>WBNA01000032.1:1756586-1790750 GCA_013398345.1 Nothocercus nigrocapillus | reverse complement strand
AAAAAAAAAATCCTAACGATTAAATCCCTTCCTTCCCTTTAAAGATCAATAGGATTTGCTCTGGAGATTGATATCTACATTACCTTTCCTTAATAGATAAACATCTTTCATGACATTTCTCTTCTTCGGCTATAAATATGCAAGAGAATATCTGCAACTGGTACTGTTGCTACAATCACTTTTAGGCTGCATTGCTGCTGACAGAACTTTTAATTTTCCCATTTTTGACTTTTTGTTTCTGGCTCCATGACTAGGTAGTTGTGCAGTTGTATTGGTCAGCTGGAGCCAGGGATCTGTTTTGGGTCAGAATCAGGATGTTGAGGTGCAGATGAGAGAATGGCAGCCTTGTACAGATGTGATCCAATTTCTGCTAAGGTAAAGTGCTTGTGCAAATACAGCATTATAATGTTAGTTACGCTTCAGTCCTCACTTTTGGTCCTTTTGTTATTTATATTCCTCTACTTATTGCTCTCTATCATTTAAGGGGATAAAAAATGGACAAGTTGCTCTTTTCAAAGTCTCATTTTGCAGGCTCCAACGATGCATTTTATCTTTGTATCTTCCAGGCCTTGTAAATGAGAGATTTTTCATAAATGAAATTAAGTTTTTTATATCACTTATTCCCTCTTCACTTATTTCTACATAAAAGTGAGATTAAGACCATAAGATCTGTTCCTAAATAAAATAAAAATAAATAAAATTGAACTTAGCATTTTTAAAAAATACCAGTTCTTTTCACTGCTCTCAGTTGTCTTCCAGGGAATTGAATTAAAAAAAAAATAATAATATAACCTACTTAGACGATTTCAGTTAAGAAGTAACTTGATGAGTACTGTTGTGGTCTTTTCCTCACCTTTAATGCTATTTTTAATAGCAAGGCTTCATATCGATGTGTATTAGTTTTTGTGCACAGGGAAGAGTTTCATATTACATAGTTCAAACAATGGCACGGTTCTATCTTTAAGTTCAGTCAGAAGCCCCTTTTGGTGGATTTCTGGGCTGAAATATAGCAAAAAGCTTGTTGACCTCAAAAAGTGCTCATTTTTTCACTTGACTCCATTTTGCTGTTAAAAGTTTGCTTTAAGTAACTTAAATGTGAATCAGTTCCAAAAGTGGCATGCTTCACTGCGCATAACAGATGAACTGAAAAGCCATCAAGTAACAGAACAGACTTATTAGACTAGTGGATTAAAGCCATGAAGCAGTATCTACTATCAATTTCCCAGAAAGTTGGGCTACTGTGAGTTCAATAAAAATCTGACATTTTTCAACACTGAGTCATTTGAGGAAATTTCTTGGCTGTTTAGGGAAGCACTGAAGTATAGAAGTGTTTGCCTGTCAGTAGCGGTTTTGGAGCAGAGGTGTCAGTGAAGTAATCTCCAAGGGCTTTTGTGCACAGCTGGACTTCCATGACCAGCAGATTTATAAAACAGATGATTGTCATTTTTTTTCAAAGATTTTTAAACAGCCCATTTGCAGTTTCAAGTTCCATATTTACTAATAGACTAAAGATTTTGCAAACAAATTCCAAAACCAGAAGGTAACTATGTGCATCCAACTTCTTAGCTGCAGGTTCCAAAGTTTTAGATTTTTTTTAAAATTACAAAACTCAAATCAGTTCTCTGATAGATGCTGAAAGGAAAATAAAATTGATCATGTCATAGCTCTAAGTCTGCTTTAGTACTCTGAGATTCATCGTGTATGGAGTGAAAATAAAAAGGAAAAATCAGACTTGATAAATGAAATCCTGTTGATTACTAAGAGCCACATTTATAAGAACATGTGAAAGTCTCTAGGGAAACATCCAATTTCTGCTCAAAAATATCTTTTAGCTTCTTTTATTTTTTACTGTATGTTAAACAGTAGATTCTAAATAAAACTGGTTGTCAAAAGTTGATGACATTTCTCATTGCACAGAAAAGAAATGTAACATATAAAATGGCAGGTTGGCATTTTTGCCATCTTCTCGTGTCTGCTTGGAAGAGGATCTGTCCAAGTGATCAGTGCATCTGTCAGTTCCGTATTTAATTACCGTAGCTGAAGGAAGGCAGAAGTAATTCGGTCTGTGTGCTGCGTCTTTGTGCAAAGATGACAGGAATACATTATGGTATCCAGATCCCTCCATTTGGCTGCAACTGTTCTGTAATTTCTCTAAGCTAATACACTGTTTTTTAAAGGTACAATTAAGTTAGGACGCTATCATGTCAGTGGTTAACTCGTCCTTAACTCACTGTCTTCCTTTGAGAAGATGCATTACAAACATTGTGGTGAAACATGGCAACTGTAAAGCGGTGAATGTGGGGTTTTACGGTGTGTATTTTATAATGAGAAGTCAGCCTCTTGGAGAACATCTCAAATCTTGTGAAAAACAATGAGCAGACCACTTCATAAAATCCACTGGCATCCTGCTGTCCAGAGTTTCTTTGCTTTCCAGAGTTTCTTTTTACTCTTTTTTTTTTCTTTTTTTTTTGGGGGGAGAGGGAGAATTTGTCTGTTGGTGCAGCTTTTCATACCAATTCACAGAAAGAAATACTGAAAAATAATTCCTCTGAATTAAGCTGCAATATCTGTACAATTCAAAAACCAAGTTATACTTTGCAGAAGGCTGAAATTGTTCATTTAGCCTTGCATAACACTGTAACTGCATAACTTGAGACACACGTGTCTGAATTCATCATCTCTACACTGTAGAGGTGAAAAGGAATACTGGAATTAGGACAACTGCTTTATGTCATTTTTCTTCAGTGGTGATCTCACAAACTATAACCAAGCCTGTTAAAAGGAATATTTTTCCCCCCTGTGTTTGACAGGGTGCACATCTATTCAGGTGGCCCAAAAAGTATCCTATGTGGATACAGGCCTGTTTACACATACACTGCAGCATGCTAACTGTTCTTCCAGACCACATTAATGTACCTTCAGGTGCCAGTCCCTTTTAGGACCTCCATGGTTGTCCCGGTACCCGTAGGGCATCTCTGAGTAGCAGAAGAGCAGGTCAGGCACTCGGTGGCTTGCGAGGGGAGCACTGGATGTCCCCATCTGGGTTTGTATACCTGGGGGAGCTTGGATGACAGAGAGGAGCAGGAGCCATAGCTGCAGTGCCAGGAGGATGCGTGTGTTTTCGGCACACATCCTGCTAGGCGGGGAGAGGGAGAGAAGAGGGGAATTAAAGCTTCACAGCTGTATTATGTTTTGCTTTGGATTTTTTTTTTTTCTCTTGGACTATTGGCTGCAATTACAAGCCAAAAGGGACATTATAAATTTAAATCTATTTCCTAAATGAAACGAGAAAATGCATTAGTTGACTGAACTGTGACAGACCTATGCATACTTGTCAAATATATTTAATTCAAATGATACCAGTCAGTTCTGACCTAGATTTACATAAGGTAGATTTACACTAGTGATGTAAATTTCTAAGCATTCTGTTTCCACAATCCCTATAAGCAAATGTAGCCTGGACTTTTATATACATATATATATATTTGTGTGTGTGTGTATATGTATATATATGTTACACACATGTATATAGAAGTGCCACACCTCTATTTAAGCTAGGTGTGTTATGTTTTAATGTGTTAACTTGACAGCTCTCACATATAAAAATGCTTAAACATCTAGGGATTTAGGGTACAAGAGGAGCTGAAATGAGCTGAATAATTAAATGGAAATATATAGCCTCCTACTGTATACACTGCTTTTGATGAAATTTTGGTGTTCTGGTGTTAATAAAATGAATAAAATGAATCGCAAACATAGCACTATCTTGAGGAAACTTGAGTTGTAGCTTAGGGATAGAGAAACCTGGGGTTTGCAGTGTCGTTTGTTTACATTATAACTTTTATTTGCCTAGATTTGTATTTAATTCAAATCTTTGAGAAATGAGGCTTCTGTCTGAGATGGCCTCTTTATAACCTGTGAAATGGCTCTCAAAGATAGTCAGCTGCTTTGTTACACTGGGTGCCAAAATAATGACTGCTGCTGTGTAATGTTATAGGGCAGTTGTCAGCATGAAGAATTGTACTTAATAGATAGAGAAAAAAAAAAAAAAAAAAAAAAAGAGTGTACACTTCAGGGATTAGAATTACATTAGAAGCACTAACTCAGCAAAGACTTCTGCCTGTGCTTAATGTTCCATTGACTTACTCAGTAGGGTTCCTTACTATGCTTATATTTAAACAGGCATATAACTTGGAAACATCAGTGCTTGGGCATATCTTGATGAAGGGTAAATATGGATACAGACTATCATCTCACATGTATTTTATCAGTACAGTTTGATAGCATTCTGTTGGAGTTACTATAATTCATATCAAAGAGAGAAGCAGTTAAGGATCAAGTATTTTTATTGTGCTCTAGGAATTGGTGGTGATGACAGTGGGTGTAATCACAGGGGGATCAGAGCCCAGCAGCACTGCTCCTACAACAGCATCACCATTAGTGCTAATAAAAGTATATGCTGGGAGGACTTGCACTGAATTTTGATTGTTGTGTTGCTGATAAAAGTCATATGAGGGGTAAAACACATGATAGCATGTAGGCTTTACTTCAAAGAAATCTAGGGAAAATAATCATTGACAGAGCTCTTAGTAATAAATACAGCACAGCAGAGAAATTGGGGAAACAGGTTATAAGGAAAGATCTGTGTCTGAATATCTTGTACCAAAGCACACTTTTCTACCACTTGAGTTAAACCAATAGCTCACTTCGATAGTTAGCATTTGCGATTATAGGCGCTTAGTCAAGTTGGCCTTTTTTTTTTATGGTCATCAGAAGATGTTTTAATTGCTAGTAGTTTCTGATCCTCATTACATGTATATACGCATACGTATATATATATATATGTCTTTTCCTGCTATGTTTGATAAAGGAAAAAGGCTAAGTAATTGCTGCTGTCTTTGTGGAAAGCTCCCAAAATACACACAGCCCTCTACACATTACAGTTTGAAATACCCACTTCTGTTCTTTTGATTCAACCATTGCTTTTTTAAATTATTATTTATTTTTAACTCAAGAAATGTAAGGCCTTATTTTCAGAATTACTGATTATCATCTAACTGTGAGTGCACCCACAATTCCAAGTCACCGGAGTTCTGAGAGAGCAGGATAGTAGTTTTGCAAAGTCCTGAATGATGGATGGGCAAATAAGGTAGGGAGAAATGCTTACCAAGAAACAAGGGGAAAAGAATCAGTAAAAAGCCTTGGATTTGCATACCACTCCTAGCCACTTAGTTCTGTTGGGTCAGGAGATCTAAACAGTAGCAGAAATACCCTATATAGATTCAGTTAATTCAACAATAGCCCTGAAATCAGCTCTCAGGCAAACTCCGTCTGTAAGACAAATACTGGAACACTAACTGCACCATTTCTACTATAAACAAAGTGGTATTGTTGAAACAGCTGAAAACAGTAGCTTAGGTCAATCAGTGATCTGGAGGGGGTGACCCCCTATTGGCTTTAGGGTTCGAATAGCAGCCTGCCAGTACCTATGTGCAAGTTGTCAACAAGATGTCATTTCAATGCCGTACATGGTGGGAGGATGAGGGACAACAGGCATCCTTGAAAAACAAGGTTCACACTAGAAATAGGGAAAGACTTTTACCTCCGGAAGACAGTCAGGCAGCAGAACAGGCTTCCCAGGGAGGCTGTGCGGTCTCTGCCCTTGGAGGTTTTCAAGACCAGACTATATCAAACCCTGAGCCACCTGGTCCGACCTCAGAGATGACCCTGGATGGAGCATGAGGCTGGACTAGAGATCTCCTCGAGCCCCTTCCAATCTGATTTATCCTATTATGCTATGACAAGAAAAATAAAATAAAATAAAATAAAATAAAATAAAATAAAATAAAATAAAATAAAATAAAATAAAAAGGTTAAGGAAACAGGAATAAGTGAAACATCATTTTGTATTTATTAGTAGTAAACAGCTGTTGTGAGGGAAACAGTAAGTAAATAGGAAGATGAATGTTGCTGATTCTACCAAGAGTATAAATGAATTTCTTTGTGCCATTATTCATGAGACAGGCTGAAGAAGGTCAAATTCTGGAAACTGGAGTAAGTGAGATGTTAAAAGGTTTTATGATTATGCTGGAGCAGACAGACAATTAGAACTATTAAAAGCTGACAAGGCACAAGGTCAAGATGAATTACATATTTCAGTATTCTAGCAAAAGCAGGAAGAGAAATGTTTCATGTAGCACGTGCTTTGCAACAGTGGAGCTTCTGAAGACAGGTGCAGCTCTGAAAAACTGAAAAAGAAAAATACAAGGGAGCTTCATTTTGACCAAGCTCCATTCTCATAGAAAAAGGGCAGGAAGGAAACATTTTGTGAAAAGGAGAAGGGTACAGATGAAAGAAAAAAATCTTCCTCTGCATTTAGATGGTGTACCTCCAACTAAATATTTTCCTGAAATAAATCATCCATACTGTCAATTAACAGTCTTGCAAACAGGTATTTTACCTGGTGTCTAAATGTCAAAGAGGCATTATGAAGAACTGCTTATTTCACTTAGGTAGGAGCAGTACCTCCAGACATCCTTCTGTGAAGACCAGAGCACCATTCTCCCAGGGTTTTACGGTTCTCTTCTTTCTCTGATTAGCTGAAGTAAATAGGAACTCAACCTATGCATGACTCTTTCTTTATTAGATACTTAGTTCCAAAGCAAATGCAACTGTGTACATTGATGACAGTGATACACAAAAGTAACAGTACTAAGAAGAAAAAGAGCATAAAGATACACAATGAGAGTACAAAATACCCAGTATGACTAACCCAGGATCTTATTTCCCAAAAGATGTAAAATATTAGCATAGACATGAAGATATTCTTAATTTAGCCTCCAAAATATCAATATGCATAATATTTCTTTGAACTCTTCATGAAAACAACATACAAACAACACTATGTAAGGGAAGACCTCTGCCTTAGAAAGATACTCAATAGACTGCTTAACCGACCCCAAAGGCTTTGTATTTCTCTCTGCTGCACCTCGGTAACCCCTGCTGGCTTCAGTAGTGTGCTAATATAACCCTAGTCACTGCAGCACCTTTGATAGGAGATATCCACTCCTGTATCTGTTTACGATTATATACCAACACAGGCAGTGGTTAGGAAGAGAGAAAGGGCTCCAAATCCCTACCAAAGACCCTGGCAGTGATCAAGTCACTCATTTCAGGATGCAGTGAAATGACTGTTAACACCATGTGTAAATCACTGAAGCCAAGGGATCACTTTGCAATTCAGGCTTCACTTGTATTTACATCTCTAACAGCTACGTGGGTGATTTTGCTTTTACTTTGTGTAAAAAACCTCAGAAGTTCGGCACCATGCAGAACGGGCTCATTTTCAGCACCTTGAGGAGCCATAAAAATCCCCCCCCCAATACAGGCACAGCTGTAGCTCATTTTACTTCTCAAGTGGCAGCTGCAAAAGGGTTCTCTGATTTAAAACTGCACTGCTGTCAACAGCACCTCTCCTCGAGTGAGGCAGCCTGTGGCAACTTAATTACAGGTGTCCTGTGGCTAGAACAGCTGGAGCTTTAAAATTCAAATAACTTTAGAAAGTTTATTTCAATTCAACACTGAAAACTTCTTGCCTGCTCCCTATCGCCCAGTTTACATATAAAAATTACACTGGTTCGAGTAACCTTCTGAGCAGACAATCTCATTTTATAGCTCTCAAGCACTAGGTGAACTGTTTCATTTGGGCTTCCAGCATTATGAGAAAATGATTAAACAAGAAACACACCGCCTGTTTCTTACTAGACAGCCTCTGACGCCACAAACACTCCCACTGAAGTTGTGTGTTGTAATTATTTACCCACATACAGCTATTTTTCTTTTGTTTAAGCCAATCCTTGAGCTTGAGATCTAAGTATGCTTAGTAGCATCTCCTACAATTGTTTAATGACAAGTAGTTTAAAAAAAAAAAAAAAAAAAAGTACAAATTTTAGTTATTTTTTCTTTCCTCTTCATCTACCAGGAATGAAGCCCCCGTAATGCCCACCACACCTGAAGGGGAAAGCAGAAAGCACAAACCTCACCGAGGCCCTGGACGAGCCGCAGGCCGTGCTCTCCTCACAGCTGCACGGCCCAGGCGGCGCCGCGTGGCGCAGCTGCGCCGGAAATGGCGGCCGACCCTTCTGGAACTCAAAATGGCGCCACCTGCCGCGCGCGAGCGCCGGGGGGACTCGCGGGTGTGAGCAGGCAATGGCGAAGGTTGCTCTTTTTTCGCTTTTTTTTTCGACGTTTTGCTCGGTATGCTTATGGTTTCTTCTCACTTACCCCTGGAACAGCTGTTTTTCCAGTTTTTCTTCATGGTAAGTTAGTTTCTTGTGAGAAAGTTTTAAAGCAAATCAGGTGGTTAATTGCCCTGTTTAAATGTGGCTGCGAGGTGATTGCTGGAATGTGAAATAGTAAATTTTGTGTGTGTTTCTACTGCTGTACTGGTGCAAACTGAGTGACCGCTGAGGCGTCTGGGACTTCTCCTGACACCTACCCAAGACTTGAAGTGTTCAAAATGGTAATTTGACTACAAAAACTGTGGCCCTTTGCAGGTGTCTTACAGAATCAGTATGCTGGTTTGGAGCCTGAGTGTTCCAGAGTTTCTGAGGCTTGAAAGTAACTTTACTGCGCCTTGGTGCTGGTAATACATGGCTGGTTGCATAGAGAAAAACAAAGGTGAATTAAAACTCATCAATGTGTAAGTGGCGCGGTTTTGGTTCTGGTTTCCGTTTCTATTATCTCCCCATGTGGATAATGGGTAACTGTATTACCGGGGATGGGGTACCGTGCGGGGAATTCCACCCAGAGCTCCTCTTCCTCCTTGTGTGTGTGTGTGTGTGTGTGTGTGTGTGTGTGAATGCCGGGTTTTCCCAGCCGCTTTCCTGCTGCCTGGGCTGTTCTTCCCGGGTTGCGCCGCGAGAGGCCGGCGCTGCGCCGCGGAACGGGCGCCGAGGGCTGCGCGTGTGCCGGGCCGGGCCGCGCCGGGCGGGGTCGCCGCGTGTGCGGGGAGAAACACGTGGCTAGTTAAAAACTTACAACGTTAATTATTTCTTTGTGCATCTGTAGTGGTGGGAGCAGCCCAGTAGCTCTTCTTTCTTCATTTGTCAGTTTGATGGACGTGTGCTAATGGTTCGAGTAGGGTGTTTTTTTCCCTCACGGATACAGCCCCTGTGGAATAGATGATATCCGTTTGGAAGTGCCGTTGAGGTAATGCGTACGTGCTCCTTGCTGCTACCTGCCCAGCCTGTCGCTCCCATCTCAGGTGCATTTTTTTGCGGAGTGGTTAGATCAGTTAAACGCAGTAGGAACGTTTTGATGTGCGGAAAGGTTAGAAATGTGTCTAGTGGTTCCTTGCCTGCAGGTTTGCTGAGAAGCAATAGCAGTGGCACCAAATCGGGTGACTTGAGCCAGATTACATCATTTTTTTTCTCAACTAGTAAAAAGAAAATCAGGGTTTATTTGTTCTTTTGTTTGTTTTTTAGAAACACTTTGAGATTGAGAGTCAAAAGCACTGTACCTAACACAGTGTACTTCATTCTTATATGTGTATATATACACATACCCAAATACTTCTATATTAATATGTATTTAATTATGTAACAGAGGAACATTCCATTTGAAGTTTTATTTGGCAAGTGACTGTTCAATTATTTGTTTGTGAAAACTTGTGTACTTTGTTCCTGGCTTCTCTACTGATCCACTCTGTCACCACCTTCTGCCTGTCTATACCATGCAAGTTTTAGTTTTTGTTTTTCCTTTCCCACTGTAGATTGCATAAGAATTGAGAAGAAATGCACCTAATCCTGAGACACACTTCTGATCCCACGTTTTTGACCCCGACATGCATGTTAGCATTTGAAATAAAATCCTAGCAGTTCTGCTTGGTTCAGTAAAAGGCAAGTTTGCAGAGATGACAGGAAATCCATTCCTACTCTGTAGATTTATAACAAAAATGCCTAAAGCAAACAACAAAGTAAGTTTGCTTTACTGAAGACAAACTCGCACCTTTGCTCTTTCAAAGACCCTGTTTACAAGTTAAAGCCATGGCTCAGTCTGTCTGTCTTCTTAAACTACTAATCTATAGGTGCTGCCTGAAGGGCCTTGGAAAGAAAAAGTCAGGAGATATCCTGCTGCTATCATGGACTAAGCCAAGTGCTTCATCTTCTGACTATAGAATAATTGTGTATTAATAGTCCCAAAGCCTGGAGAGCTGAACCTGAAATGATGGTGCATGTGTAGTGTCAGCAGCAAGGCCTCATTGCTGTGCATAGGAAAGTGCAACTGAAGTTATCCAGAGCAATACAAAACCTGCCAGCACAAAATGCTTTCACAATAAGCTTCTTAATGGGTCTATGTCATAAAGACATTTTTAAAAGGTCAGAAGAAATGGCTGTGTTATCTTCCTCAAAGGCTCCTGGCTGTACTTGGAATAGAGTTATATTTAAAAATGGTGCTAAGGCACAGTTTGAGCGGGGCTCTTGCTGATTTGCTGATCCATTCTAAAAAGGATTTGGCAGGCTGGCAATAGCTTGCCTGGTACATTGGGAGCTGCTTTATTTGTTTATTTTTTCCTTCTCTGGTGGGGTGGATATGTGAAAAGGATTTTTTTAGTGTTGTTTGACTTAAACCATCAAGTGGCACACAGTCTTCAAGGGGACGGAGGGCAGGAAATGCTTTGTCTTTATCCTTCAACATGCCCTGTCCAATATTAACTTTGTGGGTTTTTTTTATTTTTTTTTTTTCATGCTTTCAGTCATGGATCATGGGAAATCCACCTTGAATTGCTTTTCTGCCTGCATCAGAGTGCTAATATAGAGATCTGAATTTGGAAAGGACAGAGTCTAAAGAAATTGTTATAGATCACAAAACATATCTAGCCAATACTAGCCTATTGTTGGTGCATAAAAAGCTGCTCTAGTCACGAAGTGGTTAGAAAATAAACAAAGTAAGAGGGTGATGATGGTATAAAGGTGCCATTTTTTTAATAATCTGATAATTTAATACAAGGAGATACTAGTATAGTTGGAGGAAAAACTCCACCTATTTTGATACTAGTATCCTGCTTTGTTTGCAGGACTGTGAAGGAAAAAGGTGAACTTGAGTTTTTTCAATGGGTACTTCTACTGCCGTAATTTCTACTGAAACTCCATTTTAAATATAGAAGCAGTAATATAACATCATTTATTTCCCATTTGGTCTAGGGAAATGCTTTTAATGTTTTCTTCAAACTCTTCTCCAGAAGAGATGATGACAGTTCATAAATTAGGCACCATGGGGTGGTATGGACTATGCCAGAAGAGAAAAGCTCTGAAATTCCTCTCTGCGCAAGCTGCTGATGGCTGCTGCTCTCTGTGTTTCCCCTTTGTGGCTGGTTCTGCATCATGGCTTGCTTGTGTGCATATATTGCCTTTATAGTTATGCCACATGGGAGTTTCCTTTGCATTGAAAGATTACACATAAATATAAAGGAAACAAGCAAGTACTGCTGCAATGTCAAGTTGAAACATTTGCTCTGTGAATAGTTGGTTTTTCTTTGAAATCCTCTTGATGGCACTGGAGTCTTAGATATCTCTGCTCACAAGCCCTCTCTGGTTCCAAATCCTATTATCTAGGTTAGCTCATCTGTATTCAAAAGATCAATGTTGCATTATTACAAAGATCCTTTCAAGTGTAAAAAGGATGGCACTTCATTACAGAAAGTAAAAGAAACTAATCAAACTTTCTTGGTGAAATCATTGACTTTTTTAAGTAAAGGGCAAATTTAAGAATTTGAAAGTCCGAAATGTGAGAGAGTCTTGCTGTTGAGGCTCTTTACTGCTCTAACTTAAAACTCCTGTAACATAATTCTTCAGATTACATGAAAATCCAAGAAGAAAGTGGTGTGATGTTGCTCTCCTTATGGCTTCTGATTAAGCCAAGTTGCCATTTAACCCCCTGTGATCTGCTGTACTACATAGCTTTGGAAAAGCATCCAGTTTGCGGATATCTTTCCATCAGAGAGCAGTGGAGATGATGCTTTCAGTTTGTGGCAGTTAGGCTGCGCTTTAGCCCTGCACAGTAGGTTTTCAGTAAACCTGAAACTGGGGAGGAATTTGTGAACATTGTCCAGGCTGTCATCAATTTGAAAATGATCACAACAAATAATCAGCTGCTTGATCTTTTGGATTTATTTGTGAAAGGGCAGCCAAGAGTTGTGCAATGCCCTTCTTGGTTATCAATAGTGAGCTTTCTATTCTTGGCACCTCATTTGTAGCTTTATCAAATGCTTTGTTACCCAAGTGGGTTATTCCTGCTTTGCAGTGCCAGGAGTTAGATCACGAGCAGAAGCCAGACCAGTGAACTCCTGCTCCTCAGTGAATTGGTGCTGATTATCAATTCATCTGTGACATGCTCATTGTGAATATTTGTAATTTGTGCTAGTTTTACATATATTACTTTTTTTTTTGCTTGTTTTCCTTGTCTGATTAGGTGACTTCTGTAGCTCACCAGCGCTTGCAGACCTTGCCATTAAAAATGCTGCTCAGAATTCCCTTCTGGTGACTGAGAGCTGAGTTCATTTTCATGAATAAATCTCTAGCATCTGATCATGCACAGAAATGAACATAAACGGGTTATGAATGCAGCCAAATCAAAATTCAGTGTTAGGTTGCATGCATATTCATGAATGTTTCTTCCCACTACTTCCTTATTTCCCTGACAACTTGCATGAGTGTAGCTCCATTGCCAAAGTTCAATGCAGTACCAGATCTTGCAGGCATTGAAACAGATCAGTCTGGGCAGTTTTCACTAGTTGTTGCTATGAGTTTGAAGGAAGGTGGTTTGAATGGCTGACGTATTTGGGGGCTTAGTGAAGCCTTTGGGAAAGGATGGAAAATAGTCCTGAAAATCTGAATGAAGAGAGGAAAATCATTGAATTGCTGCAGTGACATACTGGGAATAATCCCAACTGGGTTTATTTTTTTACAGTCCCTTTTTATGGTCATGAGTCAAGAGTGTTGCAGTCACAGCATCTGCCCTCTGACTTGAAGTGTGTGTGTTTTTTTTTGTTTTTTTTTGTTTTTTTTTTTTCTCCCTTCGAGAATCAATTTTTCCTAAATGTCCTGTCATACCTAGGCCAGGAGAAAGCCCAAAAGGAGTGTTTCAAAATAGGGATTTTCAGGAAAGAATCCTCTGTGACCTCTCTAGGAGGAATTTGAAGGAAGAACTGTTCCTTATAAATGCAGTCCTGGGTGCTGACATGTCTACACAGAGCTGAAGTTCTTCCTGCATTCTGGTGAATAGTTCTTGCTTGCTGTACAGAGTCACAACTATTTTTGTGATGCGGGATGTGATGCAGTGGATGCAGGATGTATTAACTCAAGCTCTCTGAAAAAAGGGCTGGATTCCCATTCTTGATTTGTGAGGTATGGGATGGCATTACGCTGCTGAAACTACTTTTGTGCTTATTTTGAGGCATTTGGTGTTTCTGAGCTCATTTTATGTGAGCTAAACATTCAGCCCTTCCTTCCGATATTGGGACATGGGGTCAATGCTTTTGTTCTGTTGTTCTGTGGATCCTTTGCCTTCCAGATGTGGCTTCTCTAACAGTTCCTAGTTCCAGTTAGGTGTCTCCAAGGCAGCTTCCGTAAGAGAAGTAAATATTCCTTGTCTTCTATCCTTTGCCCAATAGAGGGAGCCTGGCCTGTCATACATAGTAATAGGTTGTGTGTTACATCAAAGCTTTGCTCTTGCTTTATCCAGACCCTACAAAAGAGAAAAAAATAACTTTGTTGTAGGTTATCGGGGTCATAATTAGAGTATTTTTAGGAGGCATTTTCTTCGTAGTATTTATTCTATCTGTCAAGCAAACATGGCTAGCAATGCACAGCTGCATATACGTATAACTCTTTCATACTACAGTGCAGTACAGTGTGTGTTTTTTCTTGTTTTTTTTTTTTGGGGGGGGGGTATTACAGTGATGGTGATTATTGAGCTCTAGCCACAGAAATGCTTCCTTAATTACTTTTTTTTTTGTTTGTTTTTAATTATCTACAACCCCATGTTGGCAGATAAATTATGGGACTACCTGGAAGGCCTTTCCCCAGCTTTTTGCTGTAGAAAGAGGGCTTTGCTCACACTGCTATGCTAATGTTAGTGTCAACTAACTTGTAATTCAGCTATAAAGACACTTTGCAGAGTTGGGGAAAAGTCTCTTGATATGGTCAAGTGCTACAAATAAGGCCTAGTGCATGGTTACTGCCTGCCTTGGCGTTTGCTCAGTGTAACCCATTATCTTTTGTCCTACTGAGCCAGGAAGTACACAAATAAGCATGCTGCTATCAAGTGATGGACTGATCAGTTAATAGTTATCAGTTAATAATAGAATAATATTAATAACATGACTGCTGTAGTAACAGAGATACTGTGCCATCCTAATCAACTTCTCTGAAGCTTGTTCATATGAACAAAAATGATTGCGTATTCAACACTGCTTTTACTTCAACTTGTTTGAAATGCTCTCCATGTAGCAAGAGCTCGGGGATAGCGCTTACCTGGCCTGGGACACTGGAGAGAAGCTATGTGGAGCGGGGAGATGTTAAAAGTTGCAGAAGGGGCAGCGAGCATGGAGAAGTCACGGCTGGCCGTGGAGCCCGGCGGTCGGCGCCGTGCTGCCATACACCAGTGCTGCCATTCGTCTGGTGTGGGAGCAGAGTGAGGAGTTGCTAACACTTCTTTCCGAGCTGCTTAGAAGGTGCTGCCATTTCACAAGGAACAGCCCTGCGTGTGAGATGTTGTCAGCAGCAGAACCCCCACCCGGCCGTGCTGTAGCTGCTTGGACATCATTAGGAAGGGCACTGTGCCTTGCTCACCATGTTGCCTGTGCCAGGAGCAGCTCCCCGCCCGCTCCGCTGCACGAGGGGCCGCTCTCCTTGCCGACTGGGCCACTTCGGGGGCTTTCTTGCCATTCTTACTTGCCCATCGTCTCTTGGATGGCCTTGCGACCTATGTGTCACAGAGAAGGACGAAACTTTGCGCTCCTGACGAGGAGCTGGGGATGGTGAGCTCGTAAAATGAGTCAGAAGACTAAGTGTCTGACAGTCCATTTGCTATCCCAAGTCCTTAGGTTTGCACTTACAGCTAATGATACTCGTCAGAGAAAACTGAATGTAAAGTAGCATTTAACTTGGCTTTGTTTGTTTTTTTTTTCTTTTTCCCAGAAACTTCATTGCAGAACAAGCTTCCTGTGCACTTTGCGCAATACGTGAACAAGTATGAAGCATTTCTTGAGCTCAAGTTCTGCATTATTAACTACCTCATTAGAGAGGAGATTTGTAAGAGCACATACAAGGTACTTAGTAATCACTAGGCTATTGATGGACAGTAACGGAACTGGGCAGTAAAGGACACTAAAATGCTACTTTTTCTCACTTAGCAGTGATTGTATCTATGATTTGTTACGTGATTGCTAAATAATATGTTAGAGGTGCTTTTATTCCACCCTTCCTTGTGGACTTTTTTATTTAACTTATTTGGCCTGGTTCATGGAACGATTCCATTAAATGCCATTATCACTTGGACTCCAGAACAAAAGGTGGTGAGGGAAGTGGTTCTATCTCTCCTTTCCTGCCAGCTTTGCCACCCCAGGGTCTGTTGGCCACTGCTGTCACAGTCACTTTGCAGCTTCAGAGGACTGAAATCCTCTGCTGCTTTGTAGTGACCTACGGAGGCTGGAGAAGAGTGTGCCAAGCTATCAAGGCAGTTTGCAAGTTTCTGGAAGGACTTGTTTTCTTGAAATTGAAACAGTCCTTGACAAGTAAAATGTTGCAAGTTATTTGTTATCTTCAGGAGTTGGTTTCAAGGGTAACACTGTATCTGACGTAAAAAAGGATCCAGATAAATACAGATTGTAACCGAAGTTAGGTATTTATGTTGGAAGTGATTTTTACGTTGTGTAGTGTGAATTGTTATGCTTTCTCTTTTCCCATAAGAGTGGGAGGAACTGAAGGATATATTTTATTTATTTATTTGCTACAAGTATATGTTATTAGCCATTCTAGGTAAGATATGACTTGGTTTAAATTGGGTATTAAAAGCACTTTTCTGTATATTTCTTTTTCTGACTTGTGGTAGACTTGGGCAAATGCCAGTGAAAGACAAGCCATCCGTAAAAGGATTAAAAGACAAGCAAGCAGATGTATTTTGATATCATAGTAATTCAAGCTATGTTTTTGGACTGTACATACTTAAAAGAAATGAAGACACTTTGCAACTTTTTGCTTCCTGCACATATTGTCTGTACTTGAAAATTTTCCCTGGAACTGCTTAACTCTCCAAGTTTTCCCGTCTTTGGTCCCACATGAATGAGCAGTGGGAATAGTTCTGACTGATGTCACTGGTGCCTTGTACTAGGGACTTCATGGCTGAGGATTTTGTTGGCAGTAGCTGATGTTTCTTGATCAAATATTAATGCACGTAATATTAGATTTACCCTTAGTAAGCACTTCATTTCAATATCTGTGTTGGCCACAAAAGGTACTCCTTGAAACATCTGCAGTATTGTTAAAAACTCTGTGCCTGAAGGGTTTTAACAGCACTGAGGACAAACTGTAGTTCACTAGTAGCAGATCTTCATCTGTTTAGCCATATTCTTTCTTAGAGTATCAGCCTTGTGTCAGGGACCAGCTTATCTGGGCATGCAGAAATAGCACAGCCCAGATCCCTACTAGCTTAATCTGCCGTTTGCTACACGTAGGCAAAGGGGTTTGGACTGGAGTCCCCAAATGGCTTCGATTTTGGTGGAAGAGCTATGTCTGACTTAGAGCTAATTCTCTTCTTCCTTCTGACTCCGGTGGCCTTGACTACGCCTGCCTTTTTTGTTAATCCTTACAAAAGGCAGCAGGAAAGATAACATGAGATGTGTCCACGTATTCTATTAAGCCTGTCTTGCCATTGCTTTATCTCATTAACTGCTTGATCACTGTGAATAAAAATATTCTTCCATTAGCTCTCAACTTCAAAAGACTCAGATTTTCAGATCAAACAGTCCTTCAACAGCTGTTGAAAAATCTTTAAATCCAGGAGGTTAACATCAAAGAACACATTATGGGTGTTCTGAACCCAGTTGACAGGTAAACAGTAATTTATGACCAAAGATACACACTAATGAAATGCTTTTAAACCATGGGTCATCTCTTACTCTTTTTTCCTTTTGATTTTAGTGGGAGATACCTAGATGGACAGCAATATAAGTGGATGGCTTAATTAGCCATAGAGCAGGCAGTGACAATGCAGGCTGCTTAAAACGCTCTTCTAACAACATTGATAAAATATATTTTATTTGGAGGGGCCAGCTACTCTGAATAGTCAAGGAATAGCTAGGGCTTAATTCTCCCTGGACTGTAGGCCTCTGTGCTGAGGCTGTTCAGATTTACTGCCTAGTTGGGAGGCCCGTTAGCTGGCACACGAGCTTAAAGTTGCTAGTGTCCTGCGGACAGTGATATGAAAGAAGAAGCACATTTACTAGCACAGTGCTCTTCTGAGGTTGGTTTAATTGCTGCCTTGAAAGCAGAAATTTTGAGACCTTCAGAGGAAAAGCACTTTGCAGTTTTACATCATTTGTTACCAGTTACTATGGGTTATGGGGATTACATGCTTAACAGTAACTAGGTCTTTCTGGGGCACCCCTTCTGATGCTTTATACTTGAGGTTGGTCAAAAAAAAGTTTTGAGCCTTTACCTTATCCTAGATTGCCAAGGATTATCACAGGAGAAAAAAAAATCAAAATCATTAGATAATGAAGACAAGGAAATGGAGATGCAATTATCATTATCTAGTCATAATGATATTCAAAAAATGATTGTATTAATAGTTAGCTTACCAAATAAGATGTAAAGGTACCTTTATTTATAATGCCTAAATGATTCAGGAGAATGCTAGGAAACCAAATCTAAAATAAGGGAAATGGTCAAGGTCCTTTCTCGTGACACTTGTTACTGTGGTGGATCTTGGAAACAGATATAATATCTGGAAGGCAGATATTAGCCTATGTCTCTCTTTGGAGGTAGTGGAGGGATAGAATATTGCTATTAGTTATCCAGAAACATTAACTGTTTTAGAGACCTGATCTCTGAAGTTCTGCCAACATTTATGCTGTTGCATGAGCAGTTTCCTCAGCACACCATGGGGTTTTAATTCTTTTGACTTTGATGCCCTTATATAACAGCTCAATCTTGTGCAACAGTAAAGGCAAAAAATCTTCTTCCATGTTCCCTGCAAGTTCAATAGGGATTGTAAAGTGAGATATGGTGTAACATGAGCTTATCAGAACCATAATGATGCCATTGCTGGAACACAGTGAACAGAAGATTTAATCAAAGACAGTCCTGTTGAAGAAAACGTTAAGCAATTTTGCCCCTAAGAATTCCCTTGAGCTGAGGATCACGGGAAGGACTTTTTGACGTCTCCCTCCTTAGTCTTTTGGACTTCTAACACTTTAGATGCTTGGTGAGAGGAAGTAACCCTTCATGCTCCTCAGTCTTGCAGTGTAAATGATGTGGAGAAGTGTGAAGTCAGACACTGCGGTGTGTGAAATGCAGTTGCTGTCTTGACTCGCAGTCCAAAGTTGTCCTGCATGTGCCATCCTATCAACGAAAACAGCCCAAATCCTGCCCCTGCAACTTGGTCTCAGCATGGAAGGTCTTCCTCGTTTACAAGTGAATAAATAAGAGTTAATCCAGTTGCTAACAAACCAAATCCAAGAGACACTAAGCTAAATCACGTGTCAGAGCTTATCCTTGGTTAAAATTGCTGCCTGTTAAGAGCAGGAGTGAGCATGTAATGTACCTTGTGTATGGCACAGGCAGTGAAACAAACCTCTTGATTTTCTTAATAATAGTGTCTTGTTCTTATGTGAGCTGATACCATTTGGCTTATCAATGAAGAAATTATGTTTGCAATTCAATTTTTCAGCCTCAGTGAGAATGAGTACTAATACTCTGAAGGATTAGAAGTTAAGACAAATAGGAGGAAAATAACCATTAAAATGCTTTGGGAACTAAGCTATCGATGTCTTCTGAATCCTAGCTTGTCTCCTGTGGATAAAGGATTCCCCACGAAGAGCTTGTCTTGCTCTGAAGGAAGTGTTGCTATCAGCCCCACAGTGAGAAAAGAAGAAAATGAAGTGATAAGGGAAATTACTTAAAATCACATAATAAGAAATGGATAGAAACATATCAAGGAATTACTAAAGTGTAACTTGACAAGGTAAAAGCATTATTATTTGCGTTACAAAGTCTCACTGACAATGCAAGAACGTCTTAGGTGGACTAAGAAGCAGGTTTGGGGGGAGTAGCTGAATCATTGCGTGGTTGTGCAGACGTTTAAGGCAGTTGCTGAAATGACATATTTGTGTCCAAAGAGGGCAGAGAACAGAAGCTATCTGCGTAGTGATTTGTCTAAACCGTGGGTGTATGTGAAAACTCAGGAGAGCTGGCATTGGTTTTGAGTTACATTAGAGTGTGCAGAGCGGGATGCAGGAGGGTGATGTCTAAGATGACAGATATCATGGTCAGAGGAGGCTCTTCTGGATCTGGAGGTAGATAATGGCATTTGCTAAAAGAAATTGTCACAGAGTTATCTGGACTGATCTATAATTGTTTTGCAGCAGGAACTGTTTGGAGTTAAATTTTGCAATTAGATGGCTATGGAAAAGGCCCTCTTGGTCATGGTACCAAAGTCTTTTCGCATTTGCAGTGTTTATAGGATTGTTCTGCTTTTTCTTCTCTTTAATTTGTTTTCATTTCTTTTTTCTTTAAACTGGTTCAGGGTCCTTATACCAATATGACTTTTTCCTTTCTGAAAGAATAGCTATTATTTCCACTGGAATATTAAAGAATGTCAACAAAAGAATTATTGTAGAAACAGAGGGAGGAAAGGCATTTGGCAAGGAAAATAATTCGTTTGACTGATAGTCAAGTTGTCTAGAGAAGTTAGTAGGAGTAAAAAGACATCTACAGGGAGAAAAACATTTTGTCTTCTCTTACTGTTGGTACTATGCTTGAATAAACTCCCAAAAAGAAAACAAAGCAAAGAAACAAAGCAACAAAAACCCAACCCAGCAGCCACGCTTTGGGGGTACTTTTGTCTCCTTCTCTGAGGTTTTGAGCTCAGGCTGACTCCAGAGCTGAAAGTGTTCAGATGCTCTGTGTTCTCAGCCATTTGTTTTTTCTTTTGTCCCAACTCCTTAAAATATTCCTGTCAGGCATGTTTCCATAGCTGTACAGAAGCACACAGGACCTGTGCTTTTTGGTTGTTGCTGCTTTTAACTACTAAGCCCTTTTGTATAAGCAAAGATGTAGAGGCAACTTGAATTTTTAAGTGACTCAGAATAAGGTTTTGATAACAACAGAATGCAGAGAAGAAAAATGACAGGTGGTGTGTCTTGGTAACTAGAAATGAAGCAGCTATAATTGAGACTGGGTATTAAAATATGTGGCCACCTGCATGGGGTTTCTTCTGCATCTGGTTCAGGTAGTTTGAAATTTTCAAGCTCTTGAGGTTCAAGATCTTGCCTTGTGGACTCTGGTCCTTGACTGTTATGTTAACCTGCTTGGATAGGTTACATTACCACATCTGTCTGTGTTCAGTGTTGCAGGAACCCTGCATGTGGAAGTAGAACGAAGGACCGGTGTGACCCAGATGAACCCACTGTTACTGCAGACAGGTAAATGTAATCACGAGGTTCTGATGCTGTGTGTGTGTGTGTGTGTGTGTGTGTGTGTGTGTGTTTAAGGTTAAGGATCTTGTGCCTGACACTGTCTTACTTGAAGCAATAAGCTGTTCTTTGGGCTCTGTGGATCTCTGGTACTTTTGTGGGCTAGCAACATGAATCTGAAGTGGGAACAGAACAGGAATGAAAGGAATAACTGTTCAAGTTGGTGTCTTGTTTGGCATTTGACTAATTGGAGCTAGTGGCTTAGAGCTGTGCTGTGATGTCTGCTCTAGGTGGGTACTGCCCAGAGGATGCTGCAGATAGGCTCCTGTTTGCAGTGCCTTGTAAGGGACATGGGTGAAAGACTTCGTGCTCCTAGTTACCCGCTTGGGTCCCAGTATGTACTGGCTGAAACGCTGAATGTGCTCTACAGTGTGGGGCAACTGACCTACTCGTCTGTTCCCTTGACTTTAACTTTTGTCCTTCCTGTGTGGAAGACAGTCACAGCACAAAGGAAGTTCTATCTAACAACATGCATGCAAATTATCCAGATAAAAACTAGGATACTGCCCAGTGATCCAGCACGTCACTGCTTAATATAGGCCAATAGATTAAAGACCAAGTTTTATGCCCTCTTGGCAATGTGTTCGGAGAATAGGACTCTGCATGTGATGTTGTAATTCATATCGCATGGAAAAAATAATATTTCCATGTCATTCTGAGTTACAAAAGAGGTCCCTTTTTCTTTTCTTTCCTATTTTCTTGAGGTATGTGGAGTTATTCTGCCTGGAAAGAGTTTACTTTAATGAGAATTTTCCAGAGATTTGTTTCAAGAACATGATAGCAGCTTTCTAAAACATTAACCCCTAACATAGGCCTGGAATGGTTTGTAATTTCAATGTGTATGTATTTTCGGTCGGCAAGACATACTATAGACTGTGCAACCTCCAGTGAAAACAGCTTTCCTGATTCTGCAGTCCCAATGAATATGAATGACTCCACATCCAGGTTGTGGGTCAGCTTACTTGTTCTATCCCTTCATTGTTTGTTGAATTTGCTTTTCAAGTGAGGTATGTCTGTTGAGCAGTACTATGAATATCACAAACTTGATGGCAGTTTTTTACTGAGTCCCAGAAACAGTTTGGGGGGGGGGGGGGCGGGGAGAAGATGTTTAATCTTTTTCATAGTATCTTGACAGCTGTTCCAGAAAAGGTCTGCTTCTGTCCTCAAAATATAATTGTGTTTAGCTGAAATAACTGATTTGCTCTCTATGTTTTTTCTCTCTCCTCTGTTCTGGATATTGTTCTCTCATCTTCTGTTTTTTTGGCTTGGTACGTTTCTGGTGCTGTGCAAATGGTAGCAACATCATCTTAGTATCCGGTACTGGCTAGACCACATGTATGTATTGGTTGACCTGTATATTTCTTGCTAGCAGTTAGATTGTTTTTAGCTCATGTAATTTGAGCAGAACTGCAGATTGGCTCCTTGGCTGTTGGACTTGAGTTCACAGGTACGTTGGGGTTGGTAAAAAGCTGCAGACAGCAAGTGCAGCTGTGCAGTCAGCTGGGGATGTCCTTGAGCTTGACTGTGGGATCCCTTTGCAGTGGGATATGGATCCCTCAGCTTTTGAGATATGGAGCTGCTGCAGGTGCCTTTTCCAATAGGCTCTGCATGTGCTTGAACGTGTATATGTGCAAATATTCTTCTCCTAAAAGGAGGATTTTTTTCTCTAAGAAAAAAACTATACAAAGGTTTTGCTGTTTTAGTAGCTCTATTGATATGTCCTCTAAAGGAGGCAGAGGGCAGGGCACTGCTGGCAGGAAAAGCTCTGTGTTATGCAGGCTGTTGAACCTTTATGTGGTTTTTAATGAGCAATATAGTATAATGTAAATGATAACATTGTTGAGTCAGGGCAATGTGGGAGACAGTTAAGGTGTCTGAAGTGATTAATTAGTGCTCTGGTGACAACACTAATTGTATGTGATGGTGACTCCTGTGCATGTTTCCTTATCTGATGGCTACAAACTCGGACACATCCTCCTCCCTCTCCCTTGATTTAATTATGGTCCATAAGAGTGAATGCCTTTGCCTAGTGTGAGCGCATCCTTTCCCTGTGCAGGAAGGGTGCCATTCCCACTGTGCCTCTGTGAGGCTGAGGTCTGTCTGAGGCCAAGGGGCTGGGAGGCTCCATGCAACTGCTGTGTGTGCTCAGAGAAGTGCAAAAGCCCTGAGGTTGGCACCAGCTGGGAGTATTAGTCCAGTTTCTTGAAGGTAGGGGTTAAGACCAGGTGAAATTGCATGTCTTGCTCTTGAACCGCACAAGGAAAGTGTGTTTCCTTCAGGCCCATTGCTGGTGAGAACCAATAGTGCTGAGGGCAGCTGTAGCAGAGAGCCCCAAGCTGCTGGTGCTCAGTGGTCTCCGCTCTTCTGTAACTGCTGCGTTCCTCTCGCTCCTCTGGCATGCTGATGGAGCAGCCTTTAAGTCTTGTGCCATGCTTGTCTGGGTGGCATCAATCTTCTGAATTAGTAGAGAACTCCATTTTCTCATGCTATCTGATGCCTCTCTCCAGCACTTAAGAGAAGTGCTGAGGGGACCCCAACCTTGAAAAGTCCCCTTAAATTATTCCACAGCTCACAGCACTCCACTAAGTTATAGTCCTGGACCAGTACATAAGTATCTGTAGATGGTGACATTGTGTGAGCTCTTCTTTCAATTGAAAGACTCACTGGACACGAGGGAAACTTGCTAATGCTGGGTGCTGATACCAGAGAGAGGCGCTGAAGGCAAGTCTGGGCCAAGGGCTGACAGGACACGCTTTGAAGCAGCAGTGGATGGTAGGGGTGTCCAGGTCGAATGAGAGCCGGGAATAAATCAATGACCAAATCCATCAAAGTTATACACAAGCTCAACAGCTGGATTTGTACGGAAGCTTATGCATTTTCTCCCCTTTTCACTGCGACTTATACTTCAGTAAACAGGATGCATTGAGCCTGCAGATGTTGTATTGCTATTAAAATGGTTTGTGTTATGTCATTCAGACATTCAGATCCCATAGGCAGCTTGTGAAATTACTGCCCTACTTGCTTAATCTGTCTAACCCGTATTAGCTCACTAAGGGACTTGGTTTTCCCTTTTTGTGGGCCTTGTAGAGAGGCTATTACTGCCTACAAACCCACGGTCCTGGCTTCTTAGGCCAGGCATGGGAGCTACTGCGTTGGTGTCCAAGGGTCAGGCATTCAGTACCATTGGGTAACCTAGTTAGGAGTCTTTCTGCATCAAGGATGAGTCAGCCAAGTCTATTAATGACCGATCAAACCTGGGATACAGCAAAGAGGCTCTTCCTGCTACATTCGATTTATGACATGGTGATGTAAATTTCAGTGCCATTATACTGATGGGCAAGGACCTCACTGAAATGAAAAATAGGCATGGGATAGATGATCAATAAGTTTGAAAAGGGTTAGCGTTTAGATTAAGCTCAGGAAAATCATCAGTCTGAAAATATCCATGATCTATTCAGCATAACTACATTTTGTGACAGTAAAAAAAGAAATAATAATAAAAAGCTGGGAGGTGACCTGTTGCTCCCTGAAATGGCTTTGTTAAAAGGGAGTTAGTTTTTGTTAGATGGATCAGTAAGTCATTTTTTTAGAGGGAGGAAAAAAAAATACTTTAATTTTAATATCTATAATAAGAAAAAGAAAAATATGAGCCACAGCTTGAGAACCACCTGTGAGTTACTTGCTCTTTTATTTTTAGCTTGTTTTGTTTTGTAATGTGTTGGCATATATTGATTGCATGGGTAGATTTTTACCACGATGAGCTGTAGCAACTGAGAGGCACAAGCAGTGAGAAGCAAACAGTGGCAAGAAGGATGTTATTTTTGTCTTTGGCTTGGATGCTGCTTGTGCTGTGCCAGAGTCTCCATACCTCTTTGCTGCTTAATTGCTCTGTTGCGTTGTTGTAACTTTAAGGATATACAAATCCTTAGTGTCACATCCTATGTGTCTCCCTTAGACAAATGTAGCGTCACAGGATGACCTTTGTTATTGGCTTTTGCAGTTATTTAGCTCCTATTTCCTATTTAAACTGGTTAATGTACATCTTCTGTAATTTTGAAGTTCTACCTAGATAAATTCCAGATGAACCATGTAGGATGAAAGCAGTAGTACAGTTAAAACCTGCTGTTTAAAGGAAAACAACTTCAGGACTGCTCAGCCTGGCAGACTTGAGCACTAAATGGCTTATGAAAATGATGTTTCTTGTTCTGCTGTTTCTCGTGGTACTGCAGTCCAGTAGATGAGATTAATGCTCAAATAGGTCAATCAGATAACTGCCAAGATGTAGAGCATGGCACTAGTCAAGGGTTGCACTGAATTTCGGGAGGAATAGTCCTTGCTTTCCTCTGGTTTTTCCTCTGTTTTAAATCTTGTCTGTCTCCCTGTTGTGTCCCATTTAGGAGATTGTCAGTCACAGTGTGAACAACCGGAACTGTTTTGGATTTATACTAGCAACCTTCCGTGTTCTTTGTTTAATATAACAGTCTTCCCTTTTATTTGAATATGTAGGCCTGCTACTGAATTAGCTTAACGTTTTGTGCCAGGAACCACAAATAACGCATGGGAGAATATTTTCAACCATTTCATTTTCCTACCTACTTTCCCAGTTAAAGCTGGGATGTTAGTCATGTTAGCCCAGAGAGTGGCACTGGGACCTGCAGTGTTTTGGGGCCCTGGTGGTTTTGGGCAAGATAGAAAGATTTCCAGGTCATAAGGACATGCTTTTTTAAAAAAGTAATAATAATAATAATAAAAGTATGATAGAGGAAACCAAGGGAGAAAAACTTTACTGAGTTCCTAACCCCCTTCTGGTTTCATGTTGTGCAGAGGGGAGTCAGTTCTTTGCTCAGTGTTTCTGGAGCAGGTCCGGACATGTCCTGGTCCTGGTGTCTGCATGTGTAAAGGTAATGTTGAGCCCCTGCCCTTGGCGTAGCTCTGCCCTGCACATCTGCCAGGGTATGCTCGTGGTGTAATGCCCTCTGTTTTGGTTAATATTGAAGCATTTCATACATGGTGAGTTAGCTCTTGGGGGAATGACTGAGGAGTTGATCTGAAAATCCCTGCCTGGAAGGGGAGGTTTGCTCAGCTCCCTGTGCTGTACTGCAGGTAGAGCAGAGTTTGTCTCACTCGGCAAATGATGCCCCCCTTTGCTTCCCCTGATACCTAACAGGATATTGCTCATACATTCTCAGTGTGCTATGTGAGATGCTGGATAGCTCCCCTGAAGCATACAGTTTGAAAGAAAAAAAGGACCTTGGATATCCAAGGGAATGAGACAAGGTTTTTTTAATTTTTACTCAATTCCTATAGGAAGAGAAGTCATTGCCTTGCAGTGGAACAAATGGCATTGTTGTGTCTCAAGGAAACCTCCTTACATTGCCCACAGATGCTCCATAGGAGCAGCCCCCAGCTGCATTTTGTCTGTCTGTGTGTAAAAAGTTCCTGTTGGGTTCCTAAAGGCAATCTTAGTGCAGCAGTTGTGCTAAACCAAGTGTATGTGTGTTGATCTTGGACATGGCCCTGGTAGCTCCAGTGTGTCCCTGGGTCGGTGCACAGACCCTCCAGACCCATTGGAGCCCATGGGCATTGTGGACCACGTGGTGTTTGTGTTGCTCTCCTGGGGGTGCTCCCTGGAGTGGAAAAGTCAACTATGAACTGACAGAGACACACTAATTAAATGACTGTTTATTTATTTTGTGCTTTTCCTGTGTATCTGCACTTGGACAAGTCCTTTTTCAAAAAAATTTTTTTTTTTGACTGGAGCAGATCAGCACCTAAAGACAGCTGGTATCTGGAGACTGATGTGTTGTAGAATATTCTTTTACTGGCACCTGTGCATTCCCTGGGCCTTTGTTGATAAGAGTATTTTGGATTTGAAGGCTTTTTCTGGCTTTTCATATGGCATGAATGTTCTTGCTTGAACTGCCTTCAATTCACTTCTTATTTGTCAAGCTCTTTCTCCGGCAAGGAGTAGTTATCTCGGTGTCCCCTTTGACACCAGGGATGGAGCTAAACCCAGGGTCTGGGTTGATCCTTCGTGCTTGCATGGAGAGTCTATCTATTTGAGGGATCTTTTGAAGAAAAGGTAGATAGGCCTGAGGAGGAGCTCTGCAAAGGGCCATCGAGGTGGTGTAGGGGAAATGAGGGAGCTGCAACTTAACTCTGTGCTTGGGCCCTTGAGTGAGATGGGAGCCTGTGCCCCCGCACCTCGGCCCTGCGCCCGCTGCAGCGCGGCCCTGCCCTGCTCGGCTGCCGCGGGACTCTTGTGTCACCGTGTGTGTGTCTTGTGTTGCCGTCTACCCAAGGCGGGTGAGCTCCTCTGTCAGCATGGCTCTGCCTTCTTCAGCAGCTCGTCACTGTGGAAATCTTAGTGAGGTGATGCACATATTGCGTATCCTGAGTAGAGAAGTGAAAGGAGCAGTGCCAGAGCCTGCTGGGCTTCGGAAGCAGTGTGAGCGGCTTGGCGGGGAAGCATGGGGAGCTGCTGGAGCCGAGCTGTGCTCGGGTGCTGCAGCAGAGCTCTAGGACCCTGCTTCAGACCTCACCCCCAGCACCACCCTTGCGCTACCCCAGGTACTGGCTGCAGGGAGGTACTGTCAGCACAGCACTGCTGCCCTGGGCAGTAGCTTTGCAGGGGGAATCGTACAGCTTATTGCTTAGGACAGTAAAACAGAGACAAGACTGTGGTGAGTTTCCTTTCTTAGCCCTTGTTTCTGTTGCAGTACTTGAAATGATTCATGTAATCTTCACAAACCCAAACGAAAGCTTTGCATTAAACTAGTCTGCATGGGAGCTCCTCCATTCCCATTCTGTAATATCAGGCAAGGACATGTAGGCAAAGCCCCCAAACATAGCCCTTGCTTGCTGATTGCTGCTGCGCTCTGATCAAGTGCTCAGCTATGGTGAGCCCTCCTCAGCTTGTTGTAATTGCCCTTTGTCTCAGTCAAGAGATGGGTAATTACTGCTGTGTGCCATGCCGTCTGCTTGAGCAGCAGTTGATTGAAACCAGTCATTTACTGTGGTAAAATCTTTAGACTTTTTGCAGTGTTTAAAGATAAGAGTCCTATGTGTCAGTTTAGCCTACCCAGCCATCCATATATTAAAGATATTGCACATTTTCCCTTTATTCAGACAAATCAACTGCTGGTTTTAGTTTGATTACATTTCTTTATAGAGTTCATCTTACGACTTTCCTCTTCTAGTTTCTGCTGCCATGAACCTCTTTAATAAAATGACGTAAATACATTTCCATATTCTTTTAGTCCTTTATTATTCCCTTTTCTCTACCACTTAATAAAAGAAGATAGTACTGCTTCATGAGGCATTTTAAACCTTAGTGATTTGGAACTCCCATTGCTTGCTTTATCAGTTATTCACAAACCATTAACTAGAGTTCAGTTAAAGGTAGCTAAGTGCTTTGCTTATGACCAAGTTTTCTTGGTTACTAGGTATCTCATTTGAAGTCTGAATGTGCTTATGGAAGTGACAGAAGTGATTATGAAAAGGAAGGCAGAAGGCTTAACAGGACAGATGGGGATCAGAATTCTTCCCTGCCCTCGCCAATGGTGAGATGTCTGGTAAGTGATAAGGGGAGATTCCCTTCTTTGTAGAGGCAACAGTCTGGGTAGTGGGGGATGTTTGGGTGACTTTTTTCAGGACCTAAAGAACCCCAACAGGCACATCCCACATGGTTCATGTAGAAGTGGACTAAAATTAATAACCTGAATCTTCTTAAAACCTAGAGGTGGGAGCAGGGGAAAGAGGTTTGATTCTGTGACCGCTGAGTCATTGGGAGCTTCTTAGTTCATTTTGGTAGTCTTTGTACAGGCCCTGCCTGTGATGACAGGTAGGGAGTTCTTCGGACTTCAGCACTCACGACCTGTATATTTTATTATTCACGCTCTTCAGAATGATTCATTGGAACCGCTGCCTCAGTCTGTCTTACTGGGAGTCAGATAATGAGTGGTCACAAGGGTTATTTTTCTTGTCCAATCAAAGATTCCTGCTTTTAGATCATGTTCAACTATCTTGTTATTTTGCCTGTTTTTGGATCTCTTAAAGCAGGAGTCTAAAGTCTATAAGATAAGAGCCTACACAGAGTTTTAAGCCTGTGATCTGTCCAGCTGAGACAGCCAAGACCCACAGTGTTCGTGTTACTTGATGAGCAAGTGTGGGTTGTTTGTTTTTTTTTCACTTCCATGGGATCAGCTATAGCCTAATAGATTTCACAGCAGCACTGTTGTTAGATTGCTATGACATGGCACTTTGCTCTTCAGGGCTCTTTTTGAAGACCTTAAAGTTTGCAGAACACTTGAGAAATCACACTTGGTACTCTCACATGGTAAGCAGCGATGTAAATTGGCAGCAGGTGTTTTTGATATAGTACTAAGACTAAAATCTCTCTGTCTTGATATTTTGGGGCCAAAATTTGTGCAAGCAGTGGCTGATGCTTTCTGCTTTTACTTCTGACGTGTCAGCAGTTAAATTATGTCCTTCCTCCTTTTATTATTCTACTTGAAGTTTTTGGGAGTTGTTATAACTGATATTTTCATGCAACAATGTGTGTGAGATTGGACTAGTAGTATAGCTCTACATGGGGAATTATTTGTGTAATCTGTTCCCTTTTTTTTAAACTGTTTTGCACTATCTTGGCTCATATAATGGACATGTGAGTTAGAGCAACCCCCCATGTCAGAGGAAGGTCGAGTGACCTTTCCCAGATGGATTCCGTCTCTGCTCCTGGGCTGAAACTGCGCATGGGTTTGTGCTGTGAAGAGGTGAGGCCTAGGAATTGGCATGTAAATCTGATAGGAGATAGAAGGAGAGTTTGAACTGCAGTGTGGCTGTGACTGTGGCTTTGGACTTTTCTTCCAGGTCTTAAATTCTTCTGATCCCAATTCATGACCTTTAGCTTGCTGGAACTTAGCATGGATCTGTCTGGACTAAAGATCTGCTATGTAACTGTGTGATGGCAGGGGGTAGGATTTAGAAAAATCAAATAATATCACCTTGTTTTATGTTGTACATAGACTGTTTTGTATACTTCTCCTTTTTTGTTCTTGTTGAAATTTTCTTTCCAGCTTATACACAGCTCTTGAATTTGAGTGCTGCTGTAGAGACTGTGCTGTGATCCCATGAGATCTATCTGAAAAGCTGTGGCTGTTCTTCCTCTTACTTTTTATAGAGGTAGGTTTTTGTTTCAGGAATTTTGTTGGACTTCCTTGCTCAATCTAGGATGAAAATGAGCAGTACTGAGTACAGGAGATGGTGGGAAACAAGTCTAAAATGCAACATCTATGTCTATGTTATTTATGGCTCTCATGGAAATAAGACAGTAAAGCAATGTGCAGATAGGAAGATGCACCTCCTTTGAAGTAAGTAATGAACTTTTTTCTCTGACAATACTTGTGCTGTTCTTGGATTCTTTAAGCAATAAAATAGCTGTTTTTTATAAATCTGAAGTGATTGCACTCGTAAATTTGTACAGTGGGTGTTCATTTTGCGTTCCTTACGTGTACTGTTGTCTCAGGCTTGTTAGTGCTCGTCCTCTGGTGCAGGTTTTTGTGGTGAAACTCTATTGAGGCACCTTATTCTTGTAAGAGTTTGCACGTCCCCTGAAGAAGGGGACGCAGAATAATGCTGGGCCACGTTTGAACCATATTATTGGTCTTGAAACAAAACTTTTTTCTCAAAATCACAAAAATTGTTTTAAATTGATGCTGTTTCTGCAGGAAAAAAGGAAACTCTCTAATATTTCATACTAAAGCAGCCAAAACTTAATGGCATATCAAAACCATTTTTTATATACAAAAAAAAAAAACATGAAATGACTCAGTGCTCCAGTAGGACCTACTGAAAATGCAGATGAAGGCAGACAGTTGGTTAACTTGGGGAGTCAGTAGAAACACAGTAATGGGCAGGGTATGGTGCGGGGCGGGGGAGAGGGGGGCTCCAAAATTCATTTGATAGTTTGCCAACAACTGTCTATTGTTTATTCAGTTATTTCTCTGTATATTACCTTTCTGAACATGGTCACTCTCACAGTACAAACTATTGTTGTCAATAGTAGACCCATCTGTTGCTTATCTTAATTACCTCTCCTGCCCAGTTAATATGTTGTTCAAGAACCTAGCACCAAGTTGCTGCTGCTCAGTTTCTGTCATGATTGACTGGGTTGAGGGAAAGCCAAGTACTTGTAGAAACTCCCTCTGGTAAGGGCCTAAACAGGAAAGAAACCCACTAAATATTTTCAGGTTTACCTTGGTTAAAACTGACAGGTAGGCACTTTCTTGTATGCGTTTACCTTACATAAAGTGAAATTAGGTTTTAGCAGTGTATGTTTGCGTGAGAGCAGGATTGGGGCAGGATTGAGGATCTAAGTGCTTAGAACTGAACATCTTCAACCCTGTTACTGCAGGATTGACCAAACAACTTGGTCATGTAGCCTAGACCACCTTGGATTTTAATGAAAACCTTCTAATGCATTAGTGTATTTTACATATGTAATAGGCTAATGTGTTCTTCCTATGCTAAAACTTTGTTTCAGTGGAAAAGACAAATTCATGTTATTTGCAATACTGAGAAGTGTTGGGATTAACAAGGTCCTAATGGATAATACTTGGAGGAATGATCAGGCCCTGCCAGAGAATGCTTGTTAAGTCTTTTATAGTTCTACCTATTTAAATGGTAATTGTTAATAAAAGAAGACCATCAGGTGGATGGCACTCTCCAAGTGCAAGGCTGAGTGCATCTGCCAGGGCTGAGTAGTTCATACATCTGCCCATGTGTATGCATGGGTTTACATTCATAATGTGCTTCTCTAAATGCCTTAGTTGTGTGAGTGTGTGTGTGTGTGTTTTGTTTGTTTTTGTGTTTTTGTAATGACATTACAGTTCTTGGTAGAGGGGCCAGTCACATATAATCTAGCACAGCTGGTTCATGAGTTCTGAAAATCTTGTTTGGAGTTCAAAAAGGGGCCCTTTCCAGAATTCAAGTATGGAAGGAACCAACATAATTCCCTTCTGGAAGCAATCTCCCTGTATTTGCAGGGAGGCACATGTAGTCTCTACACATTCAGATGAAGAGAAGCCCAGCTCCATGTGTGGAAATTAAGGGCGTTAAAATGAGCAGCATCTGGTCTTGAGAAAAAATGGAGGGAAATGAATCAGCGACACCATGGACCTTAAATTATTTAAGCTCCTCCAATGGTAGTTCTCTGTAATTGCTTTCCTTTTCTGTAGATGTTTCACAGCTGTGAAGTTTCCAAGTGAAGAGCTAAAGTGCTGGCTATTGTACAAAACTTAAGGCCAATTTCTGCTTGCCTTGCTCACTTGTGAAATCTCATCAGGCCTGATTCTCCCTGTCTTGTGCTCAGTCAATTACACCTGTGCAAAGTGGTTGTAAATTGCTACCTTTTATAAGCTGATAGAGGTGATTTTCTTTTTTTAATCCCACTTCTTGCCATGTCTATGAGACTACAGAAAGTACCAGGCAGTGCAGAGTTTGGCCCACTTTGCTTATCACTGGAGGAGTTGTGCTTGATAAAGAACACCCCCAGAAACATAGGTTGCCTCGAATCTGTTGGCTTAATATGGGAATAAACAGTGTGCCCTGTCATCACCTGTTTGTGCAGAAGTGTGATGAGCTCATTGGGGTGCAGGAGCAGAGTTGGAGGCAGCTGCATTGAGGGAGGAAGAGGGGAAACAGGAGAGAGAGGGAGAAAAAAAAGCTACAGGAAGCAATATTTCTACTTATGGATAATTACTTTTGAGCTGAGTATTTAAGAGTCAAGACCCTATTGAATGATCTCAGAGGTATGAATTTAAGGAAGTGTTAAATACCTGCCTGTGAAGTGTTGTGTCTGCCCAGGTGATTATCCATAATTCCTGTATCTCACTATCGCTTTTTTTGATAGTTTCTGATTTCTCTACAAGCTTAATAGAAAGGTCTTTTCTGTGGCATCCTCTAGCTGGTGATATGGCTGGAGGAAGCAGACAGGCCTTGCCTTAGCCTCAGGTGCGTGGCTGCGGAACGCGGGCCTGCTCGGAGCACTTGCTCCCAGAATACGTGTAAGGGCAACGTTTCCCCTCAGAGGTGGAGAAGAGCAGTGGAGATGGTTATATATTGCTAGCAAACCTCATCCTACAGGGAAAGAAGGTTTGATGCCTCTGTGTAAGGCTGCAAAACTAATCAGACTAAAACTCCACGGACACGGCCATTGCCACTGAGGGCTCAGGCGTGTAAGTTGGTTGGTTCGATACAACAAAAATTTGGCTTGCTGCTGTGTTGGTTGCAAGCTTAGATTCCCTTCTCCAGCTGAGGAAGCCTGACCAGCTAGGCGATGGATTTCCCTTCTTACCTACTGTAAGGTGTCAGTTTTATGGTCTTTCTGTTTGTGATAGTAATGAATTAGTGCTTAAAATTATAAGAAGTTTTGTCTTTTTATATGGCAGCATTTCTGAATGATTTCATTGTACTTACATTTGTAATGTTACTACCGGGATTTAGAAACTCAGGAAAAAAAATTAAAAATCCTTTCTATTTCTTGTGTGTACATAGCCACCACTTGAAGCAACAAGAGAGAATTCGAAGCCCTTAAAAGATTAGGGTAAATATGTTGTACTATCTAGATGTCTGGTTTGCCTTACTGCCCTGTCTCGATTGGTCTACATGGGGACAGAGGTCATGTGTAGAGGCAAGTGTGGGATTTAGGCTTCCTCTGTCCCACCATATGTCCTGTCAGGTCACTGTCCAAAGCCGTCCAGCTCCTGAGAGGGTCCAGTGGCCCTTGCGGGGCTGTGAGTGCTGCTGCCCATGGGAAACATGTGCGAGTCCCCTGACAGTGGAAAACACAGCTGAAGCTTACTGGTGATTGGAGACTGTTTTCTTTGTGAGAAACACAGCTTATGGACAATATCAGGAAGATCCAGTTGGCATTTACCACCTTCACCCTGTGCCAAATAAGCTACAAAGCTTTACCTAACTGAATAACTTTGTATTTAACTTGTTCATTTGAACATTGCATTGCTTAAAAAAAAAAAAAAAAAACCTTAGCATACTTGATCAATTGTCTTGGATTTCTTTCTTTTACTGTTAATGTTTTTATTTTTTTATTAGAGCAACTAATTTATATTTAATCAATAAGAATCATTCTGACTGGCTCATTTCGAACTCCGAGCTTAGAAGGCTGGACTGAAGGGGTTAGCACAGTGTTTTGCTGACATTTGAATCTATTTTAAGTGAATTCAAGCTTTATAATAAATATTTAATGGGTAGCTGTTTGTGGCTTAATAGAATTGGATAATTCTATTAGAATTGTGTTTGGAGACTTATATGTACTATACATCACTGCTGAGGACATGGTGAATAATTTAGGCTAAGTGACTAGTAATTAGAAACACAGTCAGATTAAG
>WBNA01000032.1:1697776-1756501 GCA_013398345.1 Nothocercus nigrocapillus | reverse complement strand
TAAATGGCTTTGTGTTCACTATGTAACAGCAACTTGGGCTCTGTCTTGCACAGAACTTGTTTGGTGATTTTTGGGACAAGCCTTAAACGTGATAACAAAGCATGAGGCCCCTGGGGTTTATTTAATATCTCATCCTCTGAGTTAATGAGATGGAAAATAGTTCACTGTTTATCTACAGTAGATTGAGCAGATGTTGCCAATTCAATTCTATGGAAAGCAATCTCAGAGAGATTGTCTTCTGCCCATTACTTTTTCATGGGTTGAATCTCTGTTGTCCTCTCCTCAGCTCCAAGAGGACATTTCCCACACTGGTCATGGATCTGAAAAGACCTGTGCAGCAGATGATGGTAAAGCTTGTTCATATTAGCAGACCTTGCAAAGAAAAATACAGAATTGAGTGCTGTAAGCTGAATGGCAAGGAAAAAAAATAAGGAACTGAGAAGGCACTGAGAAAAGCTTAAACTCAGTATAGTACTAACATTTACTAATAGCTTTTTGGTGGGGGCATAACTACAGAAAGGGGGATTACAGTATGTGCAGAAATCTCTCAGGTAACTTAACAGGTTCATTTATCAAGCCCTGGTAAGATGGGCAAGACCATCAACAATTCTCTGCTATATCTTTGTTTCTCCAGCCTTTGCTTATCTCCTCTTCACTGCAACAAGAAGAGGTAGAGACTGTGAAAGCGTGGCTGAGTGGAGGGGTTTTGCCCCATGAGATGTTTTGCATAGCAGCTGTCCCCTCAGTCGGTGCAAATGCTGTGGCTGTTTATTACCTCCTGCTCACAGCTTCCTGGTGGTTGCTCCTCTTGAGTTTGTCTGTTCTGTTCCAGTTGTTTTGCCTAGGGTGATGATGTGTGTTGTGTTCTCGGGAGAACAGTACTTCACTGTGTCTGCTGAGAAGCATCAGCAGACGTTCTCCCCTCAAAAGCTTTCACTGGGTCATGGGACTGTCTGGGACACAGATAGTGAGCCTAGAATTTGGCTCAAGGACCTCAGCAAGTTGGGCAGCCTTGCTGATCACCAGCCAGGGTAGAGGCAACAGTCCCCAGGCTGCTTGGCTCCCTGTGAGAAACAGGCAGCCTGTTGCCTTTGGGTGGAGGTTTGAGCTTCTCCTCCAGAGAATGAGCAGTACCCCCAGGACAGTCATCTGTCCATCCCTCCATGGCCCACTCAGTTTCTAGTAGCCGAGTGGGCCAACAGGTGAAGTTACTTTTTGTTTGCTTGTGGTTCTTCTACACTTCAGAATCTCGAGACTGATTCAACAAATGGATCTAAATGCAATTCTTTTATAACAGATTTTTTGTTGCATTAAAATAGTTGAAAATGATGCATGATATAGTTCAGCTCTGCTGTCATGCAGAAATTCTTCCAGAGGTACTGGTATTTATTGTGCTGTTCCTGTTTATTGTGTTGGACTGTGAGTAAAGGAACTTCCTTTGGAATATTCTTGGATTATATTGACAAAAGGATGAGTTGACTAGGCTGTTTTAGCAGGACGCAGGATTTGCTCTACCTGCTATGGCACTTGCAGACCAGCTTGGAGGGCAGGCAATACAAATCTACGTTTCTGTGCATCTAATTTGCAGTTATAGTCTGACTGCGTCAGTGTTGAGCTGTAAGTGTAGACAGAGAAACACTTGGGTTGATTTGAGCTAATTGAGTTGTTCAAGTGTTACCGATTAGTTCAATTTGCGCCAAGTCCCACTTGTCCTTGTCTTCCCTTGGAACAGCAGTGATGTGGGCAAATGAAGGACACCGCCGCACCCTCTTGCAGTGCACACACGGGTTGGGCAGGGGGATGAGCTGTTTCGGTGGGAGGAAGCTCGCTGAGGTTTACCTAAAATTGTCATCTTTAAAATTTAGCTGGCTCTGTAAGGGTTTTCTCTAACCTACTGCTGAGATTTTTGCTCTGCTGTGCTGCTCCTTATGTAGGCTGCTGTTGAGAAAGTGTTACTGAGGAGCTGTTGCTTGTTATTTTGGTCTGATTTCTGAGTGTTTGTATTTTATATTATGGTTTGGAGAAAAAAAAGCATAAATAAATTTAAGTTCATCACTTGTCTCAGTAAGACTGCTTTTTTTCTAATGTTTATTTTAATGTATTTACAGAACTCCTATTAGGTTAGTTTTCCTGACACAGTTCTGCATAACTGATAGCACAAAGTATTTTCATTTGTTTAGCAGTAAAGCATCGGAGATCTTGAAAACATTAGTAGGCTAAAAACACAATTGCTCAAAAAAATTGGAGGCATTTTCTTCCAAATATCCTGCTCATGTGTTGTACTCATCTGAAATGACTATTACAAGGGCTGATAGGTTTGGGTGTGCTAAGGGAAGGACCTTGGGCTCCTTTAAAGTTAACAAGTGCTCACTGCATCTTCATTTTCCTTGGTTAACTTGCTGTTACACGAGCTGGGGATGCAGGGGTATGAGTACAGGAGCATCTAACTCTGCAGTGGTTTTATTTGAGCCTGGGTCGTCTTTGACATGGTTTCTTCGGGGTGGTGTCCAAGCAAGCCCTGCTGCAGTGTCTCGAACTTGGGACTTGTCTTGCATTCCAAGTACCAATGGACCTGGGATTTCCTTCCCTTTTTCCTGAAGCACCTTTAATCTCTTGCCCTGTAGGATTTAAAATGCTTCAGAGTGCAATAGTTTCTTGTCATGGTTAAGGTCCCTGTGTTCTAAGGTTGGGTCTGTGTAAGATACTGGTTTTAGTTCTTAGCTATAAAGGGAGCAGTTAGAGATTTCAGTCCAAGTGCGTGGTACAATTGTGTAATGCATCCAAGGCTAGGTTTTGTAAACCTTATTCATGGTGGATATTGCTCTCATGGATGTGTGTTTGGGATGGGTGTTTTGCTTTTTCCCTTTGGCTAACTGCATTTCACCTGTCCCAAATATTTAAATGCTTTCTGCACTGTGGGGAAAAAAAGTGCTTCTCTTTCTAAATTTGGGGAGCAATATCTGAGGTTTTTCTCCAGTCTCCTATCTCAGAAAAGACACTTTTTTTCTGGAATGGACTTTGTGCATTCTTACTGCTGCTCTTCTGTTTCCACCTCTAATCAGCTCTACTACCATGTCCCAGTTGACGGCATCTGGATTTTTTTTTTTTTTTTTTGACAAGATGCTGTGCACAGAAGTATGGTGGTTTATCTCCTATATGAGTCAATCCTCTTATGTCTGAATACATGGCTCATGAGGTGACATGGGAGAAATCAGTATTTGGAAGAACAGAACAGACTTTGTTTTAAAACCAGGGGCCATGTCAGGAAGACCTAAGGGCAAATGTAATATGGAACACTACCTTTTATGTAGCTTTAAAAAAAAAAAAAAAAAAAAAAAAAAATTGCCCATGTACTGTGTCCTTTTAAAGCAAATGTAAACTCCCTCTGAAAGGAGCAGATGGCATGGCTTCACACCAAGATTTTTTGTTAGTATGTACAGCTGTCTACATTTTTTTAAAAAAAGGCTTTATTTCAATGAAACAGTACTTTACAGGCAGGTTAGAGTGTTCTGCACATGTAAACTTGGAGGAATTATTTATTAACAGTTAATTTGTCAGTGATTTGCGTCAGAGGCTACCTGTGTGCCGAGGGAAGCACTGCCAGGCTGGATCATGGCTTATCTGGGCTGTCCCAAATGAGGAGAAGGGTGTAGTTGTCCTCGTCCTGGGAAGAGAGGAGAGGGTCAAGGTGGGGGAGGCTCCCAGGGCATCCCTGTCCCCACGGGAGCGCAGGGCGTCTCTGCGGTGGCCGCTTCCTGCAGCAGTGTGCTCTGCCCCAACTGGCATTGAGGCGGCTTTGGAGAGCCTTTGACCCAAGGCAGCAGAGAACATCCACAGTGATGTGTCTGTGTGAGCTCTGAATGGCTCAGGTGCATTTGTCCCAGAAGCTCTCCCCGTGAACCTGTGCTTCACCTTTCCTTTTAAGAGAGGACCTTCGCTGAAATGTCTTCGTACTGGGGGAACGCAGCTTATAGTGTGTTCTGGGGATGGTTATCCAGGCAATCTGGACACGTTAAGCACAGATAGGAAGAGGTGAGATGGTCTTGCTGGCAGCAGGCTGCAGCCGGCTGTCCCTTTGGCCAGGAAAAGCTGAGGAGGTGTTGCTGATGCACCAGTCTATGGATATAGAGGAGACTGAGAGCACTGCCTGGGACAAGCTGCTTCTGCAGGGGTTGTGGCGGTAGCTGCTGTGGAGGAGCTAAAGTCAAGGCCAACAGCGTGCAGCCTGTGCTTGGGGTATGAGCTTTAGTCAGGGCACTTAAGGTGAGAGGAAAATGGGCTCACAAATCCTCTCAGTCTATTTATGACATGTTCAGCTGTCTTCCTATCTCCATCTGAAAGCAAAGCAAAGCATTTTGCAACTTGCAAGTTAGAAGAGAGTGTGGCTGCAGCTTGGTGTTCTTGATGTTGCTTTGTTGTGATAGTCAGCAAATGCAGAACATGTGGAGGTCCTCGTTTCCCTGGTGCTTGGCCTGGTGCTCTTAGAACATCTTCATGCTTGGAATTTCTCAGGGGGCTGGAAACTGATGCTGCTTCCAGATTACCAGAAAAAGCATGTATTTTGTGACATAATCTGATCAACCACAGTGCAAAAGACCAATCTGAGAGAGCGAGAAGTATTGACTGTGCTAAGTGGTTTGTCCCTGGTCTGATATTGCATGGGCTGGTTGATTCTGTTACATGAGACAAGGGCCTGTGCATAGAGCTACTGCCCAGAGGCCTGAGACGAGGGTGCTGCTCGCTGCCCGGGGCCGCGCCACGAGCCAGGCCTCGCTCTGCGTCACCAGCCGTGGCGCGGTGCCTCTGGGGGGCCAGCAGCTGGCAGGGCCACTGGGCTAAGGCACTGAAAGTCGCTGTGCCAAGAAGCAGGAGCAGGAGTTTGCTCTTGGCTGATCTGGCAGCCTTGATGTATGAACCAGCGCTGGCCTTGCAGTCCTACCCGGGAGCTGCTGCCAGGCGCTCTGTGCCATGACTCTGCTTTCCCTGTCTCCACAGCTTGTACATGTGGGAAGATGGTCTCGTAGAACTCGCTGTGTGAAGGGTTACCGTTACATTTTCACAACAAGACTTCAATAAACTATCTGAAGCAGTATCATCCCACCTCTTACTTTAAAGGTTATGAAACGTAGGACTGAACTTCTGAATGAGACAATTAGTGTATTTGGGTTGGTAAGATTTAATTCTTGCCTGTCACTGTTTTCTGTCTTCATTCATGGGCGACTTGATAAAGTTACTCAAGTGTCTCTTAGTCCCATGGCGGAATAAAAAAAGGTGCAAGACGTTGTTATCCTCAGATAAGAGAACAGTTAAAATTTGGTGGTACCTAGACTTCCAATAACTTCCTTTGACGTTGTCATATTGTTCTTCTGCATGCTGTGGGGACCCTGCTTGTGGGGGAGGTTGGAGCTGATTATCTCCAGAGGTCCCTTCCAACCCTCTAGGTTTTTGCCTTTTTAGATGCTGCAATGAGAGAAAGGCAGGGAAAAGTTGGAGCTACTGCCTTGGGAAAGTGAGCCAGAGAAGAGGCTAAGATAATGTATTCAAACAGAGCACAGTGGTGTTACTTGGTGTTTATAAAATAAAAACCAAAGAGCAAATACTTCATTTGATTTGGATCCTTTTATGCCTTGGCAATAATGAGTTTTGAAAACTTTGTGTTAAGCTGCAGAGACTGCTGGGCCCAGCATGGGCCGCTCCAGCGCGACGGGAACTCCGTCCTGCCCATTCCTGTTACTAGTCAAGACTCTGTTATTCCAAGTTAGGTGTTTGCTACAGGGTATTAGGAAGGATGCTACCTAATTTTCAAGGCAATAAAGATATAAGCTGTATGCAATTGTTTTTTTATAAAAAAAAAAAATAACTATTTCCTCCACTGAGTTAATGCTTCTGTTACACACCCTTAGCACTCAGGAGATTGACTTATAAATCAACACAAAATTGAATGGTGCAAGGTTTTGAAAACTAAGATATATATTAAAGAGCTGGAGACTTTTCTTCAATCTGCAAACAAACTTAGACTTGGTTAGAGAAAATGACAGTCCAATAAGGACCCTACTATTGATTTCAGTTGATTGAAAAAACATATGACAAATAAGAAAATTAGAATGGAGTAAGAGTTAAAAAAAGGAATGTTATTTATTAGATAGCTCATATTTTTTCTGGATGTTGAATTGATTGTGCACATGGTCTATGTAAGCATTGTTGTTAGAGGTTCCTGTTATGTTATGGAATCATGGAAGAAGTTGGCAGTGCTTAAATATTTATAAGTGTTTTAGTACTCTTTTTCCAATAACATAATGGCATAAAAATGAAATGGTCTGTGCTCTTGTTGTGTTACATGAGGTCAGGTGGGATGTGAGGACTGTCAATCCCTGTATCACTGTACAATTACTGTTTCTCAGCACCTGAATAAGGAGACATAAAAACGTTAACATACCAAAGCTGCCTTTCAAAGTGATTGCGGAGACCAAATCAAGTAGTCCTATGGTATGATCGCAGTGTTGGAGGATGAATTCACTTATCTGTAAAGAGTTCTCTCTGGTAATTGGCTTAAAAAACAAAAGAAGTGTTGGCCTTGCTTTGGTACATGTGGCGATGAGCTTTGCTGGGTGTTGCAGAGGTGATTTTCTTGGTCAAGATGACTAGGTGAGGACCTGCACATGCCACCAAAAAGCTGGATCTTAAAGCGAGTGCACCTTTTCCAAACTCCCAGGTACTGGTGCCTGTGTGCGTAATCCTCCTGTCTGCAGAGGTTGCACGTGGGCATAAGTGACTAAACTTAGTGTTTGCGATATGGAAATAGTTCATGCCTATAGCTTGCAAGCGAAGTCATTAAAAAATGATTCTTTTACATGTGGCTTTTGCTATTAAATAATGATGACTTCAAAAATGCCCTGGTGAGCCAGTGTAAGTCACAACTTGACTTGTCAGAGTCATAATTTGCCTTGAGAGAATGTGCGAGTGAGCAAGGCAATTGAAGGTAAGGCATGGAGCTTCTGGGCAGTTTGTTCTTGGGATGAACAGTTCAAGCCAGCCTTTATGCTTTAATAGCAAAAGCAAATAGAGAAAAAGGCTAAACATATAGGGGAATTGAAGGCTTTTCAGCACCTCAAAGAAATGCCAATGACGGCTGAAGAAATGTCATAAATCAAACATAGAAAATAAAGCCTGACCTTAGCTGAAGACATGTAAGCTGCCTGCTTTTCTGGAAAAAATATAGAGATGCTGTTATTAAAAGAAAACCTTCCATCATGCCTATGTGTACAGCAGAAAACTTAGTCTGTTGAAAACCTGGACACTTATTCCTCATAGTTCCTGGAGAGGAGCCCTAAGGCCAGTGCAGCTGGGAAAGGACCATGTTAGAGAGGCTCTCGCGGGGGCCAGACTGGCAGCGAGCAGCGTTGGGCTGCACTGAGGCCGCCTCTTATGGGTTCCTGAGACTCTTCATGTGGGGCTGCAGCAAATTGCCGATTTTATTTTAATTATATCCAGTACTGTTTGCCCATTTAAAAAAAACAAACTATCCCAACAAAACCAAAACAAAAAAACAGGAAATTCTGCAGACCTCTGGGGTGACCAGTCCATGTCTTCTATAACTGGCTCTATCCAAAGGTTTTCTTTTGAAGGGCAATTAGACAAGGGGAAGGGCCTATGCATGAACACATACAAGTATCCTGAACTTTGAGGGGTCACAGATACAACTGACTGAAGTGAACTACAAGGAGAGTTTCTGTCAGAATGATAAACCTAGGAATATTGCAGAGACCAGTTAGAGAGCTAGTGAACCTGGTGTGTGTGTGTGTGTGTGTGTGTGTGTGTGTGTGTGTGCTGTTGTGTGTGTGTTTTTTTTTTTCTCTAATTATTTTTTGATAGTGAATATGTTTCTACCAAATTTAATCTTCAATTTGCCTGAGTGTGACTTTAGGTTTTAATTTCTCATAAATATAGCTTGTTATATCACTTGAGCCTTAGGCTAGGCCTTGTACACGCATCTTCCTGAAGAGCAGAGAGCAAGACAGGGGTTGCCTGATGGAAGGGCTGTAGAGCCCCGTGGCCAGGGGGGTGCTGCTTGTTGGAATGTGAAGCGGATGGTGATGGCTGGCTGCAAGGTAAGCTGGCCACTGACCTGAGGGAAGCTTTGCTTGGGTCAGGCACGCTGGTCTTGTTGGAGCTGGAGCAGCAGTCCTGTGTTCTGTGGGAAGACAAGATGTGGGAAGTGAGCGGAGCTCTGCATGGTCACCGTGACCCAAGGGAAGGCATCTACCTCTGAGCTGTTCAGTTTATCACAAGGCCAAATACCTTAACGCTTCAGCAGCTGGTGAGAGCGGGAGAGGAGAGCAACCGCGGCCCTTAGAGCAGCAAGGCTGAGGCTTTAACGGAGGACAGGCAGGAGGCAAGTCACGGCCCTGGAAGGACACTCTTCAGTTGAGTGCAAAGTACGTTAACTGCAGCTCCATTTAGCATAATCATCCCTGACTAATGTGAAGAGGAGGGAGGGGGTTTAAGTGCTGAATAAATAAATTACTTAATTACATATTATCAGAGAGGAACAGATGGTCAGTTTACTGTGTTTTCTGCCTGCTGATGCTTTCAGCAGAGGGTAGATCCACATTGATTCTTGTAAGGAAGATTTCCCCCTGTTGATAACTCATTTGTAGGTGCAGCAAACAACCTGCTGCTGTATTGCTGATGTTTCCTTGCCAGCTCCCTTCCAGGCAGCTGAAATATCTTGATGCCATCAGGGATTTGTGTTTTATAAGATGTTCTTTTTTTTTTTTTTTTTTTTTTTTTTTTTTTTTTTTTTTTTTTTTTTTTTTTTTTTTTTTTTTTTTTTTCCTCTTACTGTAGAAACTATGTGTATTTATGTTAGTGTTCTTCTTAAAGGTGAAAAATGATTCAAGGCTTCCAAACTAGTGAAGTTTGGAAGGCAGTGTTTCTTGTCACTTGGTTTTTGTGCTATATAATGTTTCACCATAGTAGGCATGCTATAATTAGCAATCCAGATTCCAGTTAAAGGAACTGGATCTTATTCTTTGGAGTCTTTCTGATAGTGCGTGATGAACACTTTCCAAGAGGCAGTTCTTGGGTTCAGTCCTTGTGGCCAGCGGCCAGGCTCACTGTCACCTTCACCTACCATGCCCTGAAGCCTGGGCTAGGAATGGAGTCTTGGTTGGGAAAGTGAGAGCAGGACAGGCATTTCTCTTGACATTTTCTATTTTTTCCCTTTCTCCTGAGTTAAATTATATCCCTCCCATTGTATGGGAGATATCTGCGAAATATCTTTTTAGCCATTTTCTTTCATAGCTTTTCTGTAGTCTGAATTTGGGTTGAAAGAATTAGGCACAGATTATAGTTTTCTTCAGATTTATTACTTTCCCTCTCCTGATTTCCTCTTCCTATGAGGAATGGAGGAACTGAGCGTGCCAATGGAGTAAGAAAAGACAGAAAGATAGGCTGATATGAGACTGGTGTCCCTCCTTGCTTGCCATGACGAGGAGGCCTCTTAGACCTCAGAAAGCCAAGAATGGTGCAAGGTGCTGAAGAAGACACCCGAGATGCAGCTAGAAAGGATGGACACCACTCTGAGCTCTTCCAGCACTATGTGAAACTTTTTTTATTTATATTTGCCTTAAAATCTGCATCCAATTTGAATGAAATTGAATATGTTTCAAGGCTCAAGCAGCGTGGTTTCTATCTGAAGCAAAAGGGAGATGAATTTCAATTAGTTGTTCCCATTATAGTCTGTCTCCACCTGGAGTTTTCATCAAAATCACTGAGAAGAGGGATATAAGGTATGATCAGGGCTAGCCCAGTAACAAGTGTGCTCATTAGCTTAATGTAGAACAAGAGGGAGGGAGCAAGGGCAAAAGAATTGGCCTGACACGTGCATATAAATATAGCTGTGTGTATATGAATTGGGTTTGCACAGTGAATGACTTTTTTGCGGTGAATCATCAGTATGGACTTTGGCAGGAGATCTATATGCATGTCCTTTGTATGTGTAATACATGTAATATGATGAATGTTTGTTTTCTTGACCCTTGATGACACTGATGGTTAATCAAGTTAATGCAGTAGAAGTGCTTCCAAAAGGTTTATTGCGATGCTTACTTAGTAGTCAGTAGTTCTTGTAAAATGTTTGTTTCATAGTATTGTTGCATCCTGCCCTTAACTTAGGGCAAGTTTCTTAGATACCAGCAGCACCAGTGGAACTTGGGGCAAGTCAGCCCTCAGCTGGATGGCTGAGGGAAGATTAAATATATTAAGTTCTCATCCTTGCTCCTCCTTGTTATCCAAGGATTTATATAGAGGGGTTTCAAGACATGCTGTCTACCATGCATGGGTAGTTCTGCTCCTAATATGAGTAATAACCTGACGTTGAGCTTTAGACTATGTCAATTTAAAGCTGTATTCCAATTACTTGGTGTCTTGGGTTCGTAAAATAGCAGTTTTGTTAATTGGCTTCAGGACAGCAGTATGAGGCTGAAAAACCTTCATTAGTACCAAGAGTGCTTTTTGGTCTGCCTGTTGTCTTCCTGAAAACTTGATGAGATAGGTAGCTTGCTGCCCTTACCTGTCCAAATGCAGTAGAGCTGTTGAACTGTAGTCTGCTAATGTTGCTCAACTGCTGCATTGCCTTTTTGGGGTGCCTTTTTGCCCAGCTGCTGGCACATGCTGGTAACTGCCTGCTCGGGGTTAGGCAGCAAGTAGGGTGGAATAATACTGTGAGCTTAGGTGAATGTGTCTGTCTTGTGCCCACAGCCCACCTGTGGGCAGGAGGTGAAACAAGGAAGATTGATGTCCTGCTTGCATGGTGAACTGCCAAGGAGGGGCAGGAACCTTGGTATGAGTGAGCAGGGAAGCAGAACCAGACAAGGCAGATGTTCCCTGGAACTCCTCCATCTAGAACATAAGTGTTATTGTCATCCTGTTCCTGCTGTAAGGAAGAAAATACCAGTGATATGCCTTCATTAAGGAAAATGCTGCCAAGAAAACCCAGCCTACAACAAGGCATCCAAATCCATGAGAAGGGAACAACGTGAAGTCCAAGGCCCAAGGATAGCACTGGTTATGTTCAGTGATAGCTTCCTGTCTGTTCCAGAAACTTCTCAAAACAAAGAGCACAAGAGGCTGAGGGAAGATGAAAACAAACCATTGTTGTAGAAGCAAGAGCAGCAAGATGTATTGCACTGAGGCCCAAAGCTTATAGGATTCAGAGGAAATGCTGGGCAAAACCTTTTAGACTTAGCAGGGCACGTATCTAAAGAGTATGGTGGGATTTTAGAAAGAGTAGGAGCTGTGTGCTTGGAGTCCAAATGGCCTGGGGCTTAGGAGGAACCTTTGATTAATATGAAGTGGTGTCTTGACTGCCTTTCTGGACAGTTCTCCTTCTTCCTGGTACTGCTGTGATGAAATGAAAATACTGAAATAAAGCAACTGTGTGTTTGATGTATCAGCTCTCATGTGAAAGATTCTCTCTGCAGGATTATCCTTTTGGGTCTTGCAGTATTGTACAGATGCGTTGCCTATTCTCTTTTATTCTTCTGGCAAGTAAGGACAGAACTCAAGGTATCCAGGGAAACAGAAAGAGGTGGCTCATTTAATCTGGGAGTGAATGTCATGGGCAAATGTCCTGAAGTAGATGTCATTAAACCAGTAAAGGAGACATGAACCTAGGAGGAGCAGCTACCAGGAAGAAGTCCAAGTCTTAGTAGTAAGTTGTAAATTGAGCTTTTGTAGGGATGCATAAGCACTGAGAGCGCTCGAGTGCGGGTAGAGCAAAATGCTCAAGGTAAAAAGACAGCTCTTGAATTACTTGGAGTGACCTTGAAGCCACAGTGTGAATTATCCTTGAATGTGTTGAGGGCCTTGTGTTCCTGGAAACAAACCTCTAGGAAACCACTGTGGCTATAAATAGCTTCCTGCCTAGGGAAAGGGGCAGAGCAAGCCCCAGGGCTCACAGTGGTGTTAGTGGTGAGGGGCACCTGCTTGGGCACTAGTGTGGCCTTGCTGTTTTCTGATAGGCATTTGGCTCTTGTTGGCATGGACATGGTTGTGCAGACCCTTGCCAGGGCCCTCACTGTGCCAGGTGTTTGCAGAAGATGGGCTGTTCTGCTTGGGGGAGGCACAGAGCATTTGAAAATAGGGCTTAAAAAAATAGACTTCAGATGGATAATTATGATTATCAATACTTAAAGGTTTTCTTTGAGTTTGTACATTTGCTATCTTTCTAGTATTGACCAAGTTTTTTATTGGAAAATCTCCCAGCTGCTAATACAAACAACTTAGCGGACAAATATTTTGACATTTTCTCTTTTTATTCTCCTCCTAAGTTACAGTTAAAAAGGTATGTGTTGCTCACAGGCAGTTAGAAAGCTTCTCACTGATTGAGTCTTCAGTAAATGAACTGCCTTGATATTCTTTTTTTAATGCACATAACTCATAATTCCAGCTTTTTAAAATACCTTTAGGGTGATATAAACTTAGTAACAAGTAACCACTGTTTTTCCTTGGGTGCTTACGAGCATGAGAGTTCCGCAGAAGTGCAGTGTCATTGAAGTGTTGATATTAAACTTCTTTCACTTTGTTGTATTTGGTTACTTACAAGTTAACAGTAAATGATGAAGAAATACTTCAAGCAGTAAAATTCCTCAAACTGGAAGTAGTGCCCCTTCCTTCTGCCCAACTTGATTGAAAAATAAAATTTGCCTGTAAGTAATATTAATGCCTAAAATTGTCACTATAGAGATCTGATTGATAGAAATGATACTGATTCTGGTGCTGATAGTTATTTTACAGGTTCAGGAATAGCAAGTGTTTTTCAGAAAAACAGATTTCTTCTTCCACACCTTGCTCAAACTGTGTGAGTCCCACTGCTGCTCTTCAGCATTTTTGTTGGCAGTAAGGAAAACAAAGTGTTTTTTTTTTTTTTTTTTTTTTTTTTTTCCCTAAGCTGTTCACAAATGCGACTCCTTGGTGCCCGCTCTCCTGCATGACAAATGCAGGCCCATTTAGAAATTAATTATGGGCCCCAGCTCTCTAAGGCCTATTCACATCCCTGAGTTGTTTTCACATGCTTTGACCTCAGCTGTTCTGAAGAGCTTATTTTGGTTGGTGGCTGTTTGGAAGTGGAGAGTTTATTTAAACTGGCCAACACCAAGAGGTAATGCAGCATTTCTGAAACTGCCAGGGAGCCTAAATTAGGTTGTCAGAGTCAACGTGCTATTCTGGTGAGTCTATTAAAATCTTAATAACTTTGAAAATTGGACTCTGGGTAACAAAACATTGTCCTTATGCATTAGTTGTTCAGTAGATAAATCCATTAAACTCTGTCTTATCTCCTGCTCCTCTCTGTTCCAGACTGCCCAAAAGTGGAGGTCAGAGGAATTTTTATAAGTTCAGTGACTGCCTCTAAAACTGGAACCTGTTAAGTTGATTATCAGCCATTGAACTACATGCAGCTCATCCAAAGAAGTTCTGCCAGGCTAGGAAAAAATCTGTTTTTTGTGGAGTATCCTTTGGGATGGTGCTTGGAGGGCTGTTCCTGCAAGGAAGCTGGTTTGCTTAATGTGGCACAAGTCAGGAGGGGGTGGCTGGAGCTCTTGTTTGTCCGTTGTTACTTCTGAGCTCATGGGCCATCCTAGTTTTGGGAGAGATGTCCGTTAGATTTAAAAATGGGCTTTTATTGTTTCACCTGAAATTCCTTGCATGAGTCCTGGAAAGTTCAACTGCTCTCCCTTTCTCCCTTCTTGCCCCAGCTAAAGCAACAGGTACCTGACAGGTGGAGGCGCCTATAATGCACGACCCGAAATTGGGATTCCCTCCTACGGCTTGCCCTGAACAGGAAGGAAAATTCTTCTGCCACAGTTCTTACATATCACTTAAGTTTTTCTCCTTGATTAATAGATGTGAGTGGGAGGTCAAAATGGAACTTCTTAATGGGAAAAAAGTTGCAGCCTTAATTACGGTGGAAACTGTAGATTACTCATAATAATCAACTGAAGTTTGAATGTTAAGTTTGACTGGCAGAAAAACATCTGTTATCATTATTACTATGTATGAGACCAAATCCATTTGCAGACAAGTAGCAAGTGATTAGACAGAGCTAGGAGAAGTAAAAGGACTTTTATGAGTAATTTCTCATAATTTTTTCCTTTCAAAACGGATATTTAGTGGCCTTTTCAGATACTTCAGCCAGCATGAATGCTTTCTAAACAGTGAAATAAAACCCAGGATGGTCATACATGACAGCAGTAGCTGTGATGAGCTCTGTTCTGTGGTCTTGGCATTGTCATCTCGCTCAGTGAGAAGTGGATATAAGCAGAGCATCTCCTTTATTTGTGCAGCAGCTTATAAGGAAATGAGATGGAATGTGTGTAGTGTATATAGCACGTGTAGATGTGTAACTCAGGAGTGCAAACGAACCGTCTTGGCCTGCACTCATGGGCTCCTCGGGGGTAGGTGCTGGTGCAATGAGTACCCTAACCTGCAAAAGAGCTCTGAAACATGAATTGAAGAACATGACAGGGAGTCAAAATAGGGTAAGAGTAAATATACCCGACCTAAGAGAGTACCATCATTGAAGACTATCAAGTATATGTCAGACTTGATGAGAAACTTTATGTTTCTTTAGGTTTGTGTTGAATGGTTTTGTTGTTTGGTGAATACCACCAGCTACGTTCAAAACTGTTGCTTAATTATCTGGGCTGCTGTCTGTAAACTTTCCTGCCTTGGTCCCGAAGGGTGAAGTTGGCTTGCGGTCTTTCTAGGAAACCCAAGTTTTATCTACAGAGCAGTGCCAATGCCAGCACTATGTTATCAGTGAAGCCCCATGATCAAAGAATCTGGATCAGAGGATATTAATGATACCATATTTGGCTATTTAGAAATAACCTTCTGGAGGGAAGGAAGAAGTGCTAATGACAATTACTTCTGCTAACTGTAGCCTTTGGTGGCTTATTTACAGATTTGCTCCCTATGTGCTGAAATATTCTTTCTGTAGTTTTTCTTTGATCAAACAAAGAGTTGATGGAAGATAATTCTGGTAAGAAGACTGTTAGTTGATGTTTCATTCTGCAGTTCATCTGAGTTGACTGATCCCAGGATCAACACTTGTTTATAAGGCAATTTCAAGTAAAGCACAACCTGCAACTCATGTATTGGAACTGGTAGATGAACAGTTTTATGCTCAAGCACTTCACCTACTAGAGACCATATCTCTAAGGAGATAAGCACTACTATAAAGTATGATATCTATTTCCATTTATCCAAGGAAGCTTTGCTGGCCTTCTACCAAAATAACTGGCCTAACCTTTGCAAATATAGAGATTTTGTGGTGTGTTTGTCAGTATTTATGACCAATAGAAGTATATCAGTAGAACTTGTGTCTGTGCAGACAACACAGTCCTACTGCCTCATGGCTGTTCAAATTAATGTAATAGTAATTATTAAGCAATGCAACTCCTTAGGTTGGGATCTTGCTGTGTTCTGTGCAAATGCTTAACCTAGGGAGCAGGCGAGGGAGATGCTGGAGCTCTTGATGTTGATGCCCCGTCTGTCTTGGCGCAGCCTCTTTGTTGCGTTTGTCCTGGGGCTGGGCACCCTGCCTGCCCTGTCCACAGCGCTAAGCCAGGGCCTCAGGTGTGCCTGGTCTTAGCAAAGCCCAGTTTCAGGGGTGAAAAAGAAATGTGAGGTAGCAGACATCTCATGGAAGTAAATGTGTGGCATTTGGTAAAACAGTTTGTTAATATTGCACAGCATTTAAATAATACTAATAAAAAAAAAAACCTTCTTACTGGATGATCTCCAAGCAGCTTGCAGATATCCATTAATTACCCCGCAGTGGGAGATGATACAAAGATCATTTTGCTTGTTCTGGAGTTGGAAATCAGTTGCTGTTAATCTGTAAATCAACATTGCTACCATCTGTTGAAAGTAGAGAAGAAAGTAGAGCTTCCAGACTGCATATTAAGTTGCTGTGGGGAAGTTGATAGGCAGAATGTCGTCACCTGAACTTGGATTTCAATTTGAATGAAAATTACCAGGATGCCTAATAGTGTGTGTGTGTGGGTTTTTTTTGTTTGTTTGTTTTTTAATGTTTGCATGCTGTTTTGTTTATTATTTTTGCTAAGGCCTTCATAGCTCAGACATTGCATGGTTTGACCCTTGAAGTGAGGACTGAGCCTTTCAAGCTGGAAGGCCAGGAGCTGCTGCTGCGGGGACCTGTGTGGGGTGTCACTAACAGCCCGTGAGGCTCCAGGGAGTCAAAAGATTTGGAAGCCTTTTTGGGTGCACGAGCCCTGAAGCTTTTGCTGCTTCACAGATTGTTTCAGTGGAGCCTCACTCAAGGTGCGGACTTAAGTCCTCATCTTCATCTTACTAATGTATTGGGCAAATTATTTATCTGGCTACTTATTACTGTGTTGCAGTGTATATGGGGCAATTGGACTGTTTTTTAGGCTCCATTGGTTTGGCAATTCTTCATTTCTTCAGAGCTCATTGGTAAATACTGAGTGATTGCAAGCATGAGGAAAATCTGGGCCCAAGTAGCCAGTTTATGTTGAAGGTTGAAATCTGTTCCATGTGAGTAAGTACCGTTGTCAGCTGCCTGTGTGAGAGGTGTTTGGCATTAGCCAGAACAAATGTATGATGAAAATAATCCCTCATTTTCTATGGAAATCATGTACTGCTACTCTTGGAATAACTCTAGAGTTTCTGAGGCTGAGAACTGTAGCATAGAAATAAGGTGTACAGCTTGGCTTTGTGTTTTTTTTTTTTTTTTTTAAGCTGCTCCTTGCAGCAGCCTTCATCTGTTGTCTTCCTCTGCTTGTCCAGGCTTGATTAGATGCCCACTGCATCGTGGGCGGAGGGAGGGGGTTGAAGTGTGTGGTTGTTACAACAAACCACAGGGGAAAATGCTGTTCCTGACACTGGTCTTGGAAAGGGCACAGTGTTTGGGTTGTTTGTTTTGTTTTTTCATTCCTGAGCTGCCGGGAGAAGCAGCAAGGTGCAAGACATGTTAGGAGCAGAGGGAGGGCCATGTATCACAGGTGCTAGTGGGGATGCACAGAAATAGGAAGGAGGCTCCCTCAAACATGAGGCAATAGTTATGGTCTGGACAACTGGGTAGCCTTAAATGTGAGAATTCAAATGGTCTGATAGAAGTTGATTTTGGTTACATCTGATCATGAAAATGAGGGTGCCCTGACTCTCTTTCTGTTTGTTGCTGACATTCACATGTGTTTTGTCAGCCTAGTAATTCAGAGTTTCCTTAACTTGAGAGCAGGCTATGGGGAGCCATGCTCCTTGTCAGTGTGGAGTGCAGGTGAGGTTTAAGGATCATTTCTAATAAATCTGTGCTCCCTAGTAAGAATGCCCTGCTGTGCCATTTGGCTTTAACTCATAATGTGGCAAGTGTTGCTTACATGTGGTTGAAAAACATCCCGAACAAGGTTCAAATTCAGCTGTTTGCCACTTGGTGCCACTCTAGGTTTGTGAACTGCACAGCCTCACCAGGAGGACTCCAGGGCTCTCTCTATCCAGGTTTGCTCCGTGCTGCCTAAAATGCAACATGGATCAGCCCCCCCTTCGGCTGCGTTGCCTAGAGCCGGGGTGGATGATGATTGATGGGCGCTTTGCTGATATTGTTCAGCAGCAAACGGAGATGGCCGGAGCTCTGATAGGGATTTTAAAAGGAATATGTGGACATGAAAGCACTGCAGGCTCTTATTTTTTAATGCGACTGTCAGCTCAACTGTGAAACTGGACTAAACACTTCCAGTGATAGCTCTGAGCCTGTTGCCTTACTGAAGAGAAGATGAATGCTGATGAATATATTTGCAACTATTTGTAGCAAAGGGGGCATAAAAAGTGCTTTTTGCTTGTTGCATTTGTTGAAATACTTCTAACACATTTGTTGTCTGCAGGACACCTGTATCTGGGCTCTGGAGCTGAGGACTTTTCTGTAGGCAGCCTTATATACTGTGTTTTGTTTCCCGAGGTTTACACGAATACAAGAGAAGCCAAAGAGCCTTTTCCAAAGGGCCCTGAGGAGACTGAACCTGTGTTGACAGTGGACTTATGTCCTTAAGAAGTCTCTCAAAATGTGAAAAAGCCCAAATGGGCAGAGTGGGGTGCTCGGGGGCAGAGAGGTAGAGGCTGGCCAGGGAAGAGGCTACACCCTGAAAGGGATTTAGAGCAGGAGTTGGACAAAGGGAGCAGAGGAAAAGGTGGTGCTGCCCATAGGAGGCTGTGGAACCCCTTGCTGCAGGGGGCAAGTGAGGAACTCCTGTTGAAGGGAGAATGGAGCTGGGAGACTAGGGTGGAGAAAGGACAGAGGGAAGCCCAAGAGAGCCAAGGTAGGGGGGACTGTCCTACAGGGTGTTCTGTGTCTTCCAGCCTCCTTTCTGTCTGCTCTGCATTTTTACTTCCTTCCCCCCCAAACTGCCAAGGGGTTCCAGGGCACTATGTATTTAATGTACATGTTTAATATCAGATGACTGTATGTGGGCATGTTGTCTTCTGCACTCTTGCTCTCTTTGTGATCCTCTCTGATGCTGGCCTGAGCTTCCTCACTAATGGCTGGGCTCTTAAACAAATACTCAAGTATTGGGTTTCATTGTAATAGAGGCATTAGTGTTTGTTAAACATGAAAAATGTATTAGTAATCCTTTGACTTATTAATGGGAAATGTGTGATTTGGAATGCTGAAACATGACACTGCCACATGGTCTTAAAATAGCCTCCTCAGGAATGTCGGAAGGAAATGTTACTGTAGGGAATAAAGGGAAGAATTCCATGGGATTTAACCGTATGGGTTCTGGAGGAGCAAAATGGACCTGATGAATGTAATGTATCAGCAGACAGTGAGTTCATACTGTCATACAAGCAACACTGCCCGTAGCGCGCTCTGTGTTGAGAAAGAAATATCAGACCAAGACATGTTTTGCTGGACAAGCTGACGACTTAGGGAGTTGACACAGGGGATGACCAAAGCATTGCAATTGTGGGTCTCAAACTGAGAGGCATTCTATTGAGCTGGATTCCTTAAGGATACATTTGAACTTGAGCAAGATGGAAATGGTGTTTTGGTACTGAGGAGTGATTGTGTAGGAGACTCTGGAACATCTGTTTTGCAATAGGATTTTAAACTATATTAAACTTGTCCAAAAGGAAATGTCAAATGGGACCTGTCCAAAAGGAACCACTGGGAGAACAGTGTGTGGCCCTTAATAAAAAGAACAGAGTAATTTAGTTAAGCACAGGGTATAAAGAGCTTGAGTTACTCAGTGAGTAGAGCAGAACTCTTAGAGAAGTGATAGAATGAATAGAGAAAGAAATGGCCAGTGAAAGAAAAGACTGGAACATGAGTTTACGGTGTCTGTGGAAGCAGGATTGGCCCCCCTGGTTGGAAATGGTGAGTTTTATAGGCTCCACAGAATGAAACCTTGAAGGAGATAAGGAAAGGTAGTAGACTGTGCAGCTGATGGACAGGGAACCTTCTAAAAACACTTGCTTGGTCTTGGCATGGTCTGATACTGATGGCTTTGTGAGTATCTGAGGAGAATCATAGAATGCTTAAGGTTGGAAGGGAGCCCTAAAGATCATCTAGTCCAACCCTCCTGCGCACATGGTCACCTACAGCATGTGGCTCAGGACTGCATCCAAGCAGGTTTGGAAGATCTCCAGAGAAGGAGACTCCACAACCTCCCTGGGCAGCCTGTGCCAGGGCTCGGTCACCCTCACTGTTAGGCAACTTTTCCTAAAGTTCCTGTGGAACTTTTAGTGTTTCAGTTTGTGGCCGTTTCCTCCAGTCCCATCAGCGGCCACCACTGAGAAGAGGCCGCCCCATCCTCCTCACTGCCTCCCTTGAGGTGCTTATAGACACTAATGAGGTCTTCTCTCAGCCTTTTCTTCTCTAGGCTGAACAGGTCCAGCTCTCTCAGCCTTTCCTCATAAGGCAGATGTTCCAGGCCCCTGATCATCCTTGTAGCCCTAATGACTTTTGTTCTTTCATGTATTGCTTCCTCAAGATGGATCTTTTTTGTCTTGCTGCTGGTTTTCAGAGTTCAGCCCACCCAAAAGTGGCAAGGTAACTCTGGAGTGCTGGAGTTATATCTCAGACAGAAAAAAGTTGATGGAAACACTGTTGTGGATTAGATGCTTCTATTAAGTTTATGAAAGGAAGGAAAATGATGCTGATGGGCTGGAAAACCATTTTGGGTTTTCAGTGAAACCTGAGAAGATAACATGTTTCCTGTAAATAATCAAGTATCTAATCTGGTTGGCTTTCTGTAGTGTGAAACTTAACTTTTAGTGATCCCAGGTTGTACTGTCCTACTGGTTTGAGTGCTTCTTGAACAGTGCTCTTAACTGACTACACTGCTGCTGCAGATTTCTCAGGTGCCCTCCCTTCACTGGGAGAAAATTGTATGTGCTGTTGGTTCAAACAAATAAAACTCCCAGTGGCTCTGTGTACCTGTTCGAGGAGAGACAGCCTGTGTGTCTCTGCTGCAGGAGCCCCATGCCGTAGCACCCAGAGTATTGAGCTGGTTGCGCGTGAATACTGCTGAGTCCAAATCCCATTTAGTTTTAGTTATCCATTACCTCAAATTGTCCAAGCACTGTTTACAGGCTTGCACAGTGTTTCTTTAGCTGGTGGTAATTAAGGAAATAATTAATTGCCAGCAAGTTAAGAGGGAAACTAGAATGGGAAAACAGAACCTTAATAAATTGACTCAATAGTTTTGGGCAGTTGTTTGATCCTGTTGGCAGGAGGAACAGAGTATATTGGTGCAAAAGCAGCTGCAAAAAGGCTAACTTGGGTGTTTCTGAGCAGGGTTCACTTTGTGAGGACAATCATGTGTGTTTTTGTCCTCCTTGAAATATATGTATTATGAAAGCCTGTCTTGAGTTTGATCTGTTGTCTTGACTGGAAATCAAGATTTCCCAAACTTTTTCTGTTTATAGCTGTTAAGAAGCTTATACAAGTATCTTTGCACCTTAACACTTATGCAGTACCACTTGGGTTGAAAGCTATTACCCTGGCTTCACTACTTACTTAGTCTTGCTTGTAAATTCAAATTCAAATACCATGGGAGTGTATTGGTTAGCTTTTAGAACAGGGAACATGAGGAATGCGATTTCCTTTCAGGTAGAAACTGTCTCAAATATGCTGCTTAGTCTCTGATTTGCTCCCGAGTCTTGAGTTAATGTGGAATCATTTGAAATGCGTAACTAGAACAGTTAATTGAAGAGTGGAAGGCTTTAATTCCAATTCCTGCTACGTGCCAAGCTTGTGGTTCTCCTCTCTGCTGTGAGATGGTCAGTGTGATGAGCCTTTTGAAGAGTTTTGAGGTGGGATCCTGGGAAAACCTTCTCTTTCATGCTGCCCAAATAATTTTTGGGGAGGGTTTTTCCTTGAAAATGGCATTGCTACTTAATTGATTTTTTCAGTGACTGAATAATACAAGTTATTAATGGCCATTGTTCAATTTTTATATAGTATCTATTACATAATACATCTCACTTTGGGGGGGGTGGGAGGCCTTTACTCATTTCTAAGCAAGTTTTTGTATGTATTGATTATATAGTCATCTCCTGGGTAGCATGATAACTGCCTGCCTGCTTCAGACCTTTGGTGTTTGCTCATTTTGCTGACTCAGGCAATTAATTGTAATAGCTGTATTTATTTTATGTGGTTCAGAGTTTACTCTGATATCATGATGCCTGTAAAGTAGATAGTTCAGGATTATTGTTTCCATTAGGATCAAGTGAATGTAATTGTTTAAGCACCCTATAGCTGACCTAGGCTGAAAATTGATATTCAAGCCATGACATCTTCAGCAAAAAGGACTCAGAGTAATGACTTCGTAATCAATCAACAATATAGTTTAAGGGCTGAGTCATTTGCTAAGACATCTATAGGACATCCATGAACAAAATAATAATGTAGGAGGAACAAGCATAGAGGTGAAATACTGATTTAGTTCCCTCAAGGAGATCTCCTCATTTCTCAATATTTGGTAGCAGGGATCCAGCAGGAATTAATTCTATATCAAAATGACTATGTGCTGTCCAGCAAATAGCAAATGTAGTACTTAGAGAAGATGAGGCTCAAAAGTTGTGGTTTGTTGCTATAGTGAGGATGGTTACTCCAGAAAAGATATATTTTGGCGTAGGAAAAGAAGAGGGAATAGAGTTCATTGCTTGGCAAATAGATGGAACAAGACTCTTAAGTATTAAACATCTATTCTTAAACAAAATCAGAGTAAGGGAATTAAGAGAAAAAAAAAATCTCAGGCAAATACCTGTTAACAAAGTATTGGCTGTTAGTTCAATTGTTTTTTCCGGAGAAATTAAATCACAACATGAGTTACTCATTTGTTCCTTAAGAGTGATAGGCCTTGATGCCCTCTCTTGGTATTCCAGGTCTTCTCTGCTGCATTACACTCCTGTATTTTTTGGCAAGCACGTGGAAAACAAATGGTTGAAGAGGACATGTGTAAGGGAAGCACTGAAGGATATGTCTTCATAATCTATTTTTTTCTGAATTAGCTCTTTTGGTGAGGGAGAAGATGGTTGAAGAAGGATGTTAAGTATTGGGAGACTACAGCCCTCTGCATCAACTTACGAAGTAACTTATTATAGGTTTTCCATGTTCAGGGAATGGACATGTAACAGCAAGGAGTTGAAGGATGTGGTTTTTAGACAAGGAATGTTGGTAAATGGTAATAGCAGGTGCTTATTCACAGAGCAGCTGAATGGGAGAAAAGACTTCATTTGGCCATGACATCTTTATTACAGGGAGGGCCTTAGGCTGAGTGCAAGGGACAGACAGTGGCCACTTGAGAAGGATCAGTTGCCTCCACCCAATATGACACTCGGCTTCAGCTGACAGTTGACACATCTCTTGCTCAGTCGTGTCTGAGGTCCTAACAGTAAATTTCCCCTGAACTTTGGTCTCTTATTCTACAGAACATAATGTATTAAATGGAGATGTTCAGAATAGTAGCGTTTATGCCAATGTACAAGAGAAGAAAAAGATGAAACAGGAACTTTGAAAGGAAGTCGAGTTTCCCAGTCACTACAATGGCTTGCTCAAATGCTACCTGCAGGGTAAGGGAGGATGAAACCCAAGTCATTTCACTTGTTTCTACAGCCTTCTGTGTCTGCCTTGCACTTCAGGGGTTTTATTGTGTTTTTTTTTGTTTGTTTTTCCCCCCTTCCTTTTCCCCATGTAAAGCAGAAAGCTTGACTACTATAATGTGTTTTCAAAAAGGAACAGGCTATCTTATTTTATTGGTGGAGATGGATGCTACTTTGGATCTTAATGGTGGTTCAATAGGAACCAAATAACTGTTATTTCACATCTTAAAAATACATAAATCCTACAATAAAACACTGTTTCACCTTGTAGAAAACTCCCTTCTGTGTCAAAGGACTTAAGTCAATGAGTAAATGGGTGTAGAAAACTTAGATCTCTAAGTGTAGTTCTTAAGTATTTTCATGGAAGCTGGACCTGATAAATTAATCCTTGAGCACTTCAGGAGCTGTCAGCTTAAATTTGAAGACCCCAGTTAGTTATTTTTGAGAACTCATAGAAGGAAGTGATATTTGGGAAGTGGGAACTGAGAAATTGGAGAACGGGTAGGGAAAGGCTGAGGTGGGCAATTAAAGACCAGCCTGCTTGGCTTAAATATAGCAGGAAATAATAGACAGCTCGTAAACCTGTGCCAGTAGGAAGGAGCTAGACAACAGATTTCGCTAGGGCAAATCAGGCGAAAAGTGTTGAATTTCCTTGCAGTGCAGTGTCACAGATAAGATGGTTAGCAGGGAAGCAGGCGATGCTGTATAGTTTGACTTGACTCAAGTCTTCTGCACTGGCTTCATGTAATGTTCTCTTCAACTGAATAACTAGGATTCACAGGAGTCTATTGGTGGATATAAAACTAATCAGAAAAAATAATATTTATAACTGACCCATGTCAGAACATAGTGAAGCATCAAGGAGAGCTCCCCAGTGTCCTTTGTCTCATATTAATAATTTTATCAAGGACTTGGGTGGTCTACAGAGTGTTTTCTGAATCTGCTCTCTGCCCCACAGTTAGCAGGAATATACGAGATGATGGGGAGGTGGGGACAGAGCTCCAACATCTTGAGGGATGTAATCCAAAAGGGAGAAGAACAAGGTTTCGTACTTGAGGATTAATGGGTTGCATGCATGCAGGATAGAATTTCCTGAAATGACAGCAGGAGAGATGAGATCTGCATTGGATATTGCTGGAGCATATTTTTGTCCTATGGATTTGGAGAATCTCCCCTATAGAAGTTAAAATTGCAGTCTCTTGCTTATGAGCGTTCATAGCCAAGGCCTCCAGTCCAGGCAGTATATTTTAATGTACTTCATCTGGGTTGTTTTGGCATCTGCAAAACTAAGCAAGAGACCAGATACAGTCTGCTTTTTCCAGGCCTTTTTTTTTTTTTCTTTTTTTTTTTCTGCATTGAAAACTGTAATTTGCGAAGCTTAGCAAAATTTCCTGGGGAAGCTATGGCTCAAGATGTGCCAAGCTCATTGCAAATCCTTTCAAGGCAGTGAAATATCTCCCCATGGATGTAACCCAGTATGTCATCTGTGGGGTACTGGTTCTTATGTTTCTTGTAACCTGCACTGCTAAGTAAATAGAAATAAAACTATGGAGTAAATTCTCAGTACTACATTTCCCAATAATCATAATGATTATGATTAGCAGCATGTGCTTCAGTTGCAAAGCAGCTCTGTGTGTTTGTGTGAATTTTCTCATCCGTTGTCCCCCCTTTCTTTTCTTGCTTTGAATCTATTAAAAACAGCCTGATACCAAAAGGATTTAAGATGGCATTTGCAGAAGCTTCTGGTCAGGATTTGTCAATTTAAGGCTTACTTGAACAAGTTTCACTGCAGACGCATCTTAATCAGACTGAAACCTTATAAAGCTGAACTGTCAAGCCTATGCACTTGGAAAAAGAAGATTCAATTTATCAAATGTGTTTTTGGGAACTCAAATCTTATAACAATATGCCTTTATCTATTCACTGCTCAAAGTGAAAGGAAGCAACTCAGATTACTTGAGCTTCCTACCAAAGAAAGAGATAAAAACGGAATTGACAAAAATCAAGTTACTGAAACATCTTATATGCATATAAGTCTACTTGGAAAAGCTGAGGGGTAGTAACAGCAACAGGTGTTGCCGTTCCAATGTTGTTCAGCTATTCACAACTGCTAAGTTTGGAGGCTTCCTATTTTTTAGAGCTGAGTTTCTCCATACTTGTACTTTTCTTGTACTTGAAGGAAAATTTTTTTGTGAATTAAGTTTTCAGTTGCATTTGAACATAGTATTTATGCACTTCCTAGGTCTGTTGCTGACTGATCTAGAGAGACTCCTAATGCTAGGCAGTAAGCAAGTCCTGTTCCTCCTTCGAGTCTCTTCAACCCAAAAAGAAGCTCCTATAAACTAACCATATGTAGATATGCCTGATACATATTGTGAATCTGTAAAGGTTAACTTGAAAAATAGCTTATGAGAATTGCAATGGGTGAAGGGAGAGAGCAACTGTGTTTTTGTACGTGAGGCAAATGGTGATTTCCAAGATGGCTGCTTCCTCTTTCCAAGAGGATCAGCAATTGTTGGATTGAGCTAACAATCGAGTACTGCTGTGTGAAATGGAAAAGTGCCTACAACTACTTTGGTTGGCAAAGCTGGAGATGAATTATTAATTTTTATTATTTATTAGTTGAAAGTAAGAGTTGCCTTTTTCCCGTGGTCTCTGCTGATGGCCAAGGGGCACAATTACCCTTTGGGGAGGTGCTGCCTCGGGCTGTTTCAAGGTGTTCCTCAAGCTGGACCTTCACCTGTCAGCTCCTGCCAGCCTTGGCTCAGGTCTTGGGGGTTTTGCCTGATTTCCCCAGTGTTCTCATCAGTTCTAGTGGTCACCTGTGCCAGTGTTAGAATGTTAAATTACAAGGATATTATGGGGTGCAAGTGGTGCTGCTGCTTTTTGTGTCCTGCAGGCTTCCTGCAACAACATAAAAGCCAGAGGTTTTCCCCAAAGCAGCGCTCGCCTCTCCAAGCTGCTCACTCTCTATCTAGTATATCCTGCTGGATGCTATGTTTGCAAAATACCAGTGTCTTTAAGTAGTGAGTACTCCTTGGTTTGGTTCCTTACCTCCTCACAAAGCTGTCCTGGGAGCCATCAGCACATATGTGAACATGTGTGTACAGCTGCTGCCTCCGTGCGGTTTCTGGAGGTTAGTGGCTTCTATGCTGCCTTGTTTGATGGTAGAGACTCATTCAGTGCACTCAACCTCAGGGTGATGAGGTGTGGGTCATGAATCAAGTGGCTTAATAGGAACTTTCTTCTTGCTGTCTTTTTTCCCCCTTTATCTCCCCACTGTTTACTACTGGGTACTGGTTGAATAGATGACATGAATGATGGCCTGATGATCCTGAATGTTATAGAAGAAATGCATGTTCTGGGGAGAGAGATATGTGAAACAGCAGTCCTTTTAACTGTGTTCTGCTCTTATAGTAACAGCTATTGCTACTCACCTAGTCAGGAAAAAATTCTGCCTCTTCCCTCTACCTCCCAAAGTATAGGTCAAACTAATTAGGATAAAATGCTCATTCTGTGTTGTTTAAACCCTCCATTTAACTATCTCATCTTTTGACAAATAGGTATAATTAGTTCTCTTGCATAATTTATTAACTTACCTATTAAGTTGTGTACGGATTAGCAAGGCACTGGGCATGCTGGCAAAAGAGGTTTCCAATTAGAATATGATTGATTGGTTTCTTGTATTTGATACACAGGCTTTGTAGTGCTTTCAAATGAAACTGGAGGGGTGTGTGTGTGTGTCTTAAATCCTGTCATATTGCAAGTTAGATGATATTGAACTAGCTTCTGTCTTGTGCACTGTCACCTACTCTTTGTCATCCTTAATGCTAAAATGATAGCTCTGCAGAGGCAGAAACTAAAACATCTTAATTGCATGTAATGAGAGAAACTTGAGACTACCTAAGAGGTGTAGGGAAAAGGTTAGAAGAGAAGCCAGGACTGATGTTTTTGACCCTTACCTCTTCCAGCTGTGTGGCAAGAGAACTGAAATCCCACTATGCATTTGGAAAATGCCCTAGAAACTTCACGTTCTCTGAGAGCGCTGCCACGTACTCAACGCATACCTAACTTGTGCTAATACCGCCGCTTACTCTCCGGTTACGTTGTGCTGTGCCAAGATGGTTAGATAGGGGTGTACAGAAACAGACCTGTGGCGCTGGTAGCTGTGCACTGGCACTAGAGCATGGCCATTGTTGCAAAAGCTCTCAAGCACACAGGTGGCTTGAGGAATGGGTGTGGAGAAGGATTTAGGGGCTCCTCTCACGCTCTCCAAAGGGTTGGACATACGCAGGGTGGTGTGTCAATAGAGGGTCTGGCTGCCCTCAAAACTGTGTGAAGGAATTCAAAACTAAATAAGATAGAGTAAGAAAGCAGGGCCCCTTGGACCCTGCCTATTTGCCCTGGCCACATTTGCCTTGCATGCAAAGCAATGTTGCAGGGTATAATAAGAATAAAAGATGGCTCATGGCCATGCCTACTATTATTAAATCATCTTTTTAATAACTTAGATTGTATTTAGAGCTGAGAATACTGTCCATCATGGCAGAAGTGAGGAAAGATTTCTGGTGTTTGTACTCCTTGTGCATGATTATTGACCATTTGCCATTTCCTGTGCTACTGGTGTGTCTTAAAAGAGCTATTTCCTTGGAAATTGACCATAACTGGTTCAAATACTACATTGAGCTAAGCCCTGTAAATCCAGACTAATTCAATCAAAATATGTTTATGTTGCTTACGGAGAAATGGGCCTGACAGCTCTCTCCCATCTGTGCTTGTGCTGAACTGGCTTCTTGATTCGTATGTTGTTTAATTCCTCGAGTAAGATATTAATCTGCTTTTCTAGTTTAAAATGAGCACCTTTAACCCCATCAAAAGCATCAGCCTAAAGTGTTTGGAGCAGTTATTAGTTTCTAATTGCCAGCGGTTTAGCTCTCTGCCATAAAGCCCTTGTAGAGGGAGAAGGTATAGTTGGTGGGTCAGACTGTTCATCCTTTTTTGATTTATTAAAACCTGCCATGGTTTCTAGTCTCTTTTGTCCTGCTAGTGACTTATTGCGCAGGAGTGAATCTGGCTTCCTGAGATAATTTATCTTTCTGCTATTTCACTTGACTCTGTAGCTGTGTCATTTCCCTTCAAGGGTTTTATTTACTTTGGAGGTGTTTATACAGGAGGCAACTCTTTTTGCTTTCCTTCTCATCCATCAGATCAGTTTTCATTGAGCTTACAAGCACGGCTTTTCCTGTGACCTTAAAGATGAAAGGTTATTATTTCAGCCAGTATTTCTGGTACAGCTGCTTCCCTTAGGAATTTTTCTAAAGGAATGAGCATACAGTATGCCTGCCAACATTAAATATCCAACTCAGAAGGAGTGCTTGAAAGTAAAGGACCCTTGGCTGCTGCTGCTGCTCCTCTCCTCCTTCAAAGGAGGCGGCAATGAAAGCGTTGCCCGTTGCTGCCTGCAGAACATGGAAATCTCTGGGTGATCTGAGGGGCAAGAGCCGCAGTGACTAATGAGTTGGGAGTGAAAGGGACTTAAGGTGATATAGGAAGCTGCCATGCCTTAGTAGCTTGCCGGTGCCTTTTCTCCTTGCTGACACTTAATAGAAGCATCAAATGCTGTCTGCAGAACTTCTCCATTTCTTATTTGGAAAGAAAAAATTGAGCAAGTGGAGCTTCATTTTCCATGTGACATGGAGTCAACCCTAAAGAGGGATCTTAAAGGCCTATTTTAGCCTCTGGATTATCCGCTGGGAGGTAGCGGAGCACTCAGATATCAGTGGAAGGAAGTAGTTCTTGGTAATAGGCAGACACAGCACAGCCTAAGGGCGGGAATGGGCTGCAGCCACGATGCCCAGGTGGCCTCTCTCACCCGAGAGCCTCAACCTCACTTGGTCCATGTTTGTACCATGTCTTCATTGCAAGACAACACAACTTCCCTGTGCGGGCCTTGCCCCGAGGATACCAGCCGACAGATGAGATTGTTCCTTGCTCTATGTGTCATCCCTGTCCCAGCACAGACAGGAAGGGGGCTCTCAGCAGGCCCAAGCCCTGATCTTGTTACAGGTTCTCTTGATGCCTGTAGTTCCCCAAGGGCTCTTGCTCATTTAGAGATGTTGGTTGGTTGCTGTGGTAACAGGCATCTATCTACTTCATTGTTCTGCTGCTGTTTTAACTTTTCTTTTCGTATATTTTGCCCATCACCAGGGTGTCTCCTTTCCTTGACATCCTAGAGCTGGTTTATTTTTGCTTTGGACGTAGTCTTGCCATATCTGAATGCTCAACATCTTGTTCTTCCTTGCTTGTTGTGAGACCCAGATGAGGCCTGAAAGAAAATGAGTTATTCAATCCTGAGCTTTGTCACCAGCTGCTTAAAATTAATTAATGTTTTTATTAGCAAGAAGAGCTATTGTCTAGATAATATCAATGAGGAAATTTGTCTTTCCCTTCCCCAAGGGAGGCTTTGGGTTCAGAGCCCAGCTCTATTCGAAGTTCCCCTGAGCTTCTCCTGTGTTGTAGTCCCTGCCCATAGGGTGGGGAGAGAAGCACCCCCCTTCCCTTGTTGTGGGTACGGGATGCCGGGGGAATGGAAACAAGCAGGAATGGGAACCAGCTAGCTTGCTACAAAGCATAGCTTGGGGAGCCCGTGCAGCAAGCCTTTGGGGTAGGTTTAGTCAATAAGCAAATGATATTTTTGAAAAAGCAGAACTATCCATGATTCCTGTCAATCAACGGTAGGACTAATGAGGTAAAATGGCCAAATATTTTGCCATTATGAGCGTAAACTTGTCCAGCTCTAGAGAGTTTTCACTTTGATGGTTTTAATAGTCTATTAATGATCCTGGAAACTAACTCCATTCACCTAATTAAATTATTAGATGCAGCTTGTAACAGGGATCATAACTGAACTCAAATGAGGCTGACAAACAAGGTGATCGCCAGGCCCTGAACTGCATAATCCTACCGTGGTGTCCTTAAAGATCTCCTTAGCCAACTCTGCTGTTCGGCAGAGGTTTTATTAAAAACCAACTCCCTTACTCTGCCACCCCTCAAAAGTTTTTTTTCCAAACTTAATCTTTGTATCACCAGGCACAATTACATCACTGGGATGATGGGAATAAATATTTTTGGAGACTCTGGGGGTTCTTGTGTTTTGTTGCTCAGGAGAATATATCTACCTATCCATGTCCAGCCTTCAGCCTCCATGTTTGAACATAAAGACCCTTCCGCTGCTCCTTGCAGTTATTTGACGGTTGATGGACTCATACTTGGCTTTGTGCTGGATCTTAACGGACTCTTTGGTTTCAGTGCCTGGGGGAACTCAGATATGCTGGCAGTTGTATGAGGTTTCAGAAAAATATGGAAAGCCCTTAAATGGGGTACCTGTTAATATGGACCGTGTGTGTTGTGGGGTGCCTACTCTTCATATATAATGATTGCCTGTATATATTTTGATTGTTTCCTTATGCATGTATTTATTTAGAAGTAGCTACATTTGAACTGCTTCAGGCCAGCCTGTTGTGCTCTAAATCATTAACCTTGTGCTCTGGGGAATTGACCCCTGTGGCAGAGCCTTTGACCTTGGATTGGATCCCTTCTGGGCAGAATTTAATTGACTGGATTTCCAGGAGGAGAGCTCATTCTCTCAGTCCCTCATGGCTGCATCAGGCCATGATGGCTTTAGCAGTTGATTTAAAAGCCAAATTTTTGCCATGATGTGGTGGAAAGGGAGAGGAGGGTGGAATTAGCAGGCTCAGTCTGTGCTTTGAAACATCAGTTGGTTTTGTCATTTATGGAGGTACTTGCTCTAAGTGTCCTGACACTTGTTAAGCATTCATACCAGTAGAAGCGGAGGACTTGGATAAATGCACTTTCACAGGACTTGAGATTGCAGGTAGATGTATCTTCGATAAGTCACCATTGGGAAGAGCTCCCCATGCAGAGCCCTGGTAAGGACCCAGAATGGGAGTAGCCCCAGCATCTGGGGAGAGCCCTGGAGGCAACAAGTCAGGCTGAGACATCTGGTTGGGGCTGCAGTTTTTGTCAGGTAAAAGGTCAATGGCAGGGTTAGAGAGGAAGCCCAAGACATGGCTTGTTGGTGCTGGAGATGGCTGTGGACTTGCTTCTTGGGCTGGCAGTCCCCCAAGTCCAGAGGCTCTTGGTGGGAGTAGATGCTGATTGCAGCACTTTCCTCGCAGGGGCTCCTCTAGAATGGCCACAGTTCCTGTTCCCTGTTACAACTCTGTGAGAAGTGGTGGCAGGAGATGGCTGCAGGTAACGTAGCTTGTAAATGCCAACAAATCAAGGTAACTCAGGAAGCCTTTTGGGTACCTAGAATGTTCAGCATGACTTCTGTATGATTGGGGCTCTTGTGCCTATACTTATTGGAGAGGACACTATTTTAGATGCTTGAATGCAATACTGGGAAGATGGGTAGAAATTAGTTGCTGTCTTCTGTCTTCGTATTCTCTTTTGCGAACCTTTTATGTTAATGGTAAAAATAGTTTTAGAAGGGTTGCTAAATATAGTGATGTTACTAAAAAAAAAAAAAAAAAAAGTGGAGACTTCCAATAATTTCGTATGACTTTCATCAGACTACTTCCAAAGAATTTTCAGATTATATTTTATTTATGTAAAATATAAATAGAATTAATATCTTGTGTTATAGCTGCTTTCTGTGGGCATAGATAGTGAAGTCATTAAAAAAAATATCTTGTTTTCACCTTGATTCAAATGAAATTCAAAAATCAAAGAAACATGAAGTTATTTTGATGTTTTGCCATTTTGATAGTTCTGTTAACTTTCTTCAGATAATGTTATGCTTGTCACAACTTTTCTGATAATTGTGCATTTGACTTCTAAGTGTTTCTTAACATCTAAAGATATTTCCCTCTAAAATCCTTTTAGCTTGTGCCTTAGAGCTATTATCCAATCCCAAAATGCAGTTAGTCCCACTGATGGTGGCAGTGGCCATGTGGATGGGGAGGGAAGTGGGCTGCCCATCCCTGGGCCTCGGAGTGCTCGTTACATTGGCCCCGTTTGTGCTGTTACTCCATCCTGGGCAGAAAGGAGGCCATGTGGCTACACGAAATGTGCCTACATGGCCCTCGTGCAGTTACTAGCGACTGGAAACTGGCTTATGAAATTTGGATGTTTGAGGTGAAGACCTTTCTTATGAAGTGAGTGAACGAGTTGATAACAATGTACCTGAATAATTAGCTTTTTGGCCAGTAGCCAAGTTAACTAAGCTAGTTTCTGCTTTGTCAAATGCCAGGAATCACCTGTACCGTAGAGAGGCCAAATGTCCTTAGAGCTACAAAGGTATCAAAAGTGCAGCTGCTCTGATATGGGTTGTCAAGTTGTGTTTTCTGAGATGACCCATTTCTGTGAGCACTAGCAGAGCTTCACCCTTCTCCCCATTCTTAGGTGCATTAGACTCCTTGCTTCTTGCTTTATCTAAATGTGGTGTAGTTCTGCTGCTGCCTAAGAGCACTTTTCATCCGAGGAAAAATGTATTTTATATCTTTCAGGCGCTAAACGCGCATCCAAGTAAAGTGTGAAGCCGCAAGCCAAAGCTGAGCGGGCTGGTGGCATCGCTCGCTCTGCGGCTGTGTGTTCCCTTCATGCTCCTCTGGGCCTGGGCTCGGTGGCAGGGAGCACTGGGAGGCATCAGGCAAACTGCAACGGCTAAAATGCAGAAAGCCTTCCCAGCAGGTACTGGGCTTCTTGCTGCAGTTTGCAAAACGGTGCAAATGTCTCACTGCAGAGCTTCTCTTGGTGGCATGAGCTCAGAGAAAGAGGAGGCTGTGGTGATAAGAATGAGGCGCTAAACTTGGGATTCCTCACTTAAAGTACTTGGAGTCATGGAGGAGAGTCAAAGCAGAAGAGGAGTCGTCTTGATGTTCCCTTCAGCTCTTGGGAAAGGCAAGAGGATAAAATCAAGCCCAGCTGTACGTGGCATCTCTTGTGCTCTGTCTATATAGTGAGTGATGACTAAAGCATGAGGAAAACTGGAGCAGCGAGGAGCCTTGCTGCTGAAAAGATGACTTCAAAATAGCAACAGTGGGGAGGGGGAGAAACTCCAAAGTCTACTGCAAAAACGGAAAAAACATGAAAGCATGGATCTAGCAGCCCCCAAGCACAGGGAGTGAAAGGGACGGTGCTGCGGGCGAGAGCGGTGGGCCGGGCTCGCGGCGGGGTGCTGGCCGTGTGCTGCGGGCACCAGCTGCAACCCAAGGGCCCCAGAGCGTCTGCTAGCTGGCAAAGGCCTGGTCTTTTTTCAAAGGCTTCAGGTATTTTTCTTTAAACAATTCCGCCGAACACTCAAACTCTGTCGGTCTTCCCTCCTCAATTTAACATTACCTTAGAAGGCTTTCTGAGGATCTATTCTTAACATTTGTAACACTGAATTTTCTGAAAGTTTTTAAATTGCAGGCTTTAGGGTCTCCCATCTCTGCTGTGGCTTATGCTGCAGCCCATGGTCTTCCACAACAGCTACTCCTTTACTTCCTTCCTTTTGCCAATATTCAGTAGCAGCTGTGAGGTTTGTAGGGAGAAAGGGTTCAACTAACTGAAGTATTTAACATTTCATGAATTTAGGTTCTTAATGTTGATTTCCCTTGCTTTTTTTTTCTTTATTTAGGAAAACAAGTGGCATCATTCATGCTGCCGCTGCTGAACAGCGACATCTGTTACATTGCCTCATTTCTGTCTGAGGAGGTAGGATTATCACATGCATGTGGCACTTGAAGTTGCATTTATTATAGCTCAGGTGCAGTTTGTGTTTCTTAGCCTAATTGTTTTAAAATAATTATTAGAAATTAATTTGTCATGGATATTTCCCCAAGCAGAGTTATGTTTTCTGCTCTCTGTTGATTTTCCCTCTGTGTAAGGTAAACTTGGAATCAGATAAGGAAATAAAGGACATGAAGGATAGGGCAGTGTAAATGGGTTTGCCCTTCTCTGTTCTCTTGCATGCAGACTTTGAAGCAGGCTCTCCTAACTTAGCATCTGGATTACTGCAGCCTCCTTGTAAGCTGCCATCAAAGCTATTCTGTCACCCTTGTCGAGCATATATGAAAATGCAAGTGTTCTGAACATCCTGTCTGTGATGCTTTTGCCTAAGTGAATCACATCTTGATGCTTCATCAAACTTATTTTTCTTTGTCTTAGCCTGTACACATCTGATGCTATTCCGTTTTCCTGAATACCATCTTTTTTTATTGCACTTAGCATATTCCTTCTGCTTTATTATTGTTCACAACCCCCTTGGCTTTCCTCTGCCAGCTTTCTACCATACTGCTTTTTTAGAGGCTCTCTGTGCAGAATTAAAATGCTACTTTGCTCATCATTCAAAATCTACATTGAGATCCAATTCCTCTTGCAGTTTCTGAGCTTTCTCCAGTGTTTGTTGGAATAAAATGTTACAAAACATTTAACTTCCTTGGGTAATCATATAATCTTGACATATTCGGAAGTATCTTCCCCTTTGCTCTTCTGTAGCTCTGTAAAGCTGGTGCTGTGTAGGCAAGAGGTGAAATCACAACTGTGATTGTGGTCATGATTCCGAGAGCTTTGGAGCACTAGGAGCACTATGACACTAATGATGACATTCACAGCAGTTGGCCGGAACATGGTCTTCATGGGCTCTTGGTGTGTCTTCACTTGCATTATGCTTCTGAGCACTGAAGCTAATAGAACTGACACTAATAGAGAATATTTTGTACTTGAGTAAAAACAAAGCTCAACTCATGAGCTAGTAATATTTAAAATCTTAAATGCTTTGAAATAGAAATGTTATTTTTCATTATCTCTGTTTTCAGGGTTCTGTATGAATTAGATTTTATAATTGATTGTAAGAGCTCATTACTTTAATAAGCTGTAGGAGAAATGTTAAGTTTCTTTTCCATGACATAGAAAATGGCACATGTCAAGGATTATTATTGGCAAAATGGATAGTCTGATTTTGGTACCCCCTTGAGGAAAGGGCCTGTGAAACTTATACCACTGCTGCACAGGGTTGCCCTCAGCTAACACTCATCAGTGAACTTGATAGCTTTAGGGTCTCTTCTGCTTGCCTGTGAAATTGGTGCTTATGTGCTGTCCTAGTGCTGCTGCTGCTGCCAGGGCTGCAGACTTGGCTTTTCTTGTGATAGGAGCAGCAGAATTTCTCACTTATCATGTCTCTTAAATTCAATTAGTGCCCCTTATACATTGCAATATCTGAAGTGGGGCAAAAAAAAAAAAAAAATCCTGCAGCCCTTTCGTGTTTGTACTGCTTAGTATTTTCCTAGAGTTCTGCTCTGAATTTAAATTCTGTTCACTGCAAGTGTCAGAAATCAGCAGTTGTTAGAGTGCATTATGAAGAAATAAACATTTATCAGATTGCCTTTTGAGAAGGTGAATAATTTAGCTAGAAAAATTTCAGCAGCAACAAAAGCGTGCTGCTGACTGACAATTTATTTTATCCCTTTGAGATGCAAGGAGTTGTTGCATGCCGAGAGAATATTGATCTGCTGCATACAGATAAATGAAATTCCGCTTACATTTCTTTGGTTGCTCACTTGTCCCCAATTAAAACTGAAGAGCACTGTCATGCACCACAAATATTAATTAACTCCCTTCAGTCACTGCTTGTCTGCTGGACCTGAGGGCCTGGGGGCCGCCTTGCTGGCTGCGGCCCCTCCGTCCACCCTGCCCTTGGGGCCTCTCGGGCCAGGTGGACACGCTGCCGAGTTCCCGCTCCCTCCTGCTTTTGGTTGATCCCATCATGGTTTTTATTTTTGTGGAAAGCCTTGTAGCCACAAGTTCCCACAGTGAGGTATCAGATTTAAAAGTTTTGTTTGTTCATTTTTTGTTTTTTTTTTTTGTCCCATGTGCGTGTGAGCCCGTGGTGAGGTATGAACTGAAGAAGTCTGTTACGGAGTAAAAATGAACGTGGTAAAGCAGGGATTAGTTCTGTGCATTGTCAGCTCTCAAAGACACAGAAGCCCTATCCGGAAAAAAACTATTTGCCCAAAACTTGGCTAACACAACAGAAAGAGGAGTAAATAAGCGGCAGAGCGGAGGCCGGGCAGTGAGATGAAGCGGAGCAGGGAGGCTGTTGGGGTGGCAGCCTGGTGGGCGCTGCAGCTGCAGCACGTGCCTCCTATTTTTGTGTTTTTCCTACCCACCGCTGCGGCACAAGCTGAACAGACTGCAGGCAAGTTGGTAAGTGGCGAATTAAGCAACTGTAGCAGCTCTCTTAATCGGAGCCTGAGTCTCTGGCTTGCTACCTTCCCTCAAGATTAAGGGTTCTAAAAATAATGGCTTATGAGACAAGATAGAAAATAAACAAGATGATGAAGCCATATTCTGAGCTGTTACATCTGCAAATCCCAAGTGATTCTGCTGACATCCAATTATAAAAGTGTAATGGAGATCAGCATCTATGCCTTGATTTGAAAATGACATTTCAGTGTTTTGGCAGCTTTAAAAATACTGACATTTCTAGTAGCTGGAGGCCACGAAAATATTGATTCAGCAACAGATTGTTTTGTAGAGCAGTGAGAGCTGGCTGCCTTGTCAACTGCGGCGCCTCGCTCCGGGCTCCGCGGTGTCTTGCTAACAAGGAAGGCGTCAAGGTGTTGAAAGCCCAATGTGTCCGAGTGGGGAACGCTGCCCAAGGAATCGCGTGTCACCTACCGCTTGTTAAGGATTGTTGGGTTCGAGATTTTGGACTGTGCATGCCATGGTGGGGTAATTCGGCATTGGGACTACCGGGTTTGTCCTGGCGCCTAATCAGGACAGAGCAGGGGAAGAGTTCCAAGGTTGTTCTTAAGTGGACGCAGGACAGGAACATCTGTTAAGTGTACCCAGGGGCACAGTGTACAAATTGGGGGCATTTGTAAAAACTTAAATAGTACAGTAGTGCAGGCAGAGTAAGCTTGCCTCTCTCTGTCGTGGTGTGTGTGAATCTGCACTGCACAAGATGAAGCAGAGCTACTTAGTGCCGTGTACGTTACGAGGGCAATGTAGTTATCTCTCCATTAGGAGAGCAGTAGAAAAATAATCCTCAGGACAATGTACCTTGTGAATAGTTTGGCTTTTCTCGTACTGAAAGAGCTTGTTCAAGAGGCCCTGCGCAGCTCGGGCAAGGACGGCTGCAGTGTCTGGGAGCTGGTGTTGCCTCGGGGGCTGCGGGCACCGGGGTGGGGAGGCAGCCTCTTGAGCCCCTCCGAGGGAAGAGCCTCCCAGCTCTCCCGCTCAAGCGCATGGAGCAGCGGGAGCGGGCAGCCTGGGGCGTCCCACCGTGCTGCCCCTCCTGTGCAGAGGTTGCCTCGCGCTTTGTCCCCAGAGGGAACCCAAGCATTTTGGGCAGGTTTGCAGTTCACGTGTCCTCATAAATCCCGGGTACCTTAGAGCGTTGTGTTCCTGGCTTCCAAGAAGCCAAAGGGAGAAGTCCAGGATCTTTGTTCACTTCTGTATTTGTGCTGCTCTTTATGGAGCTGGGTGGTTCACAGTAAGACAAGAGTTATGGGTTGTGGCAGTGCAATCTGGTCTAAGACTTGCTTCAAAGTCTGGTCAACGGGAACTTTAACACCCCATTCAAGATGGGCTAGTCCTGGAGTCTAATGAGGAGAACAGTTGCCTGAAGTGCTAAGTGGAGATGGCCATTCCCAAGGCTCTGCAGGTTTACCCTCACAGGACCATTGCTAATAACTGCAGTATAGGTGGGGAGGGAGGAGAAAAGGAAGGAGGGGAGAGATCAAGTTTGATTTGGCTCCTATCCCTATGGTAATAGCTAATCCTCGTGGTGTCTGAACAACGTGATTGCTCCCATACTAGTAATTTAAAGCTTGATGAGCCATCAGTGAAGCTGCCTTGCAAGTAGCACACAAATCAGGAGTCAAATCCAATGATAGTAATGATCACCTCTTTATTTTTTTAAAAGTTACTATTATTTTTTAGGCGAGATACTTCTGCTGTGCTACTGCCACTGTACTTGTTTAAAAAGCGTCATACTTGGAATGCTTTGGCGATTTTACTTAAAAAAAAAAAAAAAAAAAGAGAGAGAAAAGAAAAAAAATCTCTTTCATTGTCTCCATTCCCCTCTCCTGCAGAGAGCAGGTGTAAGAAGCAGGAGCCTACGCAGCATTTAGGGGAGTCAGTCTGGACAGCACATAAAGCTGCAAAAGTTACTATGTGGTACTGGACAAAAGTAAGTCTCTCTACCATTAACAGAGGGAGAGAGAGAGGGGGGCTTTAGGAGGCTGTCTACATAATTTAAAAAGGATGTGCTGGTGAGGTTAGTCTCCATTTAAACTCATACAGCTCTCATGGAAATTGAGTCTCATACCATCTTGGCTTCAGTTACACCTTGAGCCGGAAACCCTTTTTTTTTTTTTTTTTTTTTTTTTTTTTTTTTTTTTTTTTTTAGGGAAAAATTTTGGTACTGAAGTTTCAGTATCAAAAAATAGTTTCTTATCAAAAGATAGAAAGAAAAACTTTCAGAAAAACAACGGCTTTTTTTTCCCCAGATGCCAAGGAAGTGGGTTCAGAAACATACCATGAAATTGAAATTTCTCAAAGTGCCTCTTAAATCTTTGCTGCAATTACTGTAATTCACAATAATAGATCCAGTACTATTTTTAAAAGCTTTTGAAGGTTGCAAGTAGCATCCATAAATGGTGGGTTGCGGGCAATCTATGAAACCATAGGTTTCCAGGGCTTTTATTTAAATGAGAAAGATGTAATAAAAGTAGTTCAGAAAAGACATGAAAGTTTGCTTTGTGCTGCACCCGAATGCAAGAAGGCAGGAATTATCTGGGCCTTTATAAAAGTTCTCTTCAAGTTGGGCAGTTTTTGCAAGTGTGGAATGAGCATTTTTGAATCTACCAGTCTTTTGTGAGAGACGTGTTGGCAGTTGGGAGAAAATGAGGGCAGAGCAACCATGGCCAGAGGAACAAGTTTTTGCTCCTCTCCCTAAATACAGTATTTGGGTGAGGGGAAGGAGTGGATTCCCTGTTTCTTGCCCTTGCTCTCACCTGTCCCCTGCCACAATGCTGGTGCCAAGATGCAAGTGCCTCAGTTGGATCTTGAGGTGCAAGCCATGCTCTTCCCTTGGAGCTTGTGCCCTAGGGCGGATTGTGGAACCAGATTGTGTTCGGCCACTGCTGTAGCATATGTGAATTAGATGCTTTTGGAAGATTTGGGAGCTGAAGGAAAGGACTAGTAAAGGACTAAAACATGAAATGTTTCCCTGTCTGCCTGGTACAATCCCTAGGCCAGCTGTTACACAGCAGAACCTTTTCTGTAGTACTGCGAATGTGTAGAGAAACCTTTGTAGATTTACAAGGGAAAAAGGGCATTTTCTCCAGTCAGTCAATCCTCAAAGAATTTAGGTAATAGAGCGAGCAATATCCTTAGCTGATTGCGGGGGCGGGGGGGGGGGAGGAAGAAGTGTAGCTATTTGGACTTGGTGAGCTATTCAGCTATTGGAACATGTTTTTTCATCTGGGTTTTGGGATCCTCTGCTCTATTTGGGGTCTAGATAGCTTATCTATCCTTTCCTACCAGAGAAAGCGTAGAGCTGAGACCTAGGATAGAAACATACTTTGTCCTAACTTGCGAGGGAGTGTATGGAAAAGGAAAATGGGGTATGTGCGGACAAGAAGTATGAAAGCCTTTTTTACCAGGTAGGGTTATACCTGGAAAAAGGTTGCGGTGGTCTAGAAAAAAGGTCAAGAGGAACTTTGTGTGTTAAGCCAAGTTGCCCACAGTGCCATCAGAAAAGGCTGGGAAAGAGAAAGCAGGGAACTCTTTTTGATGTTCCATTAAAATTCTTCAGACTTGCTCCAGATGGAGAAGTTTGGACTATTGATGAATGCTTAAGGGTGAACCAATGAGGTACATAGCAATCATGTAGCTTTCATATGCAAGATGATTTCTCTTTTCATGCTAGGTTTTGCTTGTCACTTAGCTAGTAGATATTTCAGTCTCTTTTTTTTTTCAGTTGAGTCAGACTGTTTTTGGAAATAATTTTGAGGACTGTCAGACTTCAAAGCCTTGCAAAAATTTTCTTAAGTTTTCCCTGATTCACCAGGTGTCTGACAGAGTGGAGTAAGGTATGTGTATAATGCTATCTCTGAATTCTTCTCGTCCCGGGGAAGCCCAAAAAACATCTTGAGTATTTTTCCATCTGAACAAGTTTTGAACTAGTTAGAGATTTGTACTTTTTACTTTTCTAATGATAGTTATGTTCATAATCAAAGCATGTACCTAATAAATGATATAGGAGAAACCTTTAAAATTGATGCAATGGAATTGGGAGTCTGAAGATCAACAGTGGGTTGTACTGGGATGCTATGCTATGCTGGGGGGAAAAGTGGTTAAAAATTGAACATCACAATTAAGTTCAAGTCTTTTGCTAAAGTTTTTTGGACAGTTGAGTTCCAAACCACATTTCTGAAAATGTTTCTACTTGTTTAACTGATGGTCAGTGTGTTTCTGTAATTACCCCAAGATGTGAAGTACTCATCTATTTATTTTTACTCTGGACAGCTGAGTTAGGGCAAATTGAAGTGGTATCCAAAAGGCCCCTATAGGAAATAGCAACATCATGAGTGCAGCCTGGAGTCCTGTGTCTTAACATTTCTTGCCTGTCTTTCATTTGGGTTTGGAAGTTTTGCTGTAAAAGCTGAGAAGGAATAAAAGATGCATGCACATTCCTATGGCACTGGTCACAGTGTGACTTGAAACACTTAGGCCATGTGAGTTCTTATTAGTGATAAATATGAGGGTGTTTGTGCCATGTGTGGCCTACTCAGTTTTTTTGGTAGGTATGTGATTGCTCCTGGGCTTATAGGTTACAATATTTGTCATCAGCCATTTGGCATCCCAGGCAGCCATGTAGATCTTCTGACAAGAAAATCAATTGCATTGCTAAGTTTCACAATTTGATTACTTCATAAAAAGTCTCTAGAGCTGCTCTCAGTGTGATTATATAGACTTACTGCTGAACTGAAAGCTTAGTCCCACATGCTTTGCCGTTCCAAACAATTTATAGTAATTATTTCCATTAGACATGTACTGACATGCTATTTCAATAAAGAACAAGGTGATGTGAAAATTATAGAGGGGAATATGCACAAAAGTATTTTTTTTAAAAAAAAAAAAAAAAAAAAAAAAAAAAACCACTATGAGGCTGAAGTCAGCTCTGACCTTAGTGGCTGGAGCTCCTTGAATCTTACGCTCCCCGATCTTGAGGTCAATTTCCTTCTCAGCCTGGATATTTTCACAGTGAGTTCTGTTTTGCAGATCAGATTTCCTTCCGTTTTTCTTTTCTAGCCTATCTATTTCAAGTGATCAAATATTAAATGCTAATGCATATGCCATAGAAAAAGATAAATTTGGTTGTTGTTAACAGTGACCCTATTAGAGCAGAAAAGATGCAGGCACATGAAACTTATTGGAAGTAAAATATGGACTGCATCTCAGGAAAGCTGTCCACTAGACGGGACTATGAGGTGTTTTAATATTGGGCCTGATGTTAAAGTGTGGTTTAAATAGCAGAAATGAGCACCTACTACAGGCTTGTGTCAATAGAAAGGTCTGTAGTGGAGTTCAGGCCCTGTGTGCAGGCATCAGCCTTGGGTTATCAAGAGTAAGGAATTATTTGTGCAGAGTGTAAGGACAGAATGTGAGAGGGGCATGAGTGAGGCATTCAAAGGCTGTAACCTCGGGAAATGTCGTCAGCAAAAAACATGGAACTGAGAAGAGCAGCAGAATGTGCTTGTGCTGGTGGCTCGTGCCCTGTGAGCGTAGCACTCCGCTGGCCTTGATGAACAGTCACCTTAGGAAGCTTGACGTACTTAGGCCCGATGGGCAAAGCACTGAAGGGACAGAGGGCTGAAGACAGAGCCTGCCCTGCGCAGGGGAGTTGCCCTGTGATGCGCAGCTCTGGGCCCTTGGGCCTCCTAGGTGATGGCTCCGAATGGAGCTCACCAGCTCCGGGTTCTTCCCCGTATGGAGATGGCAATGCATTGGATGAGCTACCTACAACCTGCCTACATCTGTATGTTGGTGACATCTACAGCAAATCCTTCCTTCTCTAGTTACCCTCCAAAAGCTTGTATGGGTGCAGCTTGGAGGTGCAGAATAGTGCAGGGCATTCCTGAGGTTACATCATGACGAGGTGCATGTAACATGCTGAAAACAGCTGTGTGGTCCCCCCCACCCCAGGTTGCCTATGATTACTCAGCAACAATGAATATTTTTGTCTGAGGAATGCCTAAATAAGAAATGCTTTCTGTTTGTCATGCCGTGGTAGTCGGTGGTTGGATGTGTAGAGTGTGAACACGTACACATGGGTTTTCTTGCTTTAAATAGACAGGCGTCAGATGTTGCTGTACTAATGGAGGCTTCTGTACTTCAGCTTGAACTCTGTTTCTGTGCTTTGTCTTTGGAGTTCTGCTTTGGGGTGAGAAGGGATGTCAGAAGGTCTCTTGGACATGGGACTTCACTTGCACGTTTTCACCCCTCGGGTTCCCATTCTGCAGGTAGGATATAACTTCCCAACTGCTCTACTCAAGGCAGCAGCTATAGAATCACCTATTTGTATGTAATTCCTTTTCAGGTTCATATGTAAACAATGAAGTAAGCTTCCCCCAGATTATGTTGTTACTTCGAAGCAATTATTTGGAATAGTTTTGTTTGTAGTCAAATTGTGTAGAAAGAAGAGAGTTCCACTCTGCTAGTCTGAAATTTCTTGTTTTCTGTTATTAAAATTTGCATTTGGTTGATGCATTTAGCATCTTCCTCAGGCAGAAAGCTGTCTGTTACAGGACCAGGCTGAAATGGTGAAACTTTAGTATGTTTATGTTGTGTTGATGATGAGAAAGATGGGGAAAGGCATATAAAGGGAAAGCATTTTTGAGAATGTGTTGGAATACTCTTTATGTGACAGCAGAGAATAAATTGAAGGATCTAATTTATTTATAGAGAAGATGAGGCCAGATTCATCCTGGACGTCCAAGGGATAGGATGAATAGCAACTGAGATGAGCTGTGGTGCCATTAAGTCCAGTTAGATGAAAGGGAAGCAACTTATCAGAAGGGTGGTCCAGCACTGAGACCAAGGGTCAAAAACTTGCTGGCTATCTGCATCCTTGGAGATGCTCAGAAGTCAGGTGGATGAGGCCCTGAACTGCTGGAGCTGTTTGGAGCAGGGGATTGGCCTCGAGACCTCGAAACTTCCCTTGCAGCCGAAGCTATAATACTCTGTGATCCATTCTGCGAACAAGGGTTTCTTGTAACCAGAGGAATGAAGAGCTGTTATTTGCCAGAAAATGGGTGTTATAAAGACATGGAGAAAGACAATAGTGTTGGATTTGGAGTTTGAATATAGCCAGCATCATTTGGTTTTAACAGAACGCAAAAGTATTTTGTTCACTCAAATTAAGATTTACAGACTTTGCTTGGAGGAAGAGAATCAGCTAGTATTAAACTGCTATTAAATAGTAAGTAACTCTTATATGGAAAAATGTCAGCACAAGTGGCAGTGGTGGAGGGAGAAGAGGGGGTTCATACTCAGGCAGGCCATTTAGTTTCATAAGTTGTTTCTAATGATTACTTTTTGTCCAATTATATTGATTTCCATGTAAAGACATGAAATGGATAATGCCAGAAAATATAAAAAGAATGGAACTGGGATGAGAACAGGCTATGCAGTGTGGGCTTGATACTGTGCTGAGGGTTGAACAGATATTCAGAAAGCAGTGGGGGAGCATTAGTTCTTTCTTTAGGTGACAACAGTGTTACATAATTAAGGTCCTATTTTCTCAGCACTGTGGGGAAGTGTGGATATTACAATGCCTGCACATTTCTCCTTCCTTTGCTTGAAGGTTGAGCTCAACCTTTATTTTATGTAGAGGAGAATGAGCCTAGTTTGAATTTATGACAAGTTCTTTCTTCATAATAGTCTGGCATAAGCCATAATTTTTGCCTTCTCTGCATAAAATTCTGTGTGTATAGCTCTAATTTTACTTTGTATCTCCACTGCCTTATGAAAAACAGAGCAACCGTTGTTCTTTGTGCAGAGAGAAGTCCAAATATATTTTAGCTTTAAGGTGACATTGGTGGTAATGCTCAGCAATTGAAGAGAGAATTGGGGTGAGGCCGCTTCTGTGCCATATAATACAGGTACTTTCCAACGAAAACTTTTCCCTATAAAACTCTTGTCTTAACTATTCCTTTCTTTGCCAGAAAACAAAGAAAAAAGCGACAATAAAAATGCCTTTAAATAAAAATGGCCACATGAATATTGTCCTGATAGAACTACTCAGGGGTCCGTCAGGTCTGTTTGTGTGTCCTGTAACAGTGCTGAGTTGCATAAAGCTGGAGCAGGAAATGCGGAAGAGCAACTAACCAATGATTTTTTTAAGTATCTCTGTGCCAAATTATTTGGCAAAAATATGCATTCAAAATGTCGGATCTAATGAGACAAGTGTTTTGCTCTTGCCCTGCGTGTGCCTCCCCCTCCCTCTCCCCGCCCCCCCCCCATTTTAGCTTAAAAGCTAAAATGTCAATCTCTGTTTTGTGGCTGTTAATTTCTGAGTTGTCTGCCTACTGCCATATTTACGCTGAAATCTTATGGTCGAGATGGTAATACTCAAATACTAAGATGCTAATATGGAGATATATGTAATATTTATTTTTCCATCTTATTTCTAGGAGGCCTATTCCTCCCTTTTTTCCTTTTTAACCTAGTTCTAAAAGGCAAGGAAAGAGTTAAGGTGCCTGGTTGGCAGGCACAGCAGTGCATGTAATGCTCTGGATTTTACACCGTGGTGTGCCTGTGAAGCATGTTCTACATCTACTAACAAGACTGCCATTCATTTTTTCGATAAATCCTGCACAGGGGTATTAGGGTCTGTGAACTGACAATTGATTTACTGCCTGGAAAATTATTCTTTATTGATTTATATTACATGGAGGCAACTGCAAATCTTCAGTAGCCTTAATCAGAGAGAAAATGCTAAAGTTAGTGTCATTCTTATTTAGTCAGGCAATTACAAGTAAGAGAATTGGTTTAGTAGCTCTAGGTGACATCTACATATTATTCAATTATGAATTTCAGTAATCGATGAGTTACAATACATAAAAGCAAGGTTAATTAATTTTTTTTTTTTTTTCTTCAATACGAACAGCGCTCTTTGTGCGAGAAGGTACCGGCAAATTACAAAAAAAATGCTATGCTGACGTTTAATTTGCTGGTAGAAGCCAGTTTGGATTTTCATGGGAATTGCGGAGTTCTTTGCTCTGCACAGGGTTTTCCTGATATCATGTATGAACAGGGCAAAATGAAGTCTCTGAGACCCGGCCTGACTGAGATGTAGGTCCTAGACCTGCAGACTGAGGTATGAGCAGTGAGTAAGTGTGGGAGCCCCAGAGTCTGCAGGGCTCCCTGTGGGAGCAGCTGCCCCAGAGGGAGGGATGGGAGAGGAGCAGGCCGGTACTGAGGGCCTGGAAATGAATAGATGAAAGACCAACCCCTTGGTGGGTGAGTAGGGCCTTTGGCATTTGGCTATGAAGCCTTGGGCACACATCTGGGGAGTTTAAATTAGCCTGGGTAGCTCTAGTCAGAAGAGATTATGAAATGAAAGAGATCTTGAAGCTGTTTGTGAGACATGGGGTATTTTCATGGTGTTTTCATCCTTGGGGAAGGAATGGCAGATTAAGAAAGAGTATATTATATTGTGCAAAATCTGAGGTTCTCTAACACCTCTCCTGTAAGAGTAGTGGAGGATTTCATCACTTCATGACTGTAGGGTTCTGTGCAATGGATCAAGGATATTGTTGTATTTTACAAGCAGCGAGAGAATGTCTGGCACTGCTGCCAGGGCTTGCTACTTGCTCAGAGAGGGCTTGGTTTGGCTGTCCCATGTGTCTGTGGAGCTCTCCTTGTGACAGGAGTCCTGACAATGCCTTGGGCCCCTGGTGTTGGCCCCTGCTCCGGCACTGGCCCTAGCAGAGGGGCCAGGAGCTGCGCAGTTGTGGCCCACGGCTCAGGGCTCTGGTCCTTGTGGCTCGAGCTGCTCCCACAGCACAAGGTGCCAGCCCAGGCAGGGCTGCTGCATTCCCTCCCTTGTTTCCAGCAAAGATACTGGGTCTTGAAAAACAGAAAAAGAGGAGAGTGGTTGTTGTAGACAAGGAGTTTAATGAAAATGCTACTGAAATGCTCTTTCTTCTATGAAAACTAGTAAATCAATTACAAAAGCAATTTCCTAACCCAGTGTGATTTTATTGTGTTTGACCAGGGCATTTGGTAAGTGTTATTTCTTGCTGAGAGCAAAGAGTCAATTTTGTTTCAAGCTTCGCTTTCGTGTGTTTGCAAAAGGGAAGTATCAGAAGGGCAGTTGATCGTTTTATTTGGGGGATGGATGGCTCTCTTAGCAGTCCCTTGGCTGGCAGCCTAGCAGTAGCTGGGGCAAATACAGTGGTAGAAAAGACGTTCCTCAAGATATTGGGCACCAGCCTTGAGGTATTGGTTTCGAAATGTTATTTGAAGCTTTTACCCCATTTCATGTGTTCATTCTATCTGTGCCTTTTTGTGAAGGTTTGGGGACTCCAAAGTGCTCAAGTGTAGTTAAGTTCAGCAAATGTACTTTTAGCCTCAAAAGTACTTCCTGCAGGTCACCTGCTTGTTACCCTCCATTGTGGAAACAGTTTCTTTGCAGGGAAGAACTGAAAGCAGCAGAGAAGGGCTGTCCGTTGTGCTGGGCTGGCACCCTGGGAGGATGCGCAGGCAGCTGCTGAGCGCGGCGAGGACCCAAACAGCCCATGTATGCTCTGCTTGGTGCCTGGCGTCCGTAGGAGGGTCATGCTCTCCCTGCTCTGGTGGCCCGAGGGAGGAGGCTGTTGTGCCAGGCATGTGCACTGAGGGCTCACGAGGACAGGGAGAGCTCCAGCCCGCCCAGCCTCCAGGCGGCAAACGTGGGTGGACGGGATGCTGCTTCTTGCTAGTGCTGCCATGAAGTGGCAGGTCAGCAGGGCTGCTGTGTCTTGCTCCATTGCTGAACAGGTGATACAAGAAGTGGCCTCTCCTTCTCCCAAAGCAACCTCGTTATCCCCTCCCTGCGGCCCTGTTTTTGGGAGGGGAGGCAGGTACCCTGTCCCCACGGACACGGATGGGCTGCTGCCTTCTTCATCTCTTCCGGTGGGAGTTAGTGGGGGAGTGGTGGATGGTGCTCCTGCTGCTGCTGGACCCTAAGTAGCTCTAGATAAAAAAGTACATCCCCCTTCAGGAGCAGAAATCATGAAAACACGAGTAAATCTAATGATATGAATTATGGTATAGAGCTAGAAATATCACTAATTGATTTCCACTTCTAATGCATTTTCCCTTCTGCCTTCTAAAAGATGAAAAAGGATAGGATAAGAGCCAAGAGTGATGAAATCCTTAGTGACCAGGAGGAGGTTACTGGGCGTTACCTTTCTAGGCATGTAAGAATAATTAGAAAGAAAACAAAGAAACACACACAGCAGTAGGTTGCCTGAATTGGTAGAAATCACATCAGGTTTACAGGTAGTCTTTTTTTGCTGCAGATCAGAGATCTGTCTTGTATGTGATATGTTTGTTGTTTTTTTTAAGGGGGTGTTTCTGTCATCAAGTTATTTGAAATGATGTAGAACGCGAGCTCGGATGGTGTGGATACCATAAGTAGGAGAACGTTGTTCCTCCATGCTCTTCCATACTAAGATAGTAGCGTGGGACCTTTAGAGAAGTCCTTGGGGAAAAATGCTCAGCCTCCTCTTCCTACCGAGGTACGTGGTGGGCGCCTGTGGCCCCTGGGGGTCCTGGAGGAGAGGAAATTCCCACCAACAGCCGCATGCGAGGCAGGCGTAGCCCTTTAACCACGAGATGAGTGCCAAGTGGTAGCCAACTGTGTCACAAATAGCACCTGGAGTGGTGGACAGTTGTTTATCTCATCACAAAGAATGTCCTTACCCAGAGGAGGAATGTGGTGAGCACATCTCCTTTGCACTAAGATATAAATGAACCTGTGGCTCTCCAAGCTAGAGCTAGGTTCTCCTTGGAAGCGGTGGGTCTGTGGTGGGGACCTCTCCCCTTGGGTCCGACGCCACCTGCGGAGCCTCCTCAAGGCTGAGTGCCCTCTCCGTCTGCTAGGGTGAGTGATGGTTGCACACATGGACACAAGAGCTAACTAAGAACCTCCTGGGTAGTAGAGAAATTCCTGTACTGATATCCGAAACCTGCTTTCAAAATATTGCATTAGAAAAAAATCATACTATTCATCAAGTGGGCTAATGGTTTTGAAGACTGTCTGACATACCATCACAGACTGCTTGTGAAGCTGGTGCTGCCAGCATGGGACCTGTAGCTGCTACAGTATTTGGTATGTACCTTGAGGTGAGTCCAGGTGCCTCCAGTCCCTCTGAACTCTGCGGATGGACTGGAACGCAAGGGGTTTCATCTCACCAGATGTGCACCCCCCCCCCCCCATTCAAACAGCAACACAAGGTAATGATTAATTGACTAGGCTGTTTATTCAGTAGATCTTCTGAACGAAGAGACAAGGAATGGCTTTGTCTCAGGCTAGCTAGCTAGCTTTGGAATCTTGTCCCATGTTTGGAGCTGAAATATGACTATTATTTGCTCAATATATTGAATAATCATGACAGTTATCACTAAAATTGAAACCTGTTGCTGCAGCTGGCTCCTGTGGAGCTCTTCCCTTCATGCTCAGCTTCCTGGGGAGATCAGAGTTTAAGGTTAAAAGGGCTCTCCCACGCGCACAGTGGGGTAGGGTGGGAGAGCAGTAAGTGACCCCTTCCCTTTGGGGAACAGGCTCTAATGGAGGCCAGGCAGGGCCCTCTGCCCTGCTGAAGTCACCTTGTTTAAGCTTGGAACTGTGTGAAGGGGCTGGGGATGTCACCTGGTGGCCTTGAGGGTGCTGCTCATAAGCTGCAGCCAATGATCCAGTAATGAAGGAAGGAGCCTTTTCCTGAGTCATGGCATCAGCACTGTTCGTGTCCTTGGGAGCAGCAGGACACTCCAGTGTTTTGGTCTAAGCTTAATTTATGGTGGTTTCATAGCAAAATATTATCAAATATTTTATTTTAGCAGATGTTTGATGGTTTGGGAAAGTTTTCGGGGGAGTACTGTATAAATGTATCATTCAATCACATGTAGATGTCATATAATTAGTTTCTGGCAGTCGCCAGTGCTTGGTTTGGGCATTTGAACAGGTTCTGAGATTCATTGCTATTAGCCAAAAATCCAAGATCTATCTTGATTATTCCACATAACAGCATTTTGATCTCATTAGCATGGATTGCTTTCACTAAACTCAGTTGGCCTTTGTAGTAGCAAAAGCTCCTTTTTCCATCAGTGATATATTTTTTTCTTTGACCTGCTATATAATTAAGATCCTGTTTATTAAAGTTGCCAGGATATTAGTACACTAATTGCATTATGAAGTCATTTTGTTACTTTTGAACTGCTTAAGAGTTAATTGTACAGGAACATATGAAGATTGGCTTAAATAATTGATTAATTCAATTTACACATGCAAGTACTAATACATTGCCTTATTGTACTAACAGCAACTACTGGAATTTTTAGTGTCCCACTTCAATGGGATATCTTTGGTGTGTATCTGCAGTCCTATCATATTGCACAAGTACAGGAACAAATACACATTTCAGAATATGCATTCATTCAACAGGTTAAGTTTTAACAAGGGCAGCATGGACCGTGGCTTCTGTGTATGAATAATACACACAATGAAGTATTAACCTTGGCCAAGGAAAATATAACAATTCTACTATTTTAATGAGGACATGCCTGATAGAATGGTTTTCTAATTGCTATGGGGAGTTTGGATGGGAATAAGGCGTCATAAATGGAAGAAAGAAAAGAGAAATGTCAAGGGAGACAAATCAGCATATTCTGACATATGAGGGAAGCTTTTTGTAGGGTCTGCTCCAAAGCACAGGTGTTAGTTGCTTTCTGCTAGTTTCAAGTGATGTTAATATGCGATAGATGTTTGAGTCATTTCTCACTGTTGAGCAGAAGGGCTTTGCTGTAATAAGTGGTTCATTTGCATTGAGACTGATGGAAAGAATATATAGCTTATATACATATACTTAAATATTCAGCCTGTCCTGTGCTGAAATAACAGCTGAAGTGTGTTCATTGGGCAGGGACATACCATGTTTAACTAGGAAGGGAAAAGAGGTCAAGTCATGTTGCTTTACCTTGGTAGGTTTTCATCTTATGAACTGCCCAGCTTATATACAAAACTAGAAGGTTGCTAGGATGAAGCCAAGTTAGAAGCTGCTTGTGCTGCTCCCTCAGGTTATTCCTGGATGGTGACTCTGAAGCTTGTAATGAACTTTCACTAATTACCCTTAAAATGTTTTCCTGAAAGTTAAAAATATCGGTGTCTAAAGGTTGATGCCTATGCAATTGGCAGCTTGATAGAATTAAGAATAAAGACCTTGTTACATAGGCATATACAGGTGTAAACTAAAAGAAAGATGAAAATTGTATGGTGTTGTTCTGTAGGCAATTATTACCATAATGTGCTGATCAGCATATGGGATCTCAATAATAAAGACAGGAAATTTTGTATATTTTACTCTTACTGATAGATGGAAGATTTCTTTGCTAAACATGTACTTCACTCCATGCAGAGACATATAATGTGGCATGTCTACTATTGAGTTAATTTCAAATATCCTTTTCAAGTGATTTTTTTCACAAAATAGAAATTTAACTACTACATTGATAATAGGATGTTTTAATGAAATTGATATTGATTTTTTTCATGGAAAAATCAATCTGCTTATATGGCACCTGTTTGAACTCTGCGTAGATGTTTGTGTGAAACCTCATTATCTGCCAGCTCTTGTTGTGCTGTGACTCTCTGCAGCTCGGGCAGACCCATCAGTTGGATAAAGCTGGATAAAATATCTCCAGTCTTGTTTTTCCTTGCACTTCTCATCAGAAAAGAGTGAAAACACAGGTTTGCACCCTAGACCCATGTGTAATGTGTATGTGTTAGGCATGTGTCAGTGTGTGTATTCTGAGGTATGATGGTGACTGAGTTGGGTATCCCAAGGTGTCAGATCTGCTTGCCGGGGTACTCAGGATTCTAGTGCGCTCTCTGAGCTCCCAAATGTACAAGTGCTGCTCAGTCTGGGGCGTAAGCAGGGGGGTTATTCCATTTTTACTTAGTGATGAGCTCCTCTTTCACAGCACTCATGGGGGTGATGAGGATTCCAGTGTGATTTGCAGTACCTATTCTTTCCTACTCTCAAAGAGGTGAGGAATCATTGCAGTCCTCTTCCCTTATCTCCCCTTGTCTAGCTGGATGAAAGTCATGAGGCACAGCAAACCTCTGAGTGACTGTTTTGCTTGCTGCCTTCATGTCTTTCAGCAGGATGGTACAGCTTCAGACTTGACAGAAAATAAGTATTTCAAGTGTTGGTACTGCTGCCTTCTAACTTAAAAAAATAGAAATATTGATCCATAAATAAAAACATCATGTACAACATTTCACTACACAGAACCCATAGCAGAGACCCACGTGTGGTCTGGTCCTTACCTTTTTTTTTTTTTTAAAGCATTTTCTTGCTTTCATGCTTCTCGTCTTGATTCATGTGCGTAAGTAGTGGTAAAGCTTTGTAATGAGAAAAAGGGAAAAAGGACATGGCCACTCAAATCTTGACATTATGTGGACTTAAAATGGTGTACTCTAATGTGCTCTTGATGATCTCTTGGATATCAAGTATTACCCCAAACACTTGAGGCTGCTCAGCAGGCAGTCTCCATGTGTGATGTCCCTGGAAGGAAGAGCAGTTCAGAGCAGATAAGGAGGTCTCTATGCCATGCTAACCATGATTTTGTGGTAGAATAACACTTGCTTTGTTTGAGTTAATGATGCAGTTACAGTTTCCCTTGCGGCTCTCCCTATCCATACTCTTTCCAGCTATTCAAATGTTGCCAAGTTTTTCAGTGGCTTAATTGGATCAAACCTGTGTGGCTTGGCTTGGCTAGGAATCCATTTTCTTTTCTATTTAGTTTTTTAAAATGCCCATTTGCATTTGGTCCAGAAAAGAAAGCTGCTCTGTTATTGCATTTTTTTTTGGGGGGGGGGGGGGGGGGTTTTTGATTTTTTTTTTTTTTTTTTTTTTTTTTTTCCCCCCCCCCTGCCTCCCCCAGGAGGGAGTGGAAGAACTTCCATAATGCAGTGTCTGGGTGTGGTGGTTCTCTTTTCTGGATGTAAAATGGATTTTCTGGCTATGAAAGTGTCTTAAAGGCTGGTGTTCAATGGCCTTGTGTGCCTCACTGTACTACCGGGAAATGAAAACTTTTTGCTTTTGACCTTTTACTGTTGTTTCCACGAAGTGGAGGCCAGCAAAATCAGTAGTCCAGTCAAATCATGTAAATGATGGAGAGGGTGAACACGCGCTCACTGTCAAGGCACAGGCTGCAGGCAGGATGGTTCTGCTGGTGTCAGCATGGAGTGCGTGAAGAGCAGCAGGCTGCCCCGCTCGGTGCTGTGGGCACAGGGACTGTGTTGTGCCAGCTAGGCTTCCTTGAGCTTGTTTCAAATACAGAAAGTTCAAACAAAAGTTGTATTAGAGAGGATGGGAAGAGCGTGCTGTGTGCTGGGGTGAACTGGGCCATCAGTGGTTTTGGCCTCTTAGAGGTTGCTTGCCAGATACAGCCTCCCATGGTGGAAGGCACTCCTGGGAAAGGAGAATTATTTGATATCACTTCTTGAATAGCAATAACCCAAGTGTGAGAATTGGCTTGTTCCTCCGTTGGACTATTAGGCTACTGTGAAATATTTTTCTTGGGAACGTTACAGGCAGCCTGGCTGTGGGGTGAGGGTGCTGCCTGGCTTACGTCTGCCCGCGGGCAGCAGCCGGGGCTCCGCTGCACGAGGCGGCAGCGGTGTGGGAGCAGGACGCTGCGTCCGTGTGGGTGCCGCCCCCCCGAGCAGCTGGACGGGTGTCTGGGTCCTGCTTGAGCCAGGCATCGCCCCTGGCAGCCCCACAGCTCCAACCGGGCCGGGGTGCCCTGGGGATGGGGGTGAGGATCGGCCTGTGGTCGCTTCCCAACTCTGTTCTCCACGTGGGCTGGAATTTGGGCAGTGTGACAGCAGGGAGCCTGTGAGCCATGCGGGGCGGCAGTCAAGGTCATCCGGCGGGCATCCCCGCGTGACACCTGGTGCGGGGCACGCGGGATACCGCGTGGATGTGCTGGGCGGCTGTGCCACCCAACCTGGACACGCAGCTCCGGTGGGAGAGCTGGAGTTAATGCTCAAGATGAATTGAAGCATCCTCGATCTGTCCTGGCATAGGTAGCCCCATAACAGCCTCAAGCAAAACCATGCTCATGTGGGGGCATGAATCTTTTGCAAAAGGATTCTCATTTTTTATTTTATTTCATGTTTATATATATTTTTTTTTATTCTACGTAGTAAATGCCAAGTTCTTATTTCCAGTATAAATGACTTTCCTCACATATAAAACTGAGGCCTTTGCCCCAATAATATCTTACAGCCAAGTGTTTTATAAACCTATTATTTGTTATGTGGATTAGTTTAGGAGATAACAATTGAGCTGATGGCAAATTATATCTTATTTGGGGGGGAAAAAGAGCCCTGAGTCAGTGTTTCTGCTCCCAAATAGCAGAGCCATGATTACTGCAGGAAAACCCCTTCTAGCTTTTTATTTCAGGATACAGATGGAAAAATGCCGAATAAGAGCAAATGTTTTAATTATACGGAACAGTTTTCTTAGGTAAGACAATTGCTATGTTTGCAAAATGAATTTAATATGCTACACAGTCTAGCAGTGTTTTTAATGAATGCTAAGTCTGAAAACACTGCGTGAAGCAGCTACCCTTGTATTTGCATATTTGCTCAAAATAATTGATGGAATTGTTTAATTAAATATTGTAAAAGGCAAGAGTCTAATGTTCTATGCAAGAAAAGTGAAACCATGAGATTCAGTAATTTATCTGATTGAACCTTTTGTATATTTTAAGCAATAAATCTCAATAGGCTATGTCTTTGTGCTAATTTAAATTCTGCTTGGGTGGTAGTAGAAAACTTCCTGAAACAGAAGTCTGAAAAGCTTTTTACTAGGTATAAGCTTCAACCAAAACCATTGTTCCACGTGAACTTAGTATGAACCGAAAATCAATTCTAAAGACAAATTTGGCTCAGCCTTCTGCTTGCTGGCCTGGCACCAGAAGGGCACTCTTCAGCCCAAACTGCATCTGAGGAATCATCATTTTGTGGTTGCATCTGTTTGAGTGTACTATGTCACAGGCATATTCATATATTAATAACCAAGCGGTGGTGACTGGGAAGCCAGAATTCTGAGCCGTTCAAATTATGTATTTCAGATACTATTTTTTTCTGAGGAGGAAAGGCAGTAGTAATGTATCCTCTTGTGGATGTCCTTTGCAGTCACAAAATGTCCCTGGAATAACTTGTAGCAATCGCGTCTGTCAGGAACAGCCTGTAGTGAAGACAGTCTGTGGAAAGAGGAGAAATGGAAGTACAGGAGCAGGCAGACGAAGCTGGCCAGGACTGTGGGATGGGCTCACCGATCCATTGGAGTTGGGCATATCTGACATAGCATGATTAATATTACTTAATATTACTTAAACGTTAGAAATTAAATGAGTAAATGATGAAATATCTGTGGGATGCAAAGGCCAAGCATCGAAAGCACTGATTCCAATTGCAGTTTTTGGATTGGGGAGAAAACAATACCCTAAAAGAGAGAGGAAATAAAGTGCAGTTGCCTACAACCTGGCACAGCATATATGGCTACTTGTTACATGGGTTAAAATAAATTCGTGTAGTATTGGGCTTAATGCATTGTTAATATAGACATTGTTTATAATATGGCCTAATAATATATATTATAGTTTAAATACCCACTATAATGCTCAAAGTGATTTACTGGCAGGAAATAGTTAATTAGATCATTAATAACAATTACTGCTAAGTTGTGTTTCCTAAGAGCTGTTCTTTGAAGTTTTTGTAATTTTTACAGTAATCTCTCTTCTAGCCAAAGCACAGCACATGGTGCTTATGCAAGGGCAGCAAATCACTGCCTTTTAACTGGCTTTATGGGCTGCCTTGGGTTCCCTTGAATGTGTGTCTATGTGGAGGGTCTTGGTTTTGTGCTTGAAATGCAAGACGTGATCTAGTTGCTGTGGCCCCTCATCCATGGAAGCGCCTGACCTTGGCAGCTGTGCTAATGGTTCCCCACCTTGCTGGCTTCAGGAGGCCGTTGGTGGAGCCGAGGGCCGTGGCAGCAGCTTCGGGGGGCCGCATGCACCCTTGGTGAGCCCCGAGGGAGTTGAGCCTGTCCTGGGGGAGCCCAAAGCTGGCCCTGAACCAGCAGCTCACTCAAAGAAGCCTCTGAGCGTGACCTCAGCTCACATGGAGTCTGTGGCCTTCAAATATCTCCCCTAAGATAAGGGACCTGCGTGAGTACTTCCGCTTTGGGCCCCAGCGTTAGGGACGCTGTCAGTGCGTTACAGGACAGGAAGAACAGCTCTGTTGAGTTTTGCAAGGGTAGGATGGCGAGGATCAGATTGTTTTAATTCTCATTTTCCTTTTGTTTGTTAAAGATTTGTCTAGTTTCAGCGTAGCTTTTGTAATTGGCAGTTTCTGATGCTGTAACATAACATGACAGTCTTAAGCCTTTCATAAAAATTTCATGATACACAAGATAACGTAGTTTTGCCTTTTGTTTTCGAAGAATGCCATGTTGTTAACTTGTGCAGTCCTTGCATTCCTGACACCATATCACATCACGCAGTATTTTCCAAGGTGTTGAAGTTATGTAGAAAAAGGTGGAATCTCTTCTCTTAGGAGAACCTTTTGGTGGCAGTGTGTTACCAGCGCTGGTGTTACTACCTTGAATTCCAGGGTTGAATTTTTTATTTTTTTTTCCTTCTTCCCTCTCCCCCCCACAACCTCTAAAGCACCAAGATTTTGCAAATAAGTCTAAGGCAAAGATATGGATATTAAGACTAACTTGACATCCAGCACTTTACACTCCTGAAAATTCTAAGCTAAATTAGGACTTTGATGCAAAATATAATCAATACTGGGTTTGTATTTCTTGCATCCTTACTTTTGTTTCTATAGCTCAGGGGAACTCCAGTCTAATCAATTAAGCAAGCTAGGTCAGAATCCCCACTACCAAAGTTGATATCTTGCAAATCCAAGGATTGTAATGCAAAATAGTTCACTTGCAGGTGAATGTCTGGATGGAAGGAAATTGCTGACAGCCCAAGAATAATGTTGTAGGTGATACTTTATGGATTTTGTTTTTTCTGGCTAATGCTTTATTTCTTAGACATTTTCCTAAATAAACTGTAAGTAACGTAACATAACTGGGAGGTTATCGCGGTATGTCAGATTTCTGTTGAGATTGAAGATACTGTGTAGTTATGAAATGGGAGTTCTTGCTGGATTAAATGCTTTTTGGAGGCTCTACTATTTAAGATTTACGAACTCTTTAATAACAGGTTTAAGATAGTATATTTCAAAGAAGGTCTGAGTGACACAAACATTTTTGCCAAGGAGAAAAATTACTTAATCTGGTGTATCTATCAGGCTACAAACATAAATTTTCTTTGAAAGTGCATGTTTTTCATTAATAACTCAGTCTTGTGACTGTTGGTCTAATGCATATTTAGTTTGGAAGAAGGAATAAAATGCATGCAATCTGTGAGTGATTTGACAACTCCCTAGCATTATAAAGATTTTATTATTAAATTTCTTTTCCAAGAAGAGTAGCTTCACATTCCACTGGCTTCTTAATAGCCCATAGTGAGAGAGTCTTACCTAACTTTGTGCTGGGGCATCTCTGATTAGAACATGGAAATTTTACATTTTTATAGCACCACTAAGACACCCCTAAACATATATCGTTATTTATACTTTGAGTTATGACTTTGGAGTGCAATTGGATGTGATGCTGTTGGATTTATAATCATTGCAGCCTGCAAGTGAGGGGGCATGCCAAGAATAGCAAAAGGAACTAAGGTGATTTAAGCCTTCTGAGCCGAAGGATGCACTTGCAGTATCTTCCCTATCTTTTCAATACAGGAAATAGATCTCTCGGTATCTGGGCAAGAGGTAAGACTGGTGTAGCGCTAGGTGATTATGAATCATTTTGGTGTGTTTGGCATTGGAAAATATGTGCCTGGTGAGGGGGACTATTGCTTCCTTTCTAGTGACCTGTAGTACTAAAAAAAGAATTTAAAAGGTTATCAAGCAGTCCCAGTTTGCAGTACTTGAGAAAGAAGTAGTACATCTAAGGAAGGATCTCCAGGAAGATAATCCGCTCGGACTCCCAAGAGGTGAGGCTCAGACATGAACTGCACCTGAAGCTCTTGAGGAGCTTGAGCAGGGTCTGTGTGTTTGCTTGGGGATTTTTAATAACTACTCACAGGACTCGGTGCTTGGAGCCCCAGTGGCCTGAGAGCTGGGGAAGCTGGAGTGTAGAAGTGTAAAACACAGCCTGATGTGGTGTGTTGAATACAGGGAGCAGCGCTGAGCACCTCCTTTTTCTCAATATTGGTGCGTGTGGCAACTGCTGTGGCTGGAAGCTGTTCCCCTATGTGACAGAGGCTGCTGTTCTCCACCTGTTAGTGCCAAAATCCAGAGCGTGAATGAAGGGGAGCCATGAGCCCTGTCCACGTGCTCTGGAACAGAGCGAGATCTCTGCCACTCTGAGTGCAGACGTGTGCTACCCATGTGAATTTCTGACAAATGCAAATGAATCTAAGAGGAAAGATGTTCCAACATATCTCGGAGAGCAAACCTAGCAGGCTCAAAGTATTGACTCTACTAAGCAGTGCCAGGCTTCTCAGTTATTACGTGGCAGATGGCATTCAGTGTAACACTAGGATCTTGAGGTTAAGTTGACATTTTCATACTGGGGAGCAGGGAAGAACAGAACTGGAGATGGAAATCAAAGCTCAACCAGGGGCCTCTAACCAAGGTGCCCTCTTGGAATGAGGAATTCAGTAACTGAAGTTGGCCTAGTTCCTTGGTACCTTTTTCTGTATGTTAACCCTTGAAATTCTCCTTGTTTCAGTTGTATTGGCTCAGGTCTGAGTACAAAAGCTGTACAATGCTTGCTTAGCCCTGTGCACCTGTAAAGGTTCTGGTGGCTCTTACCAGGCGAATGGGGACTGAAGCAGCACGATGCGCCGGGTGCTGGATGCCAAGCTGCATGTTCCCTTCTCTGCAGGACTGAGGCATATCTCTTGTGTTAAAGGATGACCCATCTCTCCAAGAATACGTTGGCAATCTTATAAATTGTAGGAATAAATCCTTTTAAAAGCAAACAGAAGAAATGCAATTAGTTATTGAACTTAAACATGGTGATTGAAGTCAGATTGTCCTTTGATTTATAGCAATGCTGTAAGTGGCTTTAATGCGTAGCCCTGTCCACCTGTGAGGGATGTGGGCTGTCAGGCTAAGCGGTGACTTGGGCATTTAGGTTAAACTGCTCTTTTACT
>WBNA01000032.1:1683945-1694195 GCA_013398345.1 Nothocercus nigrocapillus | reverse complement strand
CCTTGGAGAGCATTTGACTTTTTGAAAGATTTTCTTAAAAATCAAATCATTTAAGAACTTGAAAGTCAACCAGATTGTTCTTTATATTATTTGTGTTTCTTAAACAGTCTATTCTGTTGTAACTGAGTGAATCTTTTTTTCTTGCTCATGCAGTGAAAATATTCCCAGCCTTGCTATGGGCAAAACTTCTCCCTAACTTAAGTAGCAGCATGCATGGGCATTTTTTGTCAAGCATGTGTGTATGTGTGTTGTGCAGGGTTTTTTTTTGAGTCATTAACCTTTAGTAGTGGTTCCAGGTTAGAGAGAATGTAGTACAGATCAGTTCATTGTAGGTCCTGTGGGGGAAAAGCAAGAATGTAATTTTCTTAAATACAAAGTGCACATGATGAATAAGTAGCATCTGGGAAAAGCTCAAGTTCATGTGCCAGAAGGCAGATTCCAAAAATGGTTGTTTCTGTCAACCCCTGAGAGATGCTGCTTCTGTGCTGACCTCCTCATATTCTGCATCTTTGCCCAGCTTGTCATGATGCACTAGCAGAAGCCCCTTGGACCATGGCAGTGTTTCTGGTGGTACAGTTCATCCTGACAGGGTGTGCAATATGCTCCTCCTCTGAGGGGTGGGGAGGAACCAACCCGAAAGGTGGCTGTAGATGACAGCTGGCTGACCCTGCTGGTGTCTAAAACCCAGTTAAGTGGAGTCTCCTCTATATACACAAAGATGGACCTTTGCAAAGGGTATGGAAGAGAGACTGGATAAGGAGATGCACCGAGTTGCCGTACAAGTCCCACACTTCCTCTCTTCCTTGTTGGCTTTTGCTAGGCCTGCAAAGGTCCTTAGCTAACACAAGCTTCAGATGATTTTTGTAAAATTCTGAGGGTCTGAATGGTTGCCTGAATGCCAATCTTTATTTTAATGGCAGAGGATAAAGCTGACAGACACATCTGCCATTTGTTCACATAGTTTTCACATGCTTGCACGTTAATACACAATGCCATCTGTTGAGCTTCTTGGCAAATGGAATTCTGTTCTGTCTGCCTACAAACCTAATTATCAATGTGAGGATTGTAGAGGTTACCTTTGAAACACATGGCCAGCATTTCTTGAAAGAAGTGCATCGGCAGTTCTTGTTTGTATGAATTATTTAACAGATGGCAGAAACGCATTTCCCTCATTACAGCTATCCCTATTGTGGAGGAGAGCAGTGTTTATGTAGGGCTAGGTTCTCTTGCTGACAGCATGCAGCACTAAATAGCATGCTTAAATGTGACAGCACCTGATCTTCAGGAATTTCCTCCAATTATTTATTTGATATTACCTGTGTTGAGCTGCTTTGAGAAGCGAGGGCCTTCATCTTGTTCAAGGATATAAGGTACTCACCAAGAGAAGTGCCGAGGATTAGTTGATGCCCGTTTGCTTGCTATCCCGCAGCAACCTGTAGACATATCTAAACCTTGAGACTGAAGACTGGGTTGGTCTGTGAGCCTCTGTCTTCAGGGAATTAGTTCATCATTCCCACATATTCAGAAATCAGCGTGGTTTAAAAAAAAAAAAAAAAAGAGAGAGAGACAGGAAAAGCCATGTGTTGCCCCAAGGCTTGCTTAGAATTCCTGCTTCTCCCTTCGGAAAGATTTTGTCTTGCTGATGGAGCTTCAGTCAAGTTGCTTTCAGCTGAAGCGGCCAGAGTTTGAAGGCTTACTGAAGCATCTTAATTTTTATTGCCACCATGCTTCCTCTTCCACCAGATCTAATCACTATTGTTTAAGCTCTAACCCGGCTATTATCTGTCTGGGGTTGACATGAGAGCTGAGAAGAAGAGAGCAGACTGTCAAAACCAGCTGTCAGCATAGGTAGGAAGGGTGTGAAATTGAAGTAATAACTGGAATATCCACAGCATCTGTTCAAAGATTTTGCAGCATTTGACCAGTGGGCATCCTCCCAGCCCCAGATGAGTGACAACATTTAATATCGGTCAGATACCTTTGTCTTTCATCTGTGCCCATGATAGAATGTCAGGTACAGGTACGCTGGAGTAAAAAGCTTTAAAATTATGGAGGTGGATATAAACCTGACAGTTGAGGCAAGCAGTGATTGGTAATGACGGTTGTTAGTGCGCTCTGAGGGCAGGAATGGTAGAGGCTGTGTTTAACGGGGACCCTTGTGCACTGAGGTTGGTCTCAAGTGCCATGGGTGTGTTAGCGGCCAAGCAGAGGAGGCTGCGGAAGGAGCCGCAGGCTCCTGTGCCACCGCCAAGCAGGCGGCTCCGAAGAACGTGAGACACTGGGCCAAGGGGCAGTGCAGCTCCTTGGATGATCCCAAGTCTTCCAAACCCGTCTGGAAACTGTCAAAGACTTGGGATTGTAAAGCTCCCCTGGGGAATGAGTGTTGAGCAAATTACCAGTCTTTGCGATCTTGGGCTGGTCGTGGCCACCTGCATTTCCCTCACCTATGGGAAGTAAATGAGGTGCTTGAAGGATGCTGCATTCAGTATTTTCTAGAGTCCAGATTTGACGGTGTGCTCCCAGGCCTATTTCTTAGTCTATTTCTTAGGTTTCTATCCTGTAATTTCATCTACCCTTTTTTGACCCTTTTCTGACTCTTTGTATTATCTGCTCAGTAATGCTTTCCTCTCCTTCAGCAGTCTATACACAAACACTATTTGTGTAAATCTTCTTTGCATTTTAGGCCATAAGGTCTTAGCAATGAATTACTTGGCTACCCTCGTTTTGTCCTTGTATCCAAAAGGTCACCTTTTGGAGAGTTGTCTGTGTTACTATCTCAGATAGCTCCCTTAGTAATAGCATAAAATGGCCTTAATGTTGACAAAGCACAAGTGTCTTTGTGCATTTTGTACTCTGAATTTGCCATGAAGAGTCGGAAGACAGTTTTCATCAATGTCACCAAGCTCTGTTCCCTTGCTCCGACTGCAGAGGAAGGAGTGTCAGGCAGTGTGCATGGGAGCCTGGGTGAGTCACCTATAGACAGTGGGGTGCATCATGTAGGAACCCTGCCAAGATTTGCCTGTTTGTGCAGAGAGCCTTGCATGTACGCTGACCAACTATACAGCCTATATCATATCTGCTTTTCATTATTTCAATTTATTGGTGTGCTGCCAGCCCTAGTAATAGGGATCATTTAAAAGTAATAAAATACTTAGATACTTCTACCAATGGTGAGACTTTCCTTCACACCCAGTACATTTTGGGCCTCAAGGATAATAAAATAACACATTTTTCACTCTTCTATATGTATGTTTTCTGCTTCAAATGATTTGTCAGGGTTGCTTGTTTGTTTATTTATTTATTGGGAAAACAAACTTTCTGCTTGTTGAAATGCCTGCCTTGTGCCTCAGAGCTGTTCTTCGGTAGCAGGAAGGGATCTAGCTGGAATGAATCTGATTCCACTAACATCTTGGTGATAGACGCATCCAAAGGGCTGGGAAATAAGTCATAATCTTTGGTTATGTAAATATCTGAATCAAGATGGCTCTGAGGCAAACAGTGGAGCAGATGATAATGTAGCCCTTCTATACTGCATCAACAGACATTTAGACAGAAGAATTTGAATTCTAATATTTCATGAATAATGTTTTGGGTGGGGGGAAGGAGGCTCTGTGTGCAAAATGGAAACTTATCACCCAAATGTATCTTAATACCAGTAAGCTGTAGGCATTCTTAAGCTCTTTTCAAGAAATTGTTAAGGAAAAGAAAATCTCTTATATTGCTCCTCCTTTTGTTCCTGCCTATTTCCATAGTTCCCCAAAAGTGTGGCATCCTTCCTGGAAGTGCTTGCTTTTTTTTTTTTTTTTTTTTTTTTTTTTTTTTCTTCTCCCATTCTTGCTTTAACAGCTTGAATAATTCTGGCTTCTGAGTTTATGGTAACTTTTTTTATCAGATTGGCCAAAGAGCTGCTGGCAGGCACCTGGCAGGAGTTGTGTACTGGGCTAAATACCCAGGAGCAGTTGGGGGTGTCTAGTAGGCTGTAGGCGAGCAGTTGCTCTTGAATGTTTGCCAAGGCGAAGCCCCAGTGGTGTGGTGCCCCCGGAGCGGGGCTGGTGGCCCAGCCGAGAGCTTCCCGGCAGAGGGCACTGCCTGGCCAACAAGTGCCAGGGTGGGCACCTTTGCTGTACAGAGATCCACGCGCTGCTGACCGGCCTCATGAACTGAGCGTGAGCTCGGGACACCCCTGCACGGAGGTCTGTCTTGGTGTCATTGTCTCTTCTTTGTTAGTGGCAGTTGAAGCACGATTTCTCTATCATGGAATTAACTCTATTGCTGGTTGTGAAACACTTGTCAGAGAAGGTCTCCCAGCACTGCAGATTCAGCCACCAGGCTTTAACTAATGATAAAGCATTTTAATCAGGCACTGGCAGCTGTGCATCTCCACTGAAGCCATTAATGCTCATTCTTGATATCCAGGCTAGTTGCAAAACTTATTTTTACACAGATGTTTTAGTGAGGTAAGGTCTTTTTATACCTGGATCTCAGCAGGAAGAAAGGACGTTACTATTCCCTTATGTTAAATTCAGAACCTACTGGCATGCAGAATGTTTATCAAGAGTACCATTATGTTTTATTTCTGCAAGTTTAGTTGTGGAGCATGCGAGGGCTTAGCCTTGCTGAGGGGGGGAAAGAAGTTCAACTTGCACTTCTCCATTTCATTTTTGCTGTACGTTCTTTTCAATCATTGATGCGGGTGACACCACTGGGACCTGCTGAACAAACCAGGATAAATGATGGCTATTTACAAATAAGTGAAAGTGAGTGCTTACCTGTTTGGGAGATAAGTCACCTTGGATGCCATCTGTTGTTCTCAAAGGGCTGTCTGCTATTTATTCCTACAGCAATGGTGTTTTGTGCCTCAGAGAGCTCTTTAAAATCATATTGATAAAGCTGCTTTGTTGTGAAACTATAAAGCATCAGAGAGGTCACTGTCCTGCTAATGCCTTCTGCCATTCAGTCCTCATCCAGTCATCCTTTGAAACAGCAAATGAGCTTGGCCACCCTATAAGGAAACAAAAGGTATTTTGTAATTGAGAAAAGATGGGGGTTTCCCACCTAACTTGTAACCCAGTTTTCCTTTGATATTTCAAAATTGGCTGTGAGGTAGTTAATAGAAAGACAACTGCCCTTTTCTGTGTGATATTGTAGTTGCTTTTCTACATACATGTCTTTCCTTGAAGGTCTCATGTTCGTGCCCCCTGCTCAGAGAGGGGCAGAGAGAATGTCACACCTCTTGCTGCCAAGGGGTAGTGGAGACTTGTTTAGCTCAGGAGAGGGGCTTTTAGGAGCTGAGCCTTCTCTTTTGAAGCCCCAATAGGGGCAGATGTTGGAAAGAGGGACTGTGTGTGACCTCTGTATTGCTACTCTTGGATGTCAGGGCGTATCCCCCGTCTCCCCCTCTTGGGCTAATTTTTTCATCCCATGCATCACTTAGCATATAAACAAATCCAGTTTCATAAAAGCCAAAATGTTATCAAATCCTGGCACTTTCTGCCACTTCCCTTCCTGGAGGAGAAGCGGCAGCTCCTGGGTGCCACGCGCTCACTTGCACTGGCCTGGTTGGTAGGCTGTGCTCATGGTGGTCACGTCATGAAAATGTGAAAAACATCCTTAATGTCATTACTGTCAAGCTCAGCTCTTTTCTGTTGGCATTGAAGCTGAAATTTCAAAAGCATGTTCCACTGATAAATCTGCAGGGTTACTGTGCACGTGGGCAGTAAGTTCAGATATGCGTCTTAGTGTGAGCTTGGTGTTTTTGCAAGAACCGAAATCGATAAAACCCAGACCTAAAAAGAACGTGTCCACCTACCAGGGCCCCTAATCTGAACATCTCAATGAGGCGCTTAGTGCAGCAGCACTTCAATATCCTCGTTGTAAGCAGTGGGTCCCCCCGTGCCTGGTGGTGCGGAGGCCGGGCAGCAGCAGGAAGGCGCGTGCAGGAAGCGCGAGTTTGTGCCGCGGCCCTCCGGGAAGCCCTGCCGAGCTCTCAGGAGAGCAGCAAGAGCGCTAGCGGAGCCGCTGTTATTCCCTGCGGGATACGAGTGCCTTAGCCCCAGGGAAAAGGGCTGAGGTAGGACAGGCAGCTGAGGGGCAGAGAGGGACGTGTCCTTTCTGGAGAGCTGAGGAACATGTTAAATCTGGAGGCCCCTTTGCAGACGGACACTGTAGAGGTGGATAATTTGCCTCCTGATTGAGGTGGCGTAGCTGGCACTTGTGATAAATTCTTCCATTTAAATATTGACATCACTTTGTAAGTAGCAGAGCTTAGGTTCCTGCAGGGCCTTTGTTTTACAAGGATAGTGCTGGGTGAATCGCATCTCTTTGAAACCCTCCTTGTTAACCAAGAAGGGCAAAATGATGATGTTGTCCTGACCTAGCAAGGATGAAAGGGCGCCTCTTACTTCAGGCCCCTTTTAGCTGTTGCTTGGTCCTGTTTTCATGACGAAATGGCTCTCCTGAAGGGCTTCAGACTGGCTGGTTTCCTGCCTTGCTGCTTTTTCTCTCCTTGCTTAAAACCCTTCTAGAAGGAACCGCTGTGTGAGCCCAGGTGGCTTGAGCAGAGTGCAGCAGTTCTGCGATTTCACTTGGAAACTTGTCCGTTCAGGAAGGTCTTGGCCATGCTGGTGTTGGTCATGTTTTTGTTGCCTTGTATTTAAACTGCCTGGTGTTTTATTTTCTTAATTGTATTTTGTTATTTAACAGTTGACCTTTTGGGGAAGATTTTGTCTGCTTCAGAAGCCGAAAAGAATAAATTGCACCTGCTGGATTTACCGAAATGCGTTAGCCTTGCAATTCTGGTGGAAACTAGGTGTATGTCTGACAATCCCCTTCTACTTTTCCATTTTGCATATTGAAAAGACACTCAAAAAATGCAGCTCTTAACACACCTTTTATTTGTAGTAAATTTACTTGTACTTTTCTATGTCACAGTTAAATGAAGAAGCTAAAATGCTGTGTCCGTGGAGCAGTGGTGCAGCAGAGACATGAGCTGCTTTCTGGTGCATCTCTGGCATTTGTTCCCAGATGCCTCTGGCAGCTGTGAACAGGAAAAGCCTCTTTTTTTCTTGCTGCATCCCTGCAGAGGAGACAATGTGGGGTGTGTCTGCTTTTGTAATTTTCCCTCTCCATGGGTTTTGAACTGGTGTACCAGCTTAGTGAGATGAAATGTCTGCCTCTGCCCATTTTCATTTTGAGTCTCAAATAAGATATTGCTATCTTTCATTGCAGCAGATAGCAATGAAAGAGTAGCTCGAATTTCTGTTTTGAGCTGTTTTAAAGTGTTTCAGTTGATTAATTCTTAATTATTGGACATACTGGAAATATACTTGGAATAAAATGCTGAAGTATTGGGGAGAAATTTCTCCCTAGCTTCTGCTTCTGTGACTGCCAGAGGAGCTCATACAGCTTGGTATTGCACTGGTTGAATTTTCATGTTCCGCAGTTTCCCTTCACATCCTGAATACCTGGACTCAGCAGGCCAGCTCTACCAAATGCTTTTCACTTCTGTGAGCTTTTTGACACTATTATCTTTTTCCAGTAGGTACTGTGACTTGTATAAATGGGTGTTTGTGTGGGATTTCTCTATTAAATGATTATCAACATAGCAACAGCAAGTTTATCATGTTTCATACCTTTTTGGAAAATGCAGGGATGTTTTGACAGAGTAAGAGCTGACTTGAATTTTGTGGAAGGGGTTGGAAGGAGGTGGCTGCGGCTGTATAGAGGAGCAAGCCCTAGCTGGCTGGGTAACCCATACTACAACTGGGCACACCCAAAATGAGGTGGATATCTAAATCGCTAGTGCATTAGATGCTTTTGTGATCTTTTTTTTTAATCTTGTCCCTAATTTTCTAAGCAAGAATTAGCTAAGAAATATATCATTAGTTTTGTAACTAAAGATCAACTTGACAGAAATCAGACTTCATATAGCAAAACAGACGAGAAATACACTTGTTAAACAGGGAGTCAGAGGGATTTTTGCATTAAGTTTCAGTCAGTGTTGACGTGATCTCATAATAAACACAAGTTGTGCATCCTGAGGTCTTACCCTCATTAACTGTAGGAAAGGTCATTTTGGGTGACGCATTGCAGTGTGTCAAATTAAGGACGAAAACAGCCCATCACTGGTAAAAAGATTTTGCATCTTAAGGGTACGTCTCATTAAGTTATTTTGCTTCAAACTCAGCTTGTAATCAGATGTTGACCTTTACATAAAAGGAATAGCCTTGCTGACATTCTATCACAGGAATGAACTGAAACCTACTCTTGCACAGCAGCCTTGGTACAGTTCATCTGTGTAACTAATACTATACAAGTCAATAAATCAATCCTCCTATTAAAAATATTTAGTAAGAGAATTTATCTGATGAAAACTGTGCCTTAACAGATGGTAATTGTGTATGGTAATTCATAAGTGTTGTATTTATTGCCCCTCCTGAGTAGAGGACTTGTAAAATGAATTATGGTTTGATCTGATCCGCACAGAGCGGTGGAAGTTGCCTTGCAGCAAGACGGTAGCAGACTCTTAGCCATGCGTTTCTTGAGCAAGGTTGGCTCTTGGCCCCGGAAAGCCCTCAGCTTGCCCCTTGCTTCTGCAAGCCCTCAATATTATAACCCATTGGAACCTCAGTATTTTCTTTATTTGTACTGAATTGGTTCTGCTGAAATGCTTGACCAGTTGACAGGAGTTAGCAGAAGCAGAGACTGTGTTGCCTGTTGTTTAAACAAACATGACGGGTTCTTCCCGAGCGTCCTGCTCTTCCAGCCTGGTGCAGCCACTTGGAAGAGCCGGAGCGGGAGCCAGGCGAGCAGTTATGAGTGCTAAAGGGCAGAGCCTGATATTTTGAAGTGATTGTTTAATTGAAGAGACTTAGTCAAGTTGTGTGCTATAGTAGATGATGGCAGTTACTCAAAAGGGACCACTGGTCGTCTTCTGTAGTACTATTCTTTAAATAGCTGAAAATAGCAGATTAAAACCAGTTTGACTTAGTTGTGGAGAATTTTGAGATTTCCTTTTCATTCCATTTTATGGAATAAAATTCCATTCCATTTATTTCCATTTTAACGAAGATGTGGCTTACACGTGATTTTGAAGCAAAATATGAGCATGGCCAGCTCACAGCAGGCCTGGTGAAAGTGGAGCTGGCTTGCCACTTGGCAGTGCTAAGATTCAGAAGCCTCACCTGGTCTGTAAGCGAGACTGAGATCTGTTGTGAGTTCTTGGTTCCTGCATTTCTGTTCATCTTGAGTATGACCACCATGCTAAATAACCAAGGTTAGAACAGAATGGATGTCCTGGCTCTTCAGCAAATGAGTGGTGAAAGATCATCCATCTCGCACCACTGCTTTTCTCTACTCCATAGCGTGTCGAATCAGAGTCAAGGTTTTGGACTAATATTTAAAGGCACCAGTGGAATTGAGTGAAAACCCCAGATAGATGTCTCAATTTCCAGACGTTGATTCCCATAGAGTTTGCAAAGGGGTCAGCTTCCAGAACAGATATATGGATCAAGTTCTGAAACTACTTCCAGAAGAGCAGACTCACGACAAGCGTCAAAATGGTCAGGGTTAAGAAGTCCTCCCTTCATATGGGTTCGTATGGGTTCACTGAAGGCAGTAGCGAAAGCATTGGGAGGAAAGCACAAGATAAACACAAGGAGTAATAAGGGATGGTAAGGTGAAAAGGGAAGAAGATGGGGGTAAATGGAAACCACAGCCCCTGTGAATATCAGTCTGGTGGCCTTCTGTGACTTAGCTTATAGTATTTGGAGAGGTGATGGGTTAATGTGTGACAGGCTCAGCTACTGGAAGGAAAAAGAGGAGATTCTCACAGACTCGGGTGTGCTACGATCAACTAAATTGAAAATATGGTGTGTTCCTTGGAAGACCATAAAAGGTGTTTATATATGTGCATTTTGGATCCCTGCTTTGCCTGGCTGGCTCTGCAGACATAAAGCTGCACATTTCAATATGTGAGTCCTCTCTGTCATGTTGTTGTTTTTTTTTTAAAGAGAGATTGAATAGTGCACATGTCAAGAACTGAGAATCCTCAGCATTTTCTTTCAAGCCTTTGTGTACATGATGAGCTAGAATAACCTCTCTGAACTGAATTATCCTTCCATACTATGGTTCACTGAATATCATTATATTTCAGCACAGCTTGAGTGATTTTTAATGCCAAAAACATCAGCAAGAAATACAAATGTTAGGAAAATATTGAAACAATACCATAAAAAAAAAAAAAAAAAAAA
>WBNA01000032.1:1636146-1683690 GCA_013398345.1 Nothocercus nigrocapillus | reverse complement strand
TGTGTGTGTGGTTATTCTGTGTGTTCTCCCATGTAGCCTTAAAAGCAACTTAATTAAAGCAGAGATAGGGTGAGTAGGAACGCGGCGACAGCTTTCCCGTAAGCGCTGTCCTGCAGGAGGCACCCGCCTCGGTGCAGGGTCTGGGCAGGATGATGCCCAGCCTGCACAGGTGACAAGCGATGCTGGCGAGCAGCTGCGGACGTGGAGGCCCGTGGGCGCCTGGAGCCGAGGCGGGGGCAGGAGGAGCGGGGCAGGGTGCTGCTCAAGCCACTGCTGTCCTACCCCGTCTTGGGCTCTGGCTCTGGGGTCCTTCTTCAGCTGTGAAGTTGCCTCCTCTGTTAATTTTGTGTTAGCTCTTGCTCTTGCCTTTGGAGGGCTTGGGCAGCTCAGTGTTCCAGTCCTCACTCACGTCTTAACGTGCCACCTTGGCTTTAAAAACCACCCCTACCTGCGTGTGCTGCTTTACGCTGCCCGCAGAGGTGGTGGTTCTGGTGCCCGTGGGCACCATGCCTGGTGTCTGCACGGCTGCCCCTGCCAGCTCCTGTGACCCCAACTTCCCACGGCCTCGCCAGGACGTGGGGTTTAATCCTGAGTGACGGGGGAGCCTGAGAGAAATGCAGGGAGATGTTCATCTTCATCATGTTGTCTTAATTTAGATTTATCTTGCCCGATGCATCCCCTGTGCCTGTTCAAAATTAGAATGAAGTGATTTAGCTAACATGAACTTGAGCATGTGATGATAAAAGAATCATAAAAATGTTTGATAGCCTTTTGGTGATCTCTGGTGGAATGGCTGAATATTAAATTTGAATTTTCACTCCATTTTCAAAAGCTGTAATTACCAACTGTCAAAATTCTTGTTTAGCAGGAATGAAGAATTAATTATTTTGTCAGTCACTGGCAATATCAGTCTGAGAAATAACATGCAATGAATGCACAATCATATAATAAACATTTTTATCTGCTTGCTTCCATCACATCTACTTCTAATGATCACACTTTTTCCAGTCTCCAGTTTGAATATTTTAAAGGCGTTGGCAACTTTGAGTCCTCTATCTTCAGAGAAACTTGTCTTAAAAATGTCCCTGCTGATGGCCGATTTCCACGTAGACCACCCACTGCAGGGAGGGCTTTGAGAGGGAATCATGGCCCAGCCCCCATGAGATTTGGTGATTAGCAGCCCTGCCTTGTTTTCTACTGTGTTCTTTACTTGAAACAGTCTTGGTGATTTTTCCACCCCAATCTTTCTTTAAAGCAGCAAACGGAAAAACTCCAGCTTTACATCCTGTAAAATTGTGGCAATCTCTATTTACCTGCTTTAGGTGAAACTGGAGCCAGTTGTATGGAAGTACAAGGTCATCCTGCCTTTGCCCACAAGTAAATTGGATTTAAAAATAGCGTGCTGGGGTGGAACAATTTGCCAAAAAAGTTTTTTCCCCCCTTTCTATTGCCTGGAAAATGTAAGGCAATTTATGCACGAATAGCAACTACCTTAAAGGGAATTGGAAATGAAAGAAATCTTTACTGCCTCAGAAATACCTTTCTCTGCCTTCACCTCCCTGTAGCAGTACATTTTGTTAACATGAGGAACCTTCCTGGCCTTTTGAACTAAGAAGGGTAGGCAAACTGCTGATACTGTAAAAAGATTTGGAGTTGAGCTTTTGACGCGCTTCCTTGCAGCGGGCGCAAGGACGCTGTCCGCAGGGATGGCGCGCGCTGCCGTGGGAAGCCCCAGCGGCACAGGAGGCTCCCGCGCTGCGCACGGCCGCTGTCCTGCTCGCAGGTAGCCCCTGCGTGTGGCAAGCCAAGACGGGCACCGTAGGCCAAACCAAGGGGTTGTCCTCTTGGCTTAGAGAAAAATTACCCTTCCAGTTGGAAGAAGAGCTGCTGGGCCCTGGTAGGAATGCTGTGGCAAATGCTCAGGTTGGAATAACTGTCTCTTAACTGAGCGAAGTCTCTCTTTTCTCAGGCTTTTATTAAATAAGAGGATTTGTTGCTCACCAGCTGTATGGTGAAATTTCAACAGCAGCTGGTACATGTTCTTTTGTACCATATAAAATTCATTATCAGCTTTTTAGATCTTGGAAGGACACAAGCAATTACTTTGCATTTCAACATTGTGAAACCTGATAAGGAAATCATTAGGGAAACCCAGCATTTCTCCAAAAGCTCATGTGAAGGTGGTGTGTGATATGATTATTTCAAAATGCCATTATGTTTATGAAAATAAAAGCCTTACATGGACAACAGGGCTTTTATTTTTGTTGGCTTAAGATACAACAAACACTCAGAGGGGTTGAAAACCATTTACTGCTGGTCATTATTAATTTAATAAGCAGCTGGCACAGTTCTTGCGGATACAAAGGGATCTGGCTTTACATGTGTAATACGCAGTGTGCAGGAAATGCTTAGTGCTGTTCTCTTTGAAACCTAGAGGACATTATTAAAATTTTATGGTTCAAATTAAAATTTAAGATTAAAATACAAGATCAAAAGAATCAATTTTCCCCCCTCAATGCTATTAGGAATAAGCCTTTTGGAACAGAAGGACTCAATGTCTTAAATGTCATGTCCTCCTCCTCCTCCAGAGAGCTCAAATCTAACTAATTGCAGCTCAATGCAGAAACCTAACTTATTTATTGATTTATTTTTAAGAGAATTACTAATTTTTGTTCTTTTTAAGTGCATTATATCATTGTCAAGTCATGTAGTAATGTTACTTGCTATCAGGGTGACAATTTTTCAAGACGCTGAATTTGGTTCATGAGCGGAAGGGCCCTGTTGTGTGGAACAGCTGCTGGGAGCTGGAGGCTGCTGGTGGCCTTGCTCCTTTGCCCACGCCAGGGAGGCCCATGCTGGAGCCTGATTCATAACTATCCCTGTGCCTTTTTTTCCAAGGCCCAGGCTGTTAATATGGCAGTGTCAGAGCTGGCTCCCATTTCTCTTGAAAGACACTGGAATAATAAACTGCAAAATCCATGACACAAACGCAACTTGATGAGGAGGAAGTGTCCTGTTCTATCTTAACTTGCATCATCAAGTCACAAATCACCCCTCTGGTTTATGTCACTAGAAGAGGTGCTGTTGGCATTAGTAGAATTCAAGTCCTCCTATGGCTAGGTCCTATGCGAGGCCATTGCAAGGACCTGCTTCTAACTCTGACAATGGATTTCTTGTTTACAAACCACTGTACAGGCTGCTGGAGAAGAGACTAAAATGTGAATGTGCTTGTGGGTTTTCCCACCATTTAAAAAAAAAAAAAAAAAATCACTACTCTTGCAATGCAGAATTCCCCGGATTCCTACAAGTGCATGAGTACTGACTCGTTTGCAAAGCAAGAGCTCTGCTGTCCCACGGGTTCCTTAGTTTGGATAAATGGAAGCAGTTGTTATTTGGTAGTTTTATGGATATGCCAAACGTGCAGATGGTTCTTGTTTCTTTCCAGGCCTTTAAGGATGGGCTAGGATAGGTATAATTCTAGGGTATTTTTTTGAGGGAAGAGAGGAGGGAAAAAAAAAAAAAAAGAAGACAAAACAGAAATTAAAGGATTGGCATCATGTAAAGGAAAACAGTTATCACAGAACAAATCAAATGGATTTAAGCTCCAGTTGGGTCTGCTTAAGTTTACAAATCCCAAAGCAACAGATAAGTATTTAAGGTCCTGTTATTGCAGTGAGGAGCTTAGGACAACTGAATGACCAGCAGGAAATGCAATGTAGCACAAACTGAACAAATGCAAACTGGATTTCTCCGAGTCTGCTGAGAATGGCAGTGTAAAGTACATTATCAAGGTTCCAGTGATGATTTCCCCTTACTAATAAGCATGTGTTCTAACAAGAAAATCCAAGCACTGCATGAAAACTGTAAGCTACAAAATTGATTAATAAAAGTCCTTTTTAAATGAAATTTAGACACTCTCTGTTATCACAGAAGCCAAAGCCTACCCATCTGTGTTTATCAGTTATTCAGATTGTTTAGCATAGAAGTTAGAGTGAGGAAGAAGCGGAGTAGAGAGAAAAAATTAATTTATACAAGGAAGGGGAGAAGGGGAAGAAATCATGTGAAAGGAGAGAACCAGCAATAGTGGGAGGATTTGCTGATTGGGATGTGTTCTGTCCATGGGTGCAGGTGGACCCGGCAGTGCAGACCACAAGGTTAGGGTGTAGGACTCGAACATGTCTGAGGGCCTAACTCTCAGGTCCTGAGGCCTTTATATTGGTCTGGCTTTGGGTGTAGGTTAAGAATGTGACTGTCTCATGTACCAGGGAAGGGTCCGTTAAAGTAGTGTTTGGTCCATAAATGAATGCTTTTGCCGTATTTCAAGAATGAGAATGGATGCAATTGCACAATTAGTGCTTAACCAGTAACTTCTTGGATTTAAAGTTGAATATGGTTTTAAAAGGAAAATGTGGCTGAGCTCAGTGAGGCAAATCTTTTGATGTGTGTTTGTGGGAGGAAGGTAACACACCTCTGAGGCCTGTAAAGCTCTGAGAATTGCAAGTCTTTTAGTTCTGGACCCTGTAACTACATAGTTGGGATAAAAGTTACACCTATTTTACTTACAAGCTAGAGGTGACTGGTCAGATTTTAATGCAAAGGCAATGGTAGTGCAATTATCAAACTTTTGGTTTGCTGGCAAGTGTTTGGGAGTGCTTGGGAGAGGTTGGAGATGCTGCTGTTCCTTGCAAGCTCTGCAGAACCTCAGGTGCTGTACCCAGCTGTGGACCATGGTCCTCTGCAGAGCCAGGGCACAGCTGGAGAAGCATCTGAGAGGATGAGGCTTTATCAAGTGTTTTCCATTGCATTTACATAGTTCTTTATTGTAAAATATAGAAATAAGAGTGAAATTAAAGAATTTGCTTCTGGTTCTAAGTCCACTGTCTGTTACAAAAGCCTTTAGTATCATGGTTAAAGATGTCTGTATTAGACTTTTATATGGTGTTCATGTACTTACTTGCTCTTTGGAGGGAGATGAACCAAAGTTCATGGAAGCCTCTCCAAGTTTTTCCAGTCCAGTTTAATGGATTTCACATGAGATCTGTGGTAAAACTGAATTAGTTGGGGCTGAAGCTCAATGCAGTAAACAGGAACGGTGCAAGGTGGGGGACGATGCCGGACAGGAAGTGCTTTCCTCATGGAAAATGGTCAGTCTGTGTGTATGAGAGTCTTTTTGGAGAGCTAACGAGAAAATTGGGTTTTGCATTTTCAACCAAGGAAGTTAGTTTGAATGTGTGTAAGCAGAATATTTAATTTTACTGTTTTACTAATAAATCATATGCATAGAGTAAACGTAATATACACAATGCCATTAAAATATAATTTCTTTTGTACTATGAATGAATTTCATGATCAGACTAGTATTTTTCATCATTCTTTGTAGAGTTTTACTATGTAACTATTCTCCAGTTATCTGACTGTTTCTGAAACTAAAATGACTACTAGCATTTTAATCACTTAAAGAAGCGGGACTGCAGTGCAGCTAGAGTTTAAAATACCATCAAGATCTTGGGTTTAGGCCTAAAATTTCTGTAGAGTTTTTTTCAGTATTTAACAATATTGAAGCGTGTGACCCCTAAATGCCCCTCAGAAGGGTTTTCTCCAATGTCGTAAACTCCTCTTGCTGCTGAGCAGCCCCAAATGAGCTTTTTCCATCTCAAGGCAGTTATGCCAGTTCCTGGCTGCTGAGGCGATGTCTGACGGTCCTCCGCTGCAGGGTGGTTTTGATCTTAGATATGGTCAATGCTTGCTAGATTTCAAAAAGACTTAAGCCTTTCTTCGCAGCCAAGTGGTTATCAGTTTTGCTGTGAAGCTTTTACTGATGCCTCCTTCCTAAATGCCAGGTATCTCTGAATCATTTCAAATAACACAAAGCAAAACCTAGGTGGCTCTTGGGACAGGTGTTTTGATTGCTCTAGTTGCTGCAGGGATGCGCTCTGGGGGGGTGTGGTTGTTGGGGGTTCTTTTTTTTTTTTTTGAAAATTAATTCTCAAAACTTGTGAAATTCTGTCTTGAGCTTCTAGTGATTGTGTTGAGCAGATGTACATTGGGGAGGAGTTTTTTTTTCTCCTTTGTGGCCCAAGCTCAAACCATGACCCCATCATAAAACCAGACTGAATGTTTGCGATGACCCACACAGTTTTTTTCCAGCTCTAAATTTGGTAGGAGTCAAGTTTGCTGACTCAGTAAAGAGGGATTAATTGGTATATAGTTTTATATGAGCTTTCTGACTTGGGAACATACCCAGGATAGAAGTTATTTACTTGAGTGCTGCAATAGGACCCAAAGAGAGGCAAATAGCTCCCAAATACCATCCATCTTTTCTGTGACTCTAATTTAGTAACAAATCTTGAGCTTGAAAAGCTTGTTCTATTTTCTTTTTTTTTTTTTTTTTTTTTTTTTTTTTTTTTTTTTTTATGTCCTTGCAGTGTGGACTCATTTCAGAAGATGTTGAAAAATATATTACTGTATTTTGCGCTGTGATTATCACACATGACCATGAAATGAGCAGATTTCATTGTTCTGTTAGAGGCAAATAGGCCCTTGCAGATTCTTAGCTTTATGTGAGTAAAATCAAATTCAATGGGGCTTTCATTCGTTAGCTTATGAAAATTATACATTTATAAAATAGTGAAAGTGGTATATGTTCATAATAAACCATAAGAATAGTACAGTACAGAGGAAGGACAGCTATGCGCTAAAAGAACTATAATGAAATATTAATTATATTCATAAAGGTATCAAAGCAACTTAAAAGAATCAAGTTTCTTCATCTATATGCATTTTAAAATAAAACTGGCATAATGTTCAATTATTCTTTTGTTTGTATCTATAATTTAAAATCTCTTTTTCTGTTACAATGTCATGGTAATTTATGTTCTCATTGTTATAGAAGAAAAATGATCTGTCTAGTAGCAAGTCACTGTTTTGTAATAAGTTTTTTTACAGTAGATAAATATTATTTTACGAAATACTTAGTGGGTATAAATATTTAACTGTTAGACAAAATAAGAAAAGAAAAACAAATACTATATTGGTTGTTGTTGATATTCCTTTCAGAATATTTGAGAGAAGGCTCCTCTAGTGCTCAAGGGCAGATTTTTTTTTTTTTTTTTTTCTCCCATCCGGCATCATTGCTATGATACTAAGAAATCTTTTGTTGTGCCAATGAAAATGGGAAGCATTTTAAGAAGCTGATATTGTCACTACAACAATATCACTTAAATAATCAGTCTTTCTTATTCAGATATGGGATCATTGACTGCATGGATGTCAAACTGGCAAGGAATCCTGTTGAATTTCAGTTTGTTAGTTACAATTAGAAATTATTTCTATCACTTTTTCACAGTGTTTTGAAGTACTCGGTTGGTGTTTCTGATCACAGTAACACAACTGCACATCATTTTTGAGTTAGTTGGGATTTACAGTATTGTAACTCACATTCAAGTTGACCTCAGTACTCACTGTGCCTTTATAAATAGCAGTGCTGCTAGTTTGTATTTCATGGGTCGCCGGGCCTCACTGCATTGTGCAGATGATCAAAGCAGGTTCCATAGCCGGGCTGTTGCGCTCCCGTTTTCCAGGTGTTGCAGCGGCTGCCCGGGCGGGCTGGGCAGGGCGCGGGTGCAGACGCGGCCAAGGCAGTGCTGTGGGTGCAGCTCAGCGGGAGCAGAGGGTTGGTGTGCGGCTCGCGGAGGGGCCGCACGCTCACATGTACCCGGGGACCCTCAGGCATCCTTGGGCTTGTTTAAAGCTGCCATTTGTATGGCTGTGGGCAGTGCAAAAGGATTGAATTTGCTGGTCTTAGGATATCGTGCTTTTTATATGAATTGTGATTGCAGACATACCTTAGTCTTTTGTGTACGTCAGAAGATGAATGTATCCTTCACTCATGTAGAAACAGTCACTTAGATTTTTTTGGCAGAAGATATTGAAGTGCAAATGCAAAATTAGTTCCAAAACACACACACCGAGCTTTCAAAATAGGTAGAACCCCATCATGTCTGATGTGGACTCCCTTCACAGGTCAGTGCACAACTTATTCTCTCATACATCCAGTTGAAATGAAATGCATTTCCTCACACAGAAGCGTCTTTGAAGAGAATTCCATTTTGTTCTGTGTTTGAGGAGTGGTGGTGAGTCATCTCCTTGCCAAGCAGGCAACTGCTTCCTCATTTGCCATTTCCTGCCCTTGGCAGCAAGTTCCGGAGTCTTGAGGAGTTACTGTTGGCTACAGCAACTAGTGCCAGATCGTAGAAATGGCCTGTACGGGAGAGAGGAAGGAGGGCCAAGCTGTACAGAGCATCACCGTGCAGAAACCCAGCCTAAAGCGCCGTGCTGGCGTCTGTAAGGCCTGGAAGAAGAGGAGCCTAAGAGGGTTCAAAATCAAATGATTTCCCATTCACTCTTATTTTAAAAAATTGGTTTAGCATCTAGAAGTAGAAAATACAAATGCAATTTTCCCTTCCTGTTCTGCCTATTGTGTCTTCACAAACGTGGGTGATGAGCTGTGAGCTTTAGGTATATGAGGACAAATTTCCCCAAAGGCTGCGATTCTATTTTAGATTCACTTTACTTCTGTTACCTTTTTCTCTGTGATCTCTGCTGCTAGCTGAATTGGGGAGCAAATCTGGCTACTTGGGTTAAAAAATCCTTAAAGATGTTTGTGGTATTTGGCTGCCAATCACATGCATGCAGATGCAAATTGGATGGTTAGGTACACAAGTGCTTTGATTTGTCCATAAGCCATCTTAAGCCAATAAAGTTTGAGTATGGATTTTTGTAGGTAGTAATATCGCTTTCTTAAAGGGATGCTGAGCCTTTCCAACACCTCCTCTTAATGGTTGGTTGGGTCAGTTCATTTATACTTACTTTCTAGATGATGATAATCTTACAAGTCTGAAGCTCAGCCTGAAAACATACTGCTGAGGCTAAAAATACTTGCAAAATAATGTAGCAGATAAAGCTCTGAAGAACCACTTTTTATTTGACAGTCTTGATTTTTTTTTTTTTTTTTTTTTTTTTTCAATGACCACACAAAAGTGTTAAATGGGAATGGCCTGGGGACAGGCACTAAATCAATAAGCACCACTAAGTTTGTGAAATCAATTTTTTGCTCTTCACATACACAGAAATTGATGCAGCCAGTGCTGTGTAACTCCCATTAATTGCCCAGGGTGACAGAAAATTTATCAATTGCTTATTGACTTCTCTGAAGCTATAGGGGGAAAATGGAAATAGCTGCCAAGTTAACTGCATAATACGGAACATCTCCTTCCTGAGTGGATGTGTATATATATACACAGTAGGTTCTTTAGCACTTTACGGTTTCTCGGCCTGTCTTGACGTAATATATTCATTATCAACATTTCTCCAATCCTGTGCAGAAAAAAATGTTTTGACAACAGCAAAATTGCTACGCTTTTATGGCTGATATACATCTTCAGCTCATAATGTGAGTTAACAGACTGAATGCTAGAATGTTAGTGTACAAAAACAATGTGTTTCTGATTTTTCATCTGTGTGGAATAAGTTTCATACCTCTCATCAAGAGAGTCAGGGTTTTCCAAGGGGACCCCTTGCTGCAGGGTTCTGGATACTTTTGTATATGGACCTGTGCATGCTCTGTAATTGGGGTCTGTAGCAAAATGGAGGTCTGCAGAAAATCATTCATTCATGAAAAGCTTGGCCTTCAGCTGGTCTGTTTTTCCTTGGGGGTTGACCTTCGTCCCCACTTAGGGCTGTGGACCCTGATAAGATTTCTATCTTGCATTTTATTTCCCTTTATGCTTTCTGTACTTCATAGTGTGATTGAGCTGAATATCATTGCTCTCCTCAGCTCCTGTTTCAGTTCCCTCCAGTTGTTTAAATTCTTTTTACTCCTCCTGTGTTTATTCTGCTCCCTCCTTCCTTTCTTCGCAGTTCCCTTCTGCTCTAGTTTTGTTTCGCAGCCTTGATGTCTCTTATCTCTTCATCTAGAAGCCCAAGACGCTGGGCGCGCGAGCTGCGCTCGGCAGGCAGAGCGCGGAGAGGAGCGCGAGCGCCGGTGGCGGCAGTTTGATGCTAGCGCCTTCGTGTCCGTGCGCCGGGCTCCAGGGAAGCCGGGGCGGTTCCTGTACCTGGGTCTGCAAGGCGGGAAAAGCAACAGACTTGGGTGTCTGCCCAGGCTGCCTTTTGCAGAGAGAGCGGGTCACGTTCTGAGTGCATCAGGCTGGTGTTGACGAAGGCTAAAAATCCCAATTCTGCTCCAGACTTTCTGTTTTGTCATGCAGCAGGCAGGAAGGCCTTGATTTGCCTGGCTGTCAGCTTTACTCCAGTGCTTATTTTATCTTTACAAATGTTCAAGCATTAAACTATTTTCCTGATGAGTGTTAAGATCGTAGTTAAAATTAAAACATGAATGCGCTTTGCTGAATCAAACTTGACTTCCTCTCTCCCACTTGCCACTCTGGAAAGCTGGAGATGATCTTCTCTTTCTCGTGCTATTTTTCTTTGACATATTATTATGTTATTCACAGTTGCTTTGCAAGACTTGCTGTTCAATTCAGCAGGCTGTCTTGTGGCATAAGTTACTCTTGATCCCAAATGAGACATCTTCATAGGTCTCTGAACACTTTCATAGGGGTCACAGTCTTTAACTGCCCTGCTAGAAATGGTGTATTTCAGACATGAGAAGTATAAAATCAGCAACTCTTTCTTCTGCACCCCACTTGGAGCCTGCTTGCCTCCTGTGGGAATGAGATATGAGAGAGCTCATTAAACTTCTAAGTCAAAAAAGAGAAAAAATAAATATATAAAGTAGAAATACATCTTCTCTTATAAACAGGACTGAGAAATATTAGTTAAGATTTCCGTAAACGTGACACATGATAAAAAGAGCAGTTGCACAAAGCAAAGGAAGAAAAAGACTTTGCAGTGAGAAGTGACATCTGAACTTCAAAGTGAAAGAACCAAGTTATTTGTCTTCTGTCTTTAACACTGCAATTTTGCATTTTGACAATAATAAATTATTTGAATGTAATGTACTTGTCTATAAATTGGAATGGAGAAGAGTGGGAGAAAGCCTTGGCATAAGCTAATTTATAATATTTTCCTTTGCTTTTTGTAAATACTGTTTAAAGGCGTTTCCCAGTCCTTCGGTGTCAAACTAATCATCTTCCTTTTATCTCTAACTCCCTTCGAACTCCTCTTTGAGGAAGAAAATCCATCTAATACCCTTACTATGAATACAGACAAGCATTTGGGAAAGCAAGTCCATCACACCTCTGCTTTCTATCCTTCCCTTTAATTTTTCCTAGCAGAGAGGCTAAAATTCAACAGCTGCTTGAAAATGATCATCTCTAATGAGATTTTAATAGTAACGAATTGTGACTTCTGCCTACAAGTAAGATCATGAATGCTCAATCCAGTGAGGCAAGGTATTTGGGGAAGTTAAAAAGATATTTGTAGGTAGTCTACCAAAGGCGAATCAAGAGTTTCCCTATCTGCTGAAGGCTTGAAGTCAGCAGTGATCCTACAAAGTCAAATGCAAGATTCCTGAAACAAAAAGCCAGTTAGAAAGATGAAGAATCGGCATCTATCTGAAGGCAACAAGATGCTGGTGTGAATGGAGCGCAGCATCAGCAGATACGTGAGGGTCCTTTCTGCTGAGCCCCAAGCAGAAGCTCTGAAGTCTGCTTGTAAAAACCTGGGGTACTGAGAAGGTTGGGAGAGATCATAGGGGAGGAGGAAGAGAAGCAGATTTGGGAAGCTGCATCTAGATGAGCTATTACACTTGAAGGGTGAGAAAAGGAGAGAGATGCAGCTGAAAGCTCTGTCAGCCTCCTGAGTGCCTTATCTCTTGGAAAGGAGCAGACTAAAGAAAATCACTGTTCTCTCTGCAGATCCGCAGCTGTGTGAATAGAAAGCCCTGTCCCGCCTGTGTTCCTCAAGGGCAATCGGGTGGCTGGTAGCGGAGTTGGTGGGTTTTGACACTGCTTCTTGCCTGCTCGCTCTGGGCTCCCCATGGATGGGGCTCTGCAGCCCAGGCCCTGCTCCCCTGGCATTTCTGTGCGTCCCCACGCACGTGGAAGGGAGCTCCTGCCGGCCTGGCGCCGGAGCCTCTATCTCCCATCAGGGCAACGCGGGGTCTGAGATGGGCGATAATCCTTGCTGGGCGTCCCTAGACCCAGCCTTTGCCTGGGGTGTGCGTAGGTGCTGGGTGCCCGTGCCCTGCAGCGCGGCGGCAGTGGGTATGGAGGGTCTGAGGGAGGTGGGATTTGCCTCTGCTCTGGAAGCGAGGCGCTGTTTTACCACTCATCCGGCTCTTGGAACAGTTTGTTGGCATATGAGGTAGAGTGTCCACGGCTTCGTGTCTTGAAATCCAATTGGGGCATATTTCAAACGATAGCTATAATAGGCATTATGGACTTGCTTCAGAAATAAGTTGGTAAAAAACCTGTTTGTCAATATGCAGGAGGTCAAACTGAGCGATCACGAAGGTCCGTTGCAGTTCGGAAAAATCAATGACTCTAATAAGCCTCCGAGAAATGCTGCCTGTGATAGTTATTTGCACTTTGACCTCTTCAGATCAATCTGAAGGTGTTAAGTGGTCTTAAACAAAGCGGATAGAGCGTTTACTGACTTGGTCTCCTTGGCTCATTACAGGGACAGTAGGAAGGGGTTGTCACGGAACTAGGATTCAGGCCCCAAGCTGCCCTCGGCCTTGTCTTCATGTGTCTTGTGGTGGGAGTGGGGCTTCCTCCCTAGGTCTGAGCTCCTGGTTTATGAGATTGGATTCTCTGAAGTCCCCAGCTGAAAATAATTCTGTGATAAATATAGAAGTCAGTCACGCATTTTTTTTTCTTTCTTTCCTTTTTTTTTTTTTTTTTCCCTTTCTTAATACAGGGGCAATGTTTTGGACCTAAAGATGAACCAGATTTTAATGTTTTGTAGCCCTTTTTCACCTTGAATCTTTCTCTCTATTCTTTAAAATATTCATACTTGCAGTGCAAAGTCAAATTTTTGAAGGTGAACTTAGGTGAATAGGATTAAACAACTCAGGTCAAACTACTTAATCACTGTGTATTCTTCATGCAATTGGCAAGAAATTATATTTCATACAGCATTCTTTACAGTCAGAAGTTTGAGTATTCTAAGAGAAGAAAAAAGAAAGGCAAATATCATGACTTTCTGCATCTCAATGACCTGAAACTGGAGATGGGTTGCAATTTAAACACAGATTTTAACCCCACCTTTACAATGTCTGTAGGCACTTGTAAGATATGTCTGGCACATTCAGAATGAAAAGGATATAATGCAATATTCTTCTAGGGAAAAGAGCTCTGAAAATTGTCATTTTCCCTTCACACATTAAGGCACTTGCTGATGAAAATTCTTGAATTTGATTAAGGGAAAGTCATAATTTCTCCCAGAAGCAAAGTTTTTCTCCCATTTAATTCTTTCATTTGTTTTTAGTGCAGGAAAGATGACTCATATTTCAGCTTTATTTTGGAAAAAAACACAACAGCATTTGACCATTTTGACATGCAAAAATGTTTCATGGTATTCAATTATGATTTATTAATGACATGGCTGTACAGTTTCTACTTGGCATTATTTAGTAGAGTAAATTCTGCCATTCCAACAGCTGGAGTTAAGGTAAGCGCAGACCTGAGTATGAGTAGGACAAAACCAGGACCCGGCAGAGGTGCTTTTCTCAGTCTGAGCTCAGCCCCATGGAAGTCAAGGGGAGCAAGTCCTGTCTCTAGCATAGTGGATAAACTTTGGTAGGGGATATACTTGAAAGGCAGGGTGTTTTTTTTTTTTTTTTTTTTTTTTTTTTTCTCCTTGCAAATACACAAATACACTGATAAAGACTTTTCTCAAATATATTCTCTAGGCATGATAAGTTATGGAAAGCAGTGGGATATGCCCGTCTGCTCCCTTCGGCAGAAGCTGTTAATGCCTCAGAGCCCAAATGGATGCATGAGTTGACCTTGCCCTAGGCTCATCACCCCTTAGGAATCTCTGCATCCCTGGGAGCCCGGCGTGAAGATCCCTCAGTGTGTTTGCTTTATAGATGACGGATAAAATCTTAAAATTGGACCATTGGCTCAAATTGCCTCGTTTTTGGTAGAACATATCTTGAATACCCTTGAAGAGGCCTGGGTTTTTAGAAATTGCTGTGTACCTACATCTTAAACAGATCTCCCTGGAATTTAGCGTAGGCATTCAAATGCACTCTTGACATGAAAAGCAGATTATTTTCTCATGCTTATGTTGGTGAAAGAAGACTGAAAGGAACAGTCTTCTTTGATCCCAGTTGTCACTTCAGGATCTCATTATTTGTAGAGTGGGAAATGGGAACATTACTATTGGAAGTCCCTAGAATATAATATTGCTCTTAGCAGAGCTTGTCTAGAACACGTCCAGTTTGGACGCTAGAGTTTGAGTCCAACATCATGTCTTTCATTTTATTTTGAAATATTTAAATGTGTGTTTTATTGAAAAATCATTTGAAATATGTTTTTCTTCCTGATGAATTCTAGTCCATCTTTTGAGATCATTTAATAAAGTAACATTTTCCCTACTGTGAAGAGGGAAGCTCATACAGCTGAAGAAGAAATCGCTAGTCTACAACTTCTTTTCTTTGTAAGAAATTCTGCAGTTTTTTAAAAAAATCTACAGATTATTTTTCATTTTCCTCATTTTTTTCAGGAAACTCATATCTGAAATTAAGACTTAGTGAATGAATGTTTGCAAAATGTTTTGTGGTTTTGGGATTCAAGATAATAGTTAAAGCACTACTGGTTCCTTAAAAAAGGAGAGTTTTACCCAGCATAAGGAAGATGTGAAAAGGAAAGTTGCAATCGTTGGTATGCTTTCTTTTTAAAAATGGATTTAGGCATTATTTCCTTTAAAAATGCACTGAAGATAACGATTATTTTTCTTAAGACGCCACTGAAATTGCCAATTAAGCCAAAGTATCCCCATGCCTGGGAAGCATCCCAGGCTGTGACTTCCTGGCTTCTTGGGTGATTTCCCTGGGCTTGCGTTTGGAAGCAAACCCTGATGTGTTTTGTGGAAGCAAACCCTGATGTGCCGCCTTAGCGTAATTCCCGGCGGGTTTTCAGATTGTCATCTTAGTGTTTTCTTTTCTCTGAGGTGAAGATATAATGGCTTGGCCAGGTTTCAGGTTCACTCATGTCTGTATCAAGTGGTATTAACCTAAAATGACAGGGCAGGAAGCCATGAAGCAGGTGGATGCGGAAAGGTGGTGCCGGCCACGCCATGGTGTGAGCCCAGGAGAGCCGTCCTCGAGGAGGGGACCTGGCTGGGTGGCCCTTGTCCCACTGGGGATAACCCGGCAGTGGAGGAGGAAGCCCAGGACGTGTCCGTGCGGAAAGGAGCTGCGTGTCCGTGCCGCGCTGCAGGAGTGAGCGCGGGAAGCGCAGCGCGCCATTGGAGAGGCAGGGGTTTCCAGTGTCCTGTGACATGTTTTTCCATGTCCCCAGGCTGTGCATTTTCACCTCTGCAAACTAGATGCATGTTTTCTGCCCTATACGAAAGTCCATGTAAATGCAATCTATGCCTTCAATTGTACAGCTGACAACTTGTATACAAAATGCTAAAAGAAAGAAAACATGTGACTGAAATACCATAGAAAAATAAAATATCATCCACAAAAATTTCTTTGGCAGGAGGAGGAACGGGGGAGGAAGAGTAGGACAGTTGAAATGTTGCCAGCTTAGAGGTCCTGAGCGGGGAAGGGAGAGGCTTGCAGTGGCCTGGAACTGTTTTCCTTCCATCTGAAGAAAAACTAATTTCATGTCATCAAAATTCAACCTTCACAGTGGTTAGTGAAAGAAACATCATTTGCATCTTTAGATAATCATCCTTCTATTTTTCACCAAGGAAACAGCTGCTGCCTTATCCATTGTGGAGAGGAAAACATATTTCATCTCTATTTATGTTCAAGGAACACAGTCCACAGGATTCGTCTTTCTTAATTTATAACCTATAGTAATAATAACCATCATCATTTTAATGAACTAATTACATTAATTACTGTTATTGCACATTATTATTATTATTAACCTAATCATTACGTAAAACTTGAAATTTTAGGAAAGGAGAATTGTGTTATTGCCACTCTAATGGTTTGCCTATTTTTCCCTGTAAACCTCAGTCTTGAGGTGTTAATAATGGAATATTTTCTCTTCATAATTTAGCTGCAGCCTTATCAAGTTTTTCATTTTATATATACTCACATTGATTTGAACAGTATCACAGCTGACTGAATGTTGAGAAAAAGGTTTTAGTCTGTGATTTTATAATATTAGGAACAAATTTGAGCTTTTATTTTCTGAAGACTTTTAGACTCCCATTTTCCTTGCCTGGAAGAAGACTGAGTGCATTTTGTGGGCAGTAGTGCAGGCATACGATCATCCTAGAGCTAGCCGTGCGTGCTTGTTGTATTATTGTTATAGTATTGTCAAGATCTTCAAGTGGGCTGTGCTATACAAGAGTTGCATAATTTGTCTCTTGTTTTTTGCCCATATTGAAGAAAATGAGTGAAATAGAATCAAAGGCAATACAATATAAAACACAGAATGTTTATGGACTTCAAAATGGAATAATTTGAAGTCAAGGAAATATTTGAAAGTGTGAAAGAAAAAATGGGTCAAGTGGATCCATAAAGGAGACAGGGGTGCATGGGAAGAGAGCAGTGGCAGGACATGGTATGTGAAAAGATAAATTTGTGACTTCTCTTGTGTAACTGTACAAAAGCATAAACATAGCAGCTACGGATGCTAAGCGGTTGAAGCCTTTAGTCATATAGTTTGATGTAATGGTGGCTATAGCAAAATATATATATTTATAAAATATATCTTTTGATGAAGGCTACATTAAAATGAATGATAAACTGAAGTTGTACAGAACAGAAGTTTTCACAGAAAACTAGAACCTGCTCTTCTCCAGTCAAGCAGACTAATGCTGTTGAAAGGGGGCACTAATTTTAAGAGTGGTTCTGAGTAGGTGAGGAATAACAGTCTGGTCAGCCACGTGAACCTCCGCTTTGGGTGCACATAAATGCACTCAGCAGTGCTTAGTGCTCACTTTTCAGTTATTGTATGTGGTATTATTACTCACTGGTAAATACTGTTTAAAAAAAAAAAAAAAAAAAAACATAAACCTGAATATTGGAATTATTTCCCTAATCATGTCTTCCAAATAGCATTTACTTAAAACCAAAAAGGATGTTTGTTTTTCTGAAAAGGTGATTATCCTCACAGATAAGGCTGGAGTGTCTGCTGCTCACTTGAATAGTCCGTTTACAAAGCATGCATTCAGTCTTTTTTTTAGACATCTGCACCAATTTGCATTTGTGATACCTTTTTAAAGATCCTTGTCCGTTTTCAGTTTCATGTGTGGATGGCCAGATGAGATGGGAGATACTTAGTAGGGTAGTGCCTGTGATAAGGGCACCTCTTTTAAGAGGCATCCTTGGCCGTGCTCTCTGAACACTCAGCTTTGCTGTACAGGTGCTTGGCACCTCATCTTTTTCATTCAGTAGGAATATCCAAGATTTTTAGACCTGCAGCAGTGCAGAAGGTCAAAGCAGCTTGCCAGATGTTTTCAAATCCCAGACAAATGTTAAACATGCTCAGATTCTGCCACCTGTATTACCATTCTGAGCAGCAAATGGGGACATTTGGGGACAGGAAAGAGTCATAAAACCTCTTAAAAATCTGAAATTCACCTAGTGATCTGACGTGCTTATCTTGTGCCTTTCTCCCATGGCTGAGTGAGATATTACAGGCAGGACTAAGTGTAAGATTTCCATTGAAAATCCATGCAGTACCAAGTGAGCTTCCTGTCTGGCTAGGAAATCAAAGACCATCTTGAGTGCTAATAATGACTGAAAGCTCAACAAGAAAAGTGTTTACTAGTTTACAGGATTATTTAGTGGAAGTTCCCATGGATCGGTGGATTTTCCATAGGTGCCATTTCTGAAGTCACGTGCTGTGTGTGTGGCATGTGTGATGGTCCTCTGATTACGTATCTTGCATGTGTCTTTGTGTAGCCAGCTGGTACTGAGATGTGGAAGTTTATGTCAGTTTTGTGTGAATAACCTCTAAATGTGTGTCTATCAATCGTCTCCTGTTCCATATCCTTTGCAGCCTTATGTTACCTTGCTTTATGCTTAGGAGGGTGGTTTTTTTTTTTTTTTTTTTTTTGCTGCTGCTGTTCTTCCCTTGATGGATATATGTTTGCTTTCTTCAAGTTGAAAAAGTTCAGAGAGAATTAGGTCGGGGGGAAAAAAAAAAAAAAATCAAATGCAGGTGTCTGAATAGATGAGTCTTTTCATTATATCATACTGAAAGCTTTAGGAATCAGGAAGAATGTACAGTGAAATTTTTTTCTACACATTTTTCCTGTCTTAAAATGTGTATTTATAGTGAGCTCTGAAACTGAGTGATTGTCTTTTGACTGGGTTTCTTGTGTCTGTGTCAAGTAGATACGTAGAGAACTGTTGACCCTAGGATCAGAGTTTTCCATAACAGTAGTGGAGGCGATGATGGTGATGATAACTAGGCTGTTGTCTTAGGTTAAGGTGGTTCTGCAAATGCCATTGAGAGGCTGTGGTCAGACATTAGAATATATAAAAAAGAGGCCAGTTGAGAATGCATTCAGACTGGCTTTAAAAGTAGCTGGAAATGTGAGAACAAGGGAGAGATGAACAACCAGAAGTGCAAAACTGAACAAAACCTCACTTTTCAAAGAGGAAGCAACACAGAATAGCAGGCAATTCAGACAACCACCCAGTCTTGGCACCTACCTGAAGAGCTACTAAAATGCCCAGGCTGAGCAAACAGGATAGGCCCTCGGGCAAGCCCGTGTGAGAGGACGGCAGGGAGGGCTGTTGGAGGGGACCTGCGGGTGGGTGACTGTTGCTGCTGCAGCACCTGGGGTCCTGCCTCGCCTGGAAGAGGCACAGTCAGCCCCGTGGAGGCTGGGCTGCTCTGTCTTCAAAATGTGGTCCTCTGTCATTAGGAAGGAAACCAAGAGTGAGATCCATTTTAGGTCACTATGATCCATGTTGAGAGAGTAGATTAATGGGAGTGAAATCCATGTGATATTAAGAAAACTTCTCTTTCAAAGATTCATTACTTGAATTTTGCCCAGCTGTACCTGTCCTGTGTGTGTGAGAATGATAGCAGATGTGGCAGAACTTTGGTCAGAGGAGGAATTTTTTGCTAGACAGGAGAGGTGACACAAGTTGCCTAATAGGTCACCTTAAAATAGGGCAGAATTTAAATTTTCAAAAACAGAAGCTTTTTTTTTTTTTTTCCAAAGCTTTTGGAAATTTTTCTAAAGTTTTCTAAAGTCCTTCAACATACAAAATATCCTTATTTTGAAACGAGTCTCCGTTTTTTTGCCTTGTTTTTTGATTTCAGTCTTGTGAATTGTAAAGACTTATTTTGCCCCTTCCTAAATTATGAATCAACAGTGAAAAAGATGAGTGCTTTGACAGTATGTGTGAGAAGAGCTTGCCCAGTGATAAGATCGGTCATTCATATAATGAGGCATCTATTTGTGTTTGGATATGAAGATACGCTCCTACTGGAAAATCTCAGAAATGGTTCAACAAACTGAATAATCAAATCCATAAAATAAAACACATGGAAAAATTGTAGCATCTCAAAACTGACTATAAAGATGACTTTTTATGTGCAATTTCACTATCACTCAAATAGGTAAGTAGAGCATATTTGATTTAGTTGTGCCATTTTCAAATTGTGTTACCTGACAAACTTAGTACAGAGTGCATAATTAGGTCATACTACTGTATTTATGATAATGAATGCTGCATTTGCAATACTTGACATTAGGCAGGTATTTAATTTTTTATAGCTGTTTTTGACAGGTAACATTTTTTATCATGAACATAAGTCTGTCAGAAATTCTATTTGTACTAAAGGCTTATATGTAGTATATTGCAATTTTGATTTTTAACTGGCAAATTTGTGGCAGACATTTTATTTTCTGAACACAGTAGCTTTAGAGAAATTCTTTGTAGCTGTAATTACTATTTCTTTAAAGTGTAACTTCAGTAAAAGTATAAAGTAGGCTTTAAAACCCTTTTTTTAAAAGGTGGTATTTATGAGAATGTTATATTTCGTACAAATAAAAGCCTTCTGAAGTACAAAAACCTTCTCTGTAATAGTTGCTGGCAATCGATAGAATGTAAATGAGGGAAAGCACAAAAATGGTGAGTTCAGATCAGACAACTTCGAGTTGCAACTGGTGGGAGGAAATACCTCTCTGTATTGTTGCTTGGCTTCATTTCATGGGGTGGAAAGAAGCACAAGGGAAGCCAGAACAAAAGACTAGGAGCATCCTAGTGAGAAAGACTGATCCGGTTCCAGCTTTCCCATCTAAAGGTAAAAATTGAGGATTTGTGCACTTTGCAGGAGTTGCTTCTATCTCCTGAGTACAGGATGCTGCACCAGGAAACCTGCTCTCTGCCTGTCTAATGATTGTATCCTACGTAAGCTAAATTATCAGGGACCTGACACAGTCCATATGTACTGGAAAAGCTGGAAAGGGCTTTGGATCACATCTTAAAAGAGATGGGGAAAGCCCAGCAGATGAGGACTTGAATAGACCTTTTTGGTTCAAATGCTCAGAAATACACACGGGGTTGCTTGGTGAATACACAGATAGGTATGTGCAATAGAGGCCTATCTAAAAGTAAGTCTAAGAAGAGGAAGATTATATTTATCATAAAGCAGTAAGGAAAAGCAATGTGCCTGCGAATCGGGTGCTACATCGTTGCTTTTATCTGTGCAACAGATAGCTGGAGCAACACTGCTGTGCCTCTGCTGCGAAGCCATTCCTGCCTCAGAAAGGCAAGTTTCCCAAACCTTCCCAAGAGTGACGCCAAAGCGGTCATTAACTCTGTAGACTAAATCACCTGCATTAACTTTCATTTGATCAAATTATTATTATTTTATTTTTTATTTTTTAAGCACTGCTTTGAAAAGAAACAAATAGCATTATTACTCTGGGGCCATGAACACGGATACTGCAGTCCCAGAGGTTGGATGCTGTCAAAATTTACTTGCCTGTACAGTCTGAAACATGAATATTTTATTGTAAACACTCTGGTTGAGGCCTGTTTCTCACGGTATGGTAGAATTTAATGAACATGCTTTCCTAAATAATGTTATGTCACTTAGAGCTTTAGTGAAAAGGTGGATGCGCATGATTCTCAAATGTGTCAAGCCAATGTATTGTGCCAATTATTTAAATGGTGCTTTGAATCACTGGTGCCATATCTCTGCACTTAATGAATAACTTCTACACCTGTCTCTTGCTATAAAGCCCCTTCCCTCTATTTTGTTTTCTGATAATTCTGCTTTGTACCTTGTTCCTTCCAAGACTGTGAATTTGCTATAAATTAGACAAAGATGAACAGCAATGGTGACTGCAGACGGACAAGGCTGATGCCTGCAGGTGGCCAAGGGGGTAGGAAGTGTGATGGGAACAGTTTCCAAGGCCACTCAGCCGTTCGCTGAAGGGAATAGTTAGGAACCAGCGTGGGGTGTGACGATTTCTGCCTGCTGGAGGGAAAATAAGGAATCCTGTTTGTAGCAGATAGCGGCTATTGAAATGGCACCTCACTCTAGTGTACTTAAGGACGGAGAAATGGGTGACAAGGAAACAGCTACAGGACAAGGTGGGCAAGTGCTGAGGACGCTCCCCAGGAGCTTGTAGGCGAGTGCCCCTCACGCTGCTGGAGAGGTGGGCCGGCAGGGTGGAGCCGAAGCGGAAGGACAGCTGGGGGCTTAGTAGAAACAGGAGCTTGCTCGGTTGTGGTGAATGAGAAAAGTCTCCCTGAAAGCAGAGGAACAAGCGGGGCTGCCGTGCTTGGAAGCAGCCCGCGCTGAGGCACCCTGGGGCGCTCCCTGCGGAGCGCCCGGAACGCTCGGCCTGGTAGCCAGGGGCAGGGCGCTGTGCAGCCACAACGGTCAAGGGGTGACAGTGGCACCTCAAAGCGAAGCCCGAAGACATGTGGGGCTGCTGTCCCGCAGCTGCCCGGGGCCGCCCTGCTCCTCACGGCGAACTCTACCGAGCTCGGTTAGCGCCTGCGGCAAGGCATGGGACACGATGGGCAGGCGCTGCTGAGGCGCGGCCGGCCTGTGGGGAGTCGAGGAAAACGGCTGGAGCTTCCAAACGTAATTGTCAAGGAGATGTGAAATAATGAATCCTGCTTTTTTAAAATCATGCTATCTGTAAGCTGGCCTAACTGCAGGTGTCTGTTCACAGGACTAGAAATACAGGCGAGTAATGAGTACCTAGCAAACCTGCTGGCTGGCTGCTTGGGGTTCCTGTGCCTTGTTACCTTCTTTCTGCTAGAGAACTTCCTTGCTGTTCACTATTATCAAACATTTGAATAAGCCACTTACAAGATGTTATGGGTTTAAATGCAATATTCAGTTTTTAATCCATGTTAAGAAATTCTGCCTGGTTGTCAGGAGGTAGGTGATGGTGCATTGAAGGAGAAGGCTGTCAAAACACATTGTGTTTGGAATGCAGGGTTTTGATTAAGAGCTATTTCTATACTGAGAAGTGCAGCCAAGAATTTAGAGTTGATTTGATCTTTTTGAGATATCTTAGATGATTAATAATAGTTGGATATGCTGACAAATCTATTTTTTTCAAAAATACTTGCTACTATCTGTTTCTGATCTAATCAATAGGTGATAAAGGCGTAGTTCAAAATCAAGTATTGCATCCCAGCTTGCTTCATTAGTATAATTGATATTTTTACATCTAGTTTTCCTCTGCTGCACATGTCGAATCAAGTGTTATCAATTTGTTCCTCAATGAGGATTCTGTAGTTTGCAGGTTGGGCCTGTCTCATTCGCTTAGCCTGTTCTTAGTTTGGATCCAGCTGAGGGTTTATCACAGCAGAGGTTTTCCGTTTAGGCAAGGAACTGTGATCTCTGCTATCTTGGTTCTCTGCTTTGCCTTTGGAGTAACTCTGTTAGAACAGGGTTTTATTAAGTACCTTTGTGTGAGCTGATGAGTTCTTCAATTATTTTCTTCTCTTAATTTTTAACAATAGTTTGGAATGGCAGTATGCTGAACCTGCATAAATGCCAGGATGTTGTATCGAGCTAAGGGCCGGAGTGGAATTGCTTGAAATGTTACTGGGTAGCCTTGCAGCCTCTAAGCCTTGGACGCCTCGAGATAAGATGCGAGCCGTGCTGTGTCATCCCTGCTCTGTGCAGCTGCGGTGTTGCTGTTGGTACAGCCTTCTCATTATGGCGGAGCGGATGTGCCACAGGGAGAAGGGAAGACAGAAAAAGAAGACAGACGAATCGCAAGAAGAAACTGCATTTCCCAGGAAGGGAAAAGAGCAAAGGATTTGCATCAATGTACTCTTGGGTTTCTTGGTGTTGATGAGAGACCCTACTCAGGTGAAGACAAGGGATGTTTTGTGTATACTTAATAGTCAGATATTGTCAATTGAGCTCTTCTGCCTCTGAACAGCAAACATCAGTCTCACGGTTGTTTTGACCTATCTATTGGGGAGCACTCAGCAAGGACCCTGATCGACCCTGCTGAAACACGCGGGCCATGTCCCTTCCTCTTGCGCTGCAGAAACGAGGAGTGGGAGGAGGTGATAAGCTATGCCAAAGATGCACTAAAGGTGGCACTGGCAGGACTGGTGGATGGCATGAGGCAGCATGACACAGGCTATGAGCTGGGAACTTGAGAGAGTCCGCAGAACGCAGGAGCAAGCGGGAGACTCAGCAGAAGTACCGACCATCAGCCTTCTCTCTGCATGGCCCGTCTTGTGCACTTAACCCCTAATTTGGGGAGGAAGTACACAGTTTGTAAAATCCATTTTCAGAGGTCGCTGACCACTCTTGGAAAGCACTGAAGGATGTGTGAGCTGCAAAGGCCTCTTTCCAAACCATTTGCAATTTGGCTACCACATTTGCTTCTTTCTCAGTTGGACCTTGCCTTTGCTTTCAGTAGCAATTTAGATAGAGAACCAGTTCCAGTTCCAGCTGTGTTAAGCAACCTTAATGGCTTTTTGAGAAAAAAGTTGTTTAAAGGAGGCCTGCTGGCTGGTGGCTTATATTCTCAGACTACTGTTGATTATTTTCTTGTCATTTTCAGTTCACTGGCTGAGGACAAAATAGCTCTAACAAAAAGTGGCAACTTTTGGTCAGGCAGCAAATGTTGCTCAGCCTGGGACCTTCTACAATATAGTTTCTCCAGCAACCACAGTGTGACACCCGGAGACCAGTCCATGTCTTCCCTGGTGAGAGATACCAGAGCTGTAGTTCTTGAGCAATACTTGCCCTTTCTGACTTGGCACGTTTCTCTCGGTGTGCCCATTGTGAATTTGTACCCTCTTGGATTCTAATGCAACCAGCTGCTTTGTAGATTGTGGTTAGAGGGGCATGTTCAATGTTAGCAAATAGTTCTAAACAGGTCACGAGAAAGCACATGACAAGTATACATACAGTTATTTAATGAATGCTTCATCAGTTGTATGTCACATTGTAATTTAAAAAAGAGATGATCTGTTGGGATGTTATTAAATTCAAAAACAAATTGTATGTTGGAAAAACTTTTTCTGTTAGCAAAGATGGCCCTCAGGCAAGTCAACTGGTTAATCTTTATTTTATTTTTTAGGCAGAATGTAAATAACATATCAGCAAGTTTAGAAGGAATAAAAGACAGAAATGTAGTTCCCTGGATCCTTTACGTGATTCTGAGGAGCTTATTGGTGCAGTCAGCTGAAACATGCTTCTCCCAAGGTGGTGCTAGTTGTTTGGTGCTTTGGATACTATCTATCCTTAGGAAAGATAGGATAGATAAGGACAATATCCTTAGTGTTCAACAGGTAGACATCAGAATCAGAGGAGGAATGGAAAAATATTCTGTACGTAGAAAAGAGCAACTTTTTACCAATACTGTCAGCTTCATGGATTTTTTTTTCATTAATATATGTCCTTGCTTAAGTGATAAAGTATCTAGATCAATCTTCTCACTTGAAAGCCTCATTTTGGATTAAATGCAATAAATTTATGAAAATATGCTTTTGACATTTGCTATCCAAGCTGAGGTCTTGCATGAGTCTGTGAAATGCGAGTGAAGAGGGTTTCCAGTAACCTTGAAAGTTAATAAAGAAGGGGATGAAAACTCATAAAGAGTCAAGAGGGTTTTTGAATTGCATATGGGAACTGAGAAAGTTTTCAGAAGTGCCCAGCTGTGGGTAGGCAATTATAGTCTTAGATGTGGGACATGTTAGTGGCTGAGAATGATACAACTGGACTGAGATTGCTGAAATGTGTTGACCCTCTAGTATGACAGCATTACTCATGTCTCTTTTTTGGCTGCAAATATTTCTGAGATTGGACTGGGGAGTAACTAAGCAGGTTTGTTTTTCTGTAGATTTTTGGTTCTCTCAAGAACTGCCGGAAAATGTGATTCTTCCCTCCACCTGGATGGAAGATGAGTACTGCTCCAAACGCCTCATGGTTGTGGTCCAGCTGGCTGACACTGACTGTTTTGCAAAGGAACCTGTGGCAGAACCACAAGTATGTCAGTGCTGTAGCTCATACCCGTCTGGACTAGAACTCACGTGATGGCTGGTGACGTCCAGAAACAGAGAAACTCTCTCTGATAAGGAGAAAAGCAAGAAAAGAGGCACTGGTAGGGCTTTTGTCAGCAGAAATATGATACCCCATTTTAGACATAATGTCTTGAGTTTGTCAGTTACACGTTGTGTTGTACATAAGAATTTTTGTTTTGTTTCTTTTTTTTCCAAATGTGTGAACCTTGTAAGAAATATGTCTGAAGACAAGACCCCGTGAACTCAAGAGTGAAAGAGCAAGATCCTTGCATATATTACTTTCCAAAATATGCTAGCTTAAGTGCTTGTATACATAACCATTCTCCATCCTTCTCTGAAAATACATTGCAATGCATATATGCATTTCCTAAAGCCCAAGGGTGAGAAATGCAGAGAGTTGGGAGCTTTGCAGAACCTCTGGGTCTAACTGAGGGATGAGTGAGCTCGTGCTTGCGTGGCCTGTGGGCAGCTGTGTCGCCACTGTTGTAAGGAAGGGCTCCCATGCAACAGGATGTTTACGGCTCTCCTTATTACAACCAGAGGAAAAGAGCAGGGAGCCTGAGAGATGCCTCATTTTGTGTGACCAATTTATGTTCACGCTCCTCCGCTTGCTGTTACAGAAGCCCGTTTTGAGAAAAGTGGTTCATTACTCGTGATGTGGGACAAGTAGGTGATGACTTGGGAATCTAGATGTCTGTGACAGCAACGACAGATTGCTATAGAAGGACTGAGAAGCACTGAGGCTTTAGCATTTGAAAGTCAGTAGCAAAGATGGACATTTTAGTTTTAAAGGATCTAGTGAAAGATCTAGAAACACATTGCTTGATTCCAGCATATTCTAATAGAAGCAGTAGCTTCTTGAACAGAAGCACTATGACTTCTCTCTTTTCAACTCTGGAACTAATTAGCTATTGCTACTTCCAATTTTTAACCTTGGTCTATTGGTTCATTTCATTTTTATTCTGTCTTTAATCGTAGCACGTCCTTCTCGGCTTTATGTGGCATCCAGGCTGAAAATCCTGTGAATGAGTGCAAGAGCAGACAGGAGTGCTTCCAAGCTGAGCATACCCTGTGTGAAGGCTGTTTTCTGTGGAATCACTGTAGACGCCCAACAGAGACAATTAGAATATATCTACTCCAAAATACCCTCTGGTAGAGCATTGGCTACTAGCTAATTAGAGGCACTTTTACGGCCCATGGAGATAATGAGGCTCCACTGACACCTCAATAGAAGGGCACACAATGGGCCAGAAAATACCTTGTTGCTTAGCTCAGAGTGGACTGAAATGTGGCAAAAGACTTGTTTCTTCTTTTTAAGGCTAGATCCTTAAATTGCCTGGTGGTTCTTCTGGTTCCATGGGCTCTACTGCCCTTCTTAATGCCAGCATTGTTACCCACTGACCCTGCTTCATTTCTGCTTCGTGGTTGCCCTAACGAGGATTGGTGCCCCGACTGTCTGAGTGTGTATCGGTGCATTTCTGCAAGGTCTTTCAGCTTCTGTGGATCTGCACGCTATTCCAGCCCCCAACTCCAAATGATTTGTATGTGAGCTTTGAAGCATTTCTTCTGCTTTATTGTTGATCTTACCCATTAAATCTCAAATAAAAATTAGAGATGCATTAATTTTCTGATGATTACACAAGCTGTGATTAGGAGGAGTTCATGCTGAATAGCTGGTAACAAAGGCCAACACTTGGGACCTGACACTGGAACTGAAGCTGTGTCAGAGCTGTTGAACTAGAAGTCAGTCAACCAGTCAAGAACATCCTTTGCTAAGGAGAGCTTAAGTTGTCGTAAATTGCCTCAACATGAAGCAGAGGCACCGCGTGTGTATAAGGCTGCAGAGTTGGGGCCGTTGATGTTCCGTAGATGGGTCAGTACAACGTGGCCTTGGGCTCTAGCTGGCACTTGACTGACCTTGTTCTAGTGAGGGCAGAGGCCGTCCCCTAGCCCATGAATGCTGATGCTTGTGTGTGTCCTGGCTAAAGAATAGAGAGTTAGGGCCTGCAAACATTAACAGATACACACTAATAAACAGAGGTGGTAACGGCTGAATGTGCTGCTTGCCAACCAGCCTCTTCAAGCGTTGCAAAATATGTGTCTGGAGAGGCAGCACAAGGACTCTCCCAATAAATCTAGATTGGTTCTTGGCCAAGAGAAGTTATCATTGAGCTCAAGGATCTGGGCTTCTCCTGAGGAAGTAAAAAAACCTCATGCTCTCGTATTTCTATCTGCACAGTTTACATGAACTTAAAATATGTTTTATCCATTTAGCAGCCTGAATAATAAAAGCTGTATACAGCTGCACTAACACTGTGCTATGCATTTTAATGACAAGTTTGTGACTACACTAGAATTGCTACTGCAATTCAGATGTTTCTTAATTTATCACAAATAATTTTTTTTTAAGTATGCATGCCAGAGAGGGAGGGGAAAGGGGAGTAAATAGCATTTAAGATTTTAATAATTCTTTGTTAAAGGAAGTTAATGTAAGGGAAATATGGAAATTGTATGTTTTCAGACTGACAAGCATAATCATTTTGCCAAAACATGATTCAAATAACTGTCTAAATATTTGGAGTGTCTTCTAATAAAAATACACTCAACCTGTTTTCCACACAGATTAATTTGAAAGGAAAAATGACGTACAGTTCAAAAAGAGGCATTAAATCAGAAACGACCACATGGTTCTCTCCTGAAAATCATGATTTAGCATTCAGACTAACTCCTTAAGTTGTTGTGTATTTTGCCAGCTGTTTAGCAGCTTGAGGCACTTTGAACAGTCTCAACAAAATGACAGTAAGACTTGGGCAAAGTAAGATTCATTAGGAGGAATAACACAGTGGAGTAGAAAAGTAAGGGGGGGGAAAATCAGTGGCCAACTCCCTTTTGCCTCAGAGTGCCCCTGTTTGCTAAGGGTGCACGTGCTTGCATGTGTGTGTGTGTGTGTTACCTGGGGAGCATTTTGCATTCAAGAGGGAGCCTGTAGTAAGTTACCCATGGCTCAGTGTCCTCTTAAGAATCTGTGTGATGAAAGATGGTTTCTTATGATGAGTTTTCCCTACAGATGTAATAAAATAGACTATGAAGATCTTATATTTATGGATATCTCAGACCTACTGGCTTGCGAAAATCTCCGCTGTCTTCTCTCCTAGTTAATGACAAAGCTCTTGGCCATCGACCTTATTTTTGAATTAAATGGCTGAAGCAGGAGGGGCAGTGGTGGGAGGTGCTGCGGTGGGTGGTAGATCTGCGCTTTTGTGACAGACAACTGGGCTGTGTCTTTTCGGCCTCCCCATGATACCTTACCCTTGTCGCCCTTGGGCTTAGGGGCTGAAGGCAGCTGTAAGGTTTGGGAAGTGCTTTATGGCTTGTGGTGCCTGGGGGCGGATGAAGGCAATGTTTTTGAATGGAAAACGCGTTGCCAGGTTGTCTGCAAATGCAAGGCACTGGATGGGGTGTTGTTCCTCCTCTCATGCTGTGTTGGTCTTGATGTGTGACGGTGCTAAAGGAGTTTTGTGCTGTGGAAGTTCACCTGATGGTACACAGTGTAGTTGGTTTGGGCTGCTCCTGTTTGACTGTTATCTCAGATTGGTCATGTGATCATGAAGCTTTTGCCATTTAATTTATGAAATGGTTCTGTCAAGACTAAGTAATTCGTGTCTCTAGGGGGAAGGCATCAGAATGGTGGTTCACGGGCAAGGAGGACCATGTCTACCTCACAGAGCACCAGAACAATATGATACACACTAAAGGGGAATGTCTGGAGTGGGAAGTCTACAAAATAATAGATGTGAGTCACTCCTAGTAACACCATAGTGCAAAACAGTCTTAAACTATGCATGTCATAAGGATTACTTAATAAAGTCTGCTGTCACCAAACTACAGTAGCCTATTCCTTAGGTTTTAATAGGAAATCAGGGTTCAGATTTCAACTCCAAAAACCTCAGATTTATTTTTCTTCCTTAGCCGTGAAGCTTGAGTGGCCTCTGATTTGGGGAATGCAAATTATAATTCCCTTTAAACTAAGCATGGTTTCTATTTTTAGTACTTCTCATAACCTTCCCACTTCTCTTGCACACAGAGTACTGCTGCATGCATATTTGGAAATCTTTTTGCTAGGGCGTAGTTACCACTTTGATATATCAGCAAATGCAGCAAACTCCTGCGAGCTGTGATCATCACAACAAATGCTTCTTGTGCACCTCCCTTCCAGCTATAAATGAGGAGTGCAAAGAATTCCTGCTTAGCTGTCTGTTCCCAACACTCCCTTGTTAGCAAGCAGCAGGATGAAATCTCAGTCTGTGTATAAGCTCGTTTGAAGACAAATCCCAGTGCACTGCAAACATGGAGCAAACTGTCTGGGTGGTTTTTATGTAGAGGTGAAATGAATAAAATGCCCTGAGAGCTGCTAGTATTATATTAGCATCACTTGTCTTTAATTTAGCAAGGTGGAGGAGGCCACCGGCAACTCAGGAGTGCCCTTTGGAGACTAATGTTGCCAGCCGTTGGATGTCACTGTTGCACCACTCAACCCCTGCTGAAAGACCATTTTTTCAGGAAAAAAACTCTTCCTTAAGGAAGGCAAAACAAAGAGGGAACCAGCAGGGAGGTTTCTGAGGTGACCCTGCCTGTGAGTGGGCCAGATTGATCCCCTGATGCAATTGGAAGCCATAACACAGAGAAGATTGAAATGATTGAAACAAGCTAGGAGTGCCTTTTTTTTTTTTTTTTTTTTTCCTCCTCTCCTCTCTTTCTCTCTTTCTCCTTTTTTTTTTTTTTTTTTTCTTTGCATCAGTAGTGAAGGGGGTGCGGAGGCCCAGCCTCTGCGCTTCATGTGCAGGAGGGAGCCGACTGCTTCTCCCCCTTCCTGCCTTTGCCCTGCACCGCTTCACCTCACAGCGACACATCCCGGCTTGATTCTTTTAATTTTAATGGGCATGTGAGGGATGAAAGCACAAAAAGGCTTAAGCGAGGAAGGAATCAGGGTATGGCAATGTAGAAGAATGCTCTATTCTTCCTTGCTTGGGATGAGAGAGCTTTTGGTCAAAACTGGAGCATTTCCTCATGTTTCAGTCTCCTTAAAACCATTGAAAATTCAACTTTTTAGGTTCATTGTAGTCTCCGGGTGGTTATTGTATCCATTCTTTTCTTCTAGTTTGTATATGTTCTTTTTTTGTAGCAATTTTTTCATGTTTGAGCATTTTAGATCAGCTCTTGTTAGCATGTGCGTATTGTAATATTTGATTACTTGGATCAAAGCAATATATAAACATAACTATGAGAAATAAATGTTGTGGACTTAGTATGGAAGCATCACCTTTTCCTGGTTTATTATATGTGTATTTATGGGCCTTGTAATTTCAGGCGGATCAATAGCAATGATTAATGTGGAGTCTTATACCAAGACTGTTTCTTTATAGGCTATGTTATTTTTGTGCTTTATATTGGTGCAGTTGCATCTGGGAGGCAAATTATAATCTGTTAGGTTGCCATAGTTTACGTGTAAAAGAATAGTTCAAGTTATCTTAGGTATGAGCATTATCTGTCACAAAAGCTGGTAAATAGATTAGATGAGTTATAGGAAGATGTCTCTGAGATTATTGTTAGACCTGGTTTTATTTAACACTTTAATCTACAAGACAAGGTAGGCAGCCTGGTAAATAACTTCACAGATTATATTAAATTCTAGAAGAGCTGTGAATACTTGTGAGGTCAGATAATAGCTTACATATCTTGTAGTTAGAAGTATGACAGAAGAATAATAAATATATTTAAGTATAGTCATGTAGAAAGCCTGCAAACTGAGAGAGAAATGTGTGTTTAATGAAAGAAGAGCTTGCTGCTTTGATAGAAATGAGATGAAGTGAGTTAGTGAAGCAAGTATGATTTTGCAATGCCCAATGTGTGTGAAGTATTGGGGAAGTAATTGTGAAAGAAATAATTATAGAGTCATTACATAACAAAGTAGGCATAAAAATAACAGTGAAGACAGGATTCCTACCTGTCCTTGGAATTGCCATGCATTTGGTGCACAAAATGCACAATGGTTAGAGTGATTTTTTCTCCTAAAAGACATTTTGCTGGTTATATTATTGTTAAAGCTGCGTTTGTATTTTTAATACGTTTGTAGATTCTAATGTTTAAAAAAGAAAAGAAACTGGCCATAAAAGAATAACTGAAGGAAATACAATTATTTTTGAATTTTTTTTTTATATAGTCTTATCAAAGTGTTTTTGAGTGATACATCATAAATGTTACTTTGCTGTACCGATTGCTTTAGTTTGCATGGGAAGAGTTGATGGTGGTTGATAAAAGTGAAGGTTGGTCAGAAAAGGTCTTGAAAAAGGGTTGATTAAGGATCTGTAAAGGCTGATGAAGGAAAAACTAGATAAATAAAAACACTTTGCTGAAACACTTACATGTAATAAACATCGAAGAAGGCTGAAGGAGAACTCACATCTAAAAGCCTGATGACTTGCTTATACTATAAGTAGGAATACCAGGATGCTGTTAGAGAACTAAGGAATAAAAAGGACATTTACCGAAGTAGTGACTAAAATTAATAGAGATTGTAGAAGGAAAATATTGCAAGAGAGGAAATAGGATTAATATTTCTTAAAACTGCGCGTTGAAGATCTCATGCTATGAAATCTGGCATTAATAGGGAGTTCAAGTAGAGCGAGTTCTTTGCATCCCTCATTTTAAGGATTCTCCAGTCTTCTCAAGGCTTTGTGCTTTCACACTCTACTAATTTTCATTTGGCTTTTATTGCAAAGCATTATTTTCCTAAAAGAGGAGCAAGACTGAAGATAACAGACCTTGTTGTAGACTAGAAAAACAGGCTGCTTGTCAGCAATACAGTACAGGAGCAATACAGCACAAGTATTCCTCAGAGCTGTGTTGGGAAATCTTCAATAGGGAGTAGCCTTTCTGAAAGATAAATCAGAAGGCTGGAAAAGAGATTTTCATAGTAAATATTCCAGTAGGCTTTGGAGCATTCTTTTAAGAAATACGTGTATCAACAATTGGGCTATTTCTTTAGCCGTCTCCTCCAGAAAAGACCTGATTTTTATTCACTGTGAGGAAACTGACTGAGGAAGAGACGGTGCTGCAGGAGCAGGCAGGGAATAGGGGGGAAGCTGGTGAGCGCCAGCGCCTTTCCAGCCCTAGTTTGGCTGCTTTCCCTGGGTCAGAGCCGGGGCAGGGCGTGTGTGACGGGAACCACTGTCAGTGAGGGATCCCGTGCTCTTTGCGGAGCCTCTGCCCAAGTGCGTAACGCTGGTGCCCTGGCTGGGGCCAGCTAGGGCACGTCTACAAGGTGGCAGCGAGTAGAAAGTAAAGGTGGGGAGTAACCGACTACACAGAGCCCCTGTTGGCAACAGCTCCAGCTTTATCCTGGGCAGCTGAAAAGGGGCAGCCCATGACAGCGTGACCCCAGTGTCCCTGTGAACCAGTGGCCTGGAGAGCAAGGCAGCAGTGCTCCTGTCCTGAATAAAGAGAAAATGCAGTATTGCAGTGAAAAACAAATCCTCGGCGAAATGGTGACCTGCAGCAGGACCAGCAGCCGAGCGAGCTCGTCTGGAGTGTGTCGCTCGGGAGGTGCTGCCTTTGCGAGGCTCCTCTGGAGATCTTATGGTCCAGGAGCACCTGGAGCTGTGGGTGCAGGACCGTGTCTGGGCGGTTCTGAGTAGCTCCAAGGATGGAGCCTCCACAATTCTCCAGGCAACAACCCCGGCTCCAGGGTTCATGTGCCCTCACTCGGTGCGTGTGTGCGTGCTGGTGTTGGTTCTTTCCTTTTTCCTCGGGAGGTGAAAGGGAGGGCAGTATCACGTGGAGTTTTGGAGTGAAAACGCACAGCGCCGTGGTGTGTGAGCGCGAGCCAGCTGTGAGGAAAGCAGCGGCACGTGGGGCTTGCGAGCTGGGGCCGAGCGCTCCCACCCCGACAAGCATCGGCCTTGAGCACAAAACACCGTGGTCGGCTGCACGGAGACGCAGGAGCGTGGGCACCGAGGACGTGAGACCTTCCCTGTTGTTGGGCAAGGTGGCTACGCATGTTTAACACAGACTGGAAATGTTGGCCTTGACTGTGCTGCAAATACAAATTGCTGACAGCAAATTGTCAGGAGGTGGCTCTAGAAAAGGGAAGCCTGGGTGCGTTTGGAGTTAATGAATTTTTTGACTTGACAACCTCTGAGCAGCACTTTTTTTTATTATTATTTTACTGTTCATATTTCAGAAGAATGTCTTTTGATGTCTTTTTTTTTTTTTTTTTTTTTGGACCACCTCTGGAATGTTTTAATAGTCTGTATGTACATTTGATTTGTTTTGATTTCAGGTGAAATACTATGAACTTCCCCCTCCCACTACCATTCTGCCACGTGTTTTTCTCTCCTATTCCACTTTGAGCTATGCATGTTCCCCCAGCATATATATACGCGATTTATACGGCTGCACAGATAGTTTTGTCCCTGATTGCAAACACAATTGCTATTAAATGTGTCAAGTAGCCCGTTGCAAAGGCTGAGTGTGTATGCAAGTATAAACAAGAGGAATTCCTCAGATAAATGTATAACGATCAGGAAGGAACCTTTAACTGAGCCAAAGAAGATTGCAGATGTGCAGTCATAGGCTCTGATCCAGCAAAGTGCTTAAACACCTGTTTTACTTAAGAACACAAGCAGTCCAATTGAAGTTAATGGGACTATTCAGGCTTAAAAATAAGCACATAGATTGAATAATTGGATGGGAGCCAGGAATATTAGCAGGCGTGAGCCATTGTATTTATTTATGAATCCTGTTTGTCTCGGCAGCAAGTTAGGGAAATAGTATATAGAGCAGCCACCGGAGAGCTTGGTTTTTCTTTATGCAGCTACAGAAATGGAAGAAAGAGGAACGATGGAAGAGGTTTACAAAGAGCAATTCAAGGCCCCAAATTAGATTCTGATTCTAGGTGCCAGACACTTCAAAGGCAGGATAAGCGACTTTGAGGGGGCTGGGGTTTTGGATCGGGCCGATGATTTGATATGGTAATTGAAGCACAGCTTCTGTGCTCTGGTTAGCTAGTAGCCCTTAGCTATAACTTCATGATAGGAATTTAAACCTCTCAGTGCCAGACTTGTATGTTTTACGTGCATCCGTCCCAGTGCTTCCAACTGCCAAAGAACAGCCCTCAGTTTGGTAAGCTAAGGAAGCTAAGGGTACACTTGGCTTTTTTTCTTGCAGTGAAACGTGCTTCTCCAAGGGGGTGTTTTCCAGAGAGCAGTAGGCCACGTGGCCCCTTGGCTATTAACTCTATTTGGGCTAGCCCTGCTTCTTCGCACCCATTTCTACTTGGTGCTCTGAACAAATCCCTTTGACTGTCTCGCATGCAAAGAACACGATGCCGATGAATAAAACAAAAGAATTTGCTGGCTCTTGTGTCTGAACTCACACCAAGTACTAATGAAAATCCTGGGTATGCTTTATTTGAAAGCAGCTCAGCACAGAATCTCGACTCTGATTTCTTCTATGTGACTCGGCTGTTCCCATTGATCATAAAATGAAATGTCTCTCCATACCTCGCAATAAATCCAAAGGACATTATGCAAATTGAAAAATGCACCTTTGTCAGAATGCTGTCAGGTAGCACCTCTCACTCTGGAGGACTATTTGTAAGCAGAGGGAAACATCCAGAAAGTAGTAATAAATTGCTCTGGTACCCTGTTCTGGCAGCCGTTAATAAATCAATGTGAAGGGGAGTTCTGAAGGGCAAAATGTTGCTGTCGGTAGGTGTCCAATTTAATTTTGCTCAAAATTAATATTTCGGATATGATAAGTGAGCTGGCAGGAGCAGATTTCATGATTAATTCTATGGAGTCAAAAATGCTTTGATAGCACTTTAATAGCAGCTTCACTGATCTAAAAGTCCCTTCAACTAACTGGTCCCAAATTATACTATTAAACCTCTTTTGTTTGTTGGTTTGTAAACAATGAAATGTCGCCTGTTAAAAGGTGAAGTTAATTTTGTTCCCAGTCATACCATGAAAATAAGATGGTAACTTGCCTGAAATTAGCTTGGATATGTAGTGGTTTAAGCAAAATGAAAGGTCCAGGTTCGTTACCCTACAACTCTGTCAAGAAAACAACCGTAATGTATTTTCTTAGGTATCTAATTCTCTTGAGTCCTTGGTTTGGGGCTGAGATAAACGGGAGAAATATTTGAAGGTTCATTAGTATCTACTTAGGATGGACTGAGAGAAATACACTCATCTTGTAAATGTAAAAGGATGTTAACAACAAATACACCATGTGCTTCGTAGGGAAGACCTTTCATGCCATGTGTCTCAGGGAACTCTGCAAATCTCTGTCAGTGAAGATTTGCAATACCCTTGTCCAATTTCAGCCGGAACATTTTTATGTACGAAACCGTTCTGTTTAATGGCAGTGTCCTTTGTTGTGGACATTTGCTGATATGCCAGCTTTTGAAGGAGATTCTTCTATTATCATGTTAGTGATGGAAAACTCAGTTACAAAAGGGCAAATCCACATGTAAGTTAAATACCGCCCTGAATCTGTAAGCGTTTTAGATCCCGTTGCTGATCATTTCTCTTGTAAGCCCTGCCATTCTTAAATCTCGGGACAGGCCTGATTCTAGAAAGCTGTAGAAATATAACTGCGGTCTGCGTGGAGTGTTTGGATATACATATGCATACTAAGTAATGAGGAGAAGACATTTGTGCAATACAGATGAAAAATCATGCAGATGCATAAAATGTATAAGAAAACTGATTAACTTTAGCAATGTAAATTACCCTTATGTTTATGCATTTTTTTTTTCAATTTAGAATATTCATTAAAAGCCCTAGAAACAGGGCATGTTGCTAGCGGTTTCCAGGAAGGTAGTGCTCAATCTGATTAATTTGTACGTGGAGCGCAGTATATGTATCACATTTCGTACAATGCATCTACAGTTCATATCCCTTGTAGCAGAGCACACTGCGCGACTACGGCTTAGGCTGGTTCTGCCATGAAGGGAGCAATCTGGATGGCTCCTGTTTAGCCCGGCTCCCCTTTCCCACATCTCATCTGTTAATATTAGGAGCTGGAATGGGCCTAAACTGCCTGAATATGAGTGAGGCCCGTGGGAGCAGCTCAGCGCGCGGCCCTGCGTCTTGCAGTGCGCGGGTTGCACGGGCTGCCCCGTGGCTGCTGCTGGCGGCCCCTGTGCCGGCCCCGAGCACGGCCTCATTCTGGGCTCTGCGTGGCCTGCGCATCCGCGCTCAGCAGGACCCGAGCCCGGCTCGGTGCCACGTGAAAAGCCCCCATCAGGTCCCTGTCATCGCAGGTACCCTGGGGCTGGGCCCTGCCTTGTGCCAGAAACACATTAAGCAAGAACAGTATGAGACAGGCACTGTCCAGCCTCCAAACCCCGGCTGCCAATCACGGAGAAAGCATCATTAACTTCTGAGGGGCTCTTTTTTATATACGGATGAGTAAATGAAAAGGTGAAAATGGAAAATAAATTCTCGTATATAAATGGAGCGCTTGGATTATAAACTAGCCGTAGTGTTCTGTTTCTGTGGCAACACGAGGGGCTGAAGGCTCTTACCGTAGTACTTCTCTGACTCATTCCTTGAAATTAATGCAGGCTTTTAATTTGAGGCTGTTGGTTTGGCAAAAGAACTTCAGAAGCAGCACTTTGATGTCTTTCCATAGCGGAGGAAAAGCCTTTAATTAGGTCACCTAAACTTCATTTTCTTTCAAACTGTTCATTTTCACAATTCGGTTTTCCTTCTCCTTACTTTGATGTTTCAAAATATATGCCAGTGATATTTAGGTTTATTTATTATGCACTGGCATTAAACCTTTGCTATTAACATTTACTTATATGTTTGAAAATTGATTAATTAATTAAGTGTAGAAGGAGAATTATTCATTCATGTTTCATTTAACACACCACGTGCATGACACGCTATCCATATGCAGGCCATTCCTGCAGTGACTGCTCTCTTGTGGAATGGGTCCTTGGTCCGTCAGCATGATGCCCTTCCTGGTTTTCATCCTAGGGATTAGGTCTAAAATCCATTTTGGATAAATCACTAGGAAGGGATGAACATCTGAGGTGCAATACACAAGCATCAGTCTAATTGAGGGACTATGTTATGTAAAGGTGTCCGTGAGGGTTAAGGCTGGTGAATTCCATGGCTGGTCCATTCCCCCGGTGTTGTTGTGGGGTGTTGCGAGCAGCAGGGTTTTGTGGTGTTGGAACAGGCGCAGTTCTCGGCTTTGACCCGGCACAAGTTGTTCCGTGGGATGGGAGTGCTAGTGCCACGCGGTGTCGGCGGGAGGCCGGGAAGGGCTGGGGCGCAGTACGGAGCAGCGCCTGGTGCCGCTCGTGCTCTCAGGGCTGCGCTTGGCTCCGGTCGGTGCTCAGTGAGGAGCTGCAGCACCGGGCTCTGCAGCCGCTGATGACCGGAGCCAACCGGCACCAAGTACCACGTGCATTTTGTGCTTGATCCGAAGGTCCTGGAGCTGAAGGAAGGGCTCTGGTCAGGGCACTAAATGTTTATGGGGAACTCTGCTGCTCAAGCACGACATGGTCATTTTGGCAGCAGTTGGTTCAGCAAACATTATTCTTTTCCAGATGTAATTGCGCTATGTGTTATTTTGCCAAGGTTTGTAGGGACACATAACATTCCTTGTTACAATAAAAGAATTAGTAAGAAAAAAATAGTCAGGTTTTAGGTCAATAAGCACATGGTTTCTGTGACTATGGTACTGCACTGAGAAGACTACAAACTGCTGCTTTCACATCATTTTCAAATGTATCTTTTTTGCTTTTGTTCCTGTTCCTCAAGGAAATTCCCAGTGTAAAACACCAGTAAGATATATGCACAATCAGCTTATATAGATGAGTGCTCCTTTTCCCTTGGGTTTGGAAACCTGCCGCTCTGACCCTGCACTCTTACGTGGTTGCTTTTTTTTTTGTCTCACGATGTTGTCATATATCACAATATCAGGATTAAGTAGCTAATGCCAGGGCTAGGTTACATCAGGAACAAACTTCCTACGTAAGGGAGTTATTCAGACACATGTACCTTACAGGCTACAGAAAAGCCTTATCATCATTGGAACGCTCCTCTTTATAGCAGAGTCCTGTAGTTCCCGGCAGAACATTCCCCCGCGCTCTCCATAGCTTGAAGCAATGCAGGTGGATGGAAAGGCAGCGCCGCTACGCCGAAACTCGGGGTTAGCAGAGCAGGATCACAGCGTCACGTGCAGAGACGGTGGTGAGGTGCACGCGGGGAGCGGGAGGCAACGAAGTTTCCTGTGTCTGGGGGAGATGGCAGAGCATGATCAGTAGCAAAACACTGTTTTTCCAGGAGGTACCTTTTATACAAAGGATGAGGGGGGAGTTGGGGAAGGGGGAGAGTCGTATCTGAAGTGACAAGTGTAACATGTAACAAAGAATGAGATCTTGGTAGATTTTGTGATCCGCCCTGGGGGAAACTTGGAAGAAAAATCCAACACTTGGTACATCATCTGGTGCACTGGGAAAAGAGAAAAATATGTGTTGTTGGCAGTTTGCACGAGCAGCTTGGAGATGGGGGTTGCCCCTGGCTGCGGGTGACGTGGTGCGTGTGAGAGGGCAGCGGACGCTGCAGGCGGGCAGGGTGACGCGCCCGGCATCCTGCAGCGCTACAGTCGCTTTCCGGGGAGCGTTGGGTGAAACTCACGATACAAGGTGTGGTACATTGTTTCTTCCTGTTTGGTCATGCTTTGTTTGAAGTATACAAATCGAGCTGTATTAATAGTATGACACCTTATCCATCTGCAATTGAAATGCAAGGTTAAAGCTTGCAGGTTTTTGATTGAGATGCAAAAGAGATTCAGCAGGACATGCCTTTTCTTAAAAGATTTTACTGTCACTGTGTTTTAAAAGGACACCTATTTTTTTTCTGCTATTAAAAATTATGGCAGTCCAGTGAGTTATTTCATTGCTCAATGGTATTTCTTCAGCTGACAAGTGATGACAAGAAAAGTCTCCTACACCAAGAAATGTTTATAATATTCATGTGAAAGATAAAGGGAGGTCCAGTTTTATTCTGTACACACTGATACGTAAATAGGTGTGCTGGGAATGTTCTAGAAGTTTGGGTTGGTTGTCTTTATAACTTTTTCTAGAAAAGAAATTGAGTTTAGGTCAGGCCCAAAGCATTCAGGGGATTAGTCAGTTTTTTAAACAGCACAGGTTTTGCGGTGGCTGTTTACAAGATGGCTTTGGAAGTACTGAAAATCTTTTTGAGAAATAATTTTAAGCTTTTTTGACTGAAATGAATTTGAGCAGGTTTGGCGTGAAGGCGACCAGCAGTTCCCTTGTTCCTGCAGAGCGGCGCTGGGGCGTTACGGGGGCGAGCGCTGCTCGAGCGCGAGCCGGGGCGCATGGCGCTGCTAGCGCGGTGCTCGCCACGCGGCAGCGGCAGTGGGTGACGGCCCCCGCAGCCCTGGGCATCCCCGAGACCTGCCCTGCAGCTCGGGGCATCCCGAGAGCCTGGGGCGGCCGCAGGACGAGGGTCCTCGCGGGCAGCGCGTGGTCTCCGCCGTCGCTGCGGTCGGATCCCCTGCGCCGTGCTGGCCAGCGCGCGCGGTCGGCGCCGGGGCTCCCCGGGAGCGAGCGCTGTGAATCTGCCCACACTCCCGCGCGCTTGAGGTCTTTGTGCTCCAGATGTGGACTTCTGTTCCTCGCGTGCTTTCCTTTGTGCTCTGCGCTCTAGGATTAGCACTATGCGTCTGGGTTCCTACCAGCTGCTCTGTGCCTTGTGCAGCCATTCGCACCTGCGCAAGCCGACAGTCCCGTGCAGGGGGGTTTGATCTCCAGGGCACGCACAGGCAACACAGGGCCACCGTCAGACCAGGCAGCTGTACTGAGTTTACACCTTTGCTAGGAAACTGTTGAGGGTTCACAAATTGAGAAGGTGAGAAAACCTGATGGGTGTAAGATGCTGCCTGGTTGAGAGTGCCTGACTCGCTCCTCTTGCTGTGAAGCCTGTGTTCCTACACTGCTCAAGTGGGTACAAATTTCCCCCGTTTGGATTTCATAGTAATTATGTGCTGGGTGTCAGACACTTCACACAGTCTCAATGTTGGCACCAACTTAAAAGACAGTAGAGAGTTTAATTTGTAATCAGTATTGATGTGCCTGATTGGTAGTATGACCTTGAGGATAAATTAGTTACCCTTACCCAGCCTTTCAGCAGGCTGGAGTAGGCTGAGCACCTAACACTCACGTCCAGTGTGGTACCTCGTGGTAGTTGTTCTAAGACCAACTGAATCTGTAGTAGCTGGATTATTTCAATAGCAGCCTGGTTATGAGGTCCTGCAAAATAAATAATGAACAGTGTAGCCTTTAGCTCCTACTCGCTTATCTCATTACTGATAAGCTGAAGCACTTGGGACCTTGCAACTAATAAATCATTGACAGCAAAACATAAGAGTATCTGCCCAACACAGACGTTCTTTCATCTTTCATGGAGAGTCTGTCATCTAATTGACACTTTTAGTCTGAAGTTTCTAAAATCATGTTGCTCTTAATAAATGTTAACTAAGCATTAACCTGTCATTGATCTGTTCATGTTAAGGAAGAGCAAAGCCTGTGTGCTGTGGAGCATTTTAGAGCCACGTTTTGTGGTAATATGTTCTGAGTTTTTCCAAATAAAGCAGCAGTGATACATAAAATAAAACCTCACAGATCCTAAGTGGCAAATAAAGGGTTGTTACGAAGGACGGGGTGCCCTCAGTGGGATGGTTGCTAGTGCGGTCCCCAGGCCTAGGCACAGCCCTGGCCTGCTAAATCGTGTCTGTATTTCCAGGCCGCAGTCGCTGAGCGTGGTGGTGAAGTGACCCACGCTTCTGAGCTCCCCTTCTCCCTCCTCCTGTCTTTCCTCTGCCACTGCGCTCTCTCTTGCCGTGTGCTTCTGCCATGCGAACCGCTGATTCACCATTCAACGCACTCAAGGGGAAGAAGCCTCTTGGGCACGCTCGCTAGGGTTGAATGTTGGGACGGTGGCTTTTCCGGAGAGCCCTGGCCGGCCGCGAGGTGGGAGCTGGGCACTGGCAGAGCTGGCTGAAGCAACAGTGCACGGCCCTGGCAGGGCTGGTCTTCCCCTTCCAGCAATTGTGCCCAACATACTTGTAAAAATTGAGCTCTTAGCCAGTATTATTTTCACGGGGCAAAGGGTTTTGTTTAAACATGTCCTGATTAACCCTGGTTCAGGCCTTAAAACCTGTGAAACAACTGGGCAAGGAGAGCAGGAGGTTCTTTAAGTCCCAGGAGCGCTGCTGGAGCAGGTAGGGAGGCTGCCCGGCTTCCCTGCCGCCTTCGTCTTGGTCCCAGCCAGTTATTCACAATGCAGGAGATGAAGATGGCTGTGAACAAAGATATTTAAGGAAATAAGCTGTCTGTGGCTATTAAATGTGCCCTGTTTTTCATAAAGATTCATTCCATTTAACCACAAAAGAGAGACTTTTAATTGGACTTTTGAATCCCATTAGGAAAAACAAACACAAATACTTAACTGCTCATATATGACATGATGGAAAATTGCTAATGTAATTAGATTTTTAATAGTGTTAATGACTCTCATTTCTTATTAATAAGAATTATATCTAACACAAGACTGTACAAAAAAAATACGACTGCCTGCTCTCTTACCCTTAAATGTAAGGCAGTCTTATTTATTTGAATTCATTGTTTTCCTTTTCTGTGTAGTCAGGTGGCACTGTGGTATTTTATATCCTCATACCCTAATGGATTTAGGGCTTCAATATTTTCAGGTAGGTCTAGTCAGCAGGCAGCTCTTGCAAAGTAGAAAGTGGCTTTTGGATTCCTAGAAGTCCTTTACATACATAAGATGCTGTGAAAGGGAATATGAAGTCACTCTCAGGATTCCTCTGAGTCACAGAATAGTTGGAGTTGGACGAGACTTCTGGAGATCATGTGCTAGAATTTTAACCAGCCAGGTGCACTAATAAATCCATGAGGAGGGCTGCTTCATTGGTGATCTTGGCAGAATTTGACTAGTGGAAAAGTCTTTGTTGATGACTGGGGTCAGGCAGGACACAACTGTAAAAAGAGAATTGGACACCTCTGTTGCTGTAAACACTTCCCAAATGATTTTATTCAAACTGTGAACTTTCTATATCAGGTGACACACCAGAGAGTTTCAGGGAAGCAGCCTCAGGCTTTGGCCTTTCAAAATGCAAACCTCGACTTCTAGAACCAAAGGGTAGAGATTGCGACAATTTGTGTAATTCTAACAATAGAATAATGAGACAACCATGAGCCAGGGTAGAAGAGAAAAGGAATAAAATTTGTAGAAATAACTTGAAATGTCAGCTGAGCTAAAAATGAAAATTTGATTGAAATGTTTAAAAATTGGGCTTCTTAAGAGCTTAACTAAAAGTATTGTGTTCTTCATGGTTCTGGGTAGAAATACAGATACACTGGTAGCAAAAAGTCTGTCACCTCCTTTAAAGCTGAAACACACTCATTACTGCATGTATTGTAGAAGCTCCTGACATTTGTATCTGTATGTAACAGTTGGCACTTTTAAGGTTTCAGGTTTTTATATATTCAGATGACTTCACTATATCAAAATCAAATTTTATTACTAAATTTTAATATATTGAATCTACAGTATCTTTATAAAATATTGACTGCATTCCTCTACTCATATTACTGAAACACAAAGCTATAACTTAAATTCTCCCTCTCAAGGTGCTATCATAAGATGAAGATATATGCACTAGCTAGCTCGGTGGTTTCAGTTGGGAGGATCTCGTTTCAGTAACCTTTGCAAGAGGCTTAGGCTTGACTGATGGCTTTTTGTTAACTCCCCAAGCCCGGCTGCAGGAGTGCAGCCTTGGAAGGGAGCTTGCTGAGAGTTAAAAGCAGGAAAGTGGAGAGAAAGCCTGGCTCTAGTTGCTCTTTTACTCTTGCAGACACAAATGCAATAGTCGCAATTTGGGGCAAGAGGATTCCCCACCTAGGTTCTACATTTATATCTAAATTGGGGAATTACATGCCGCTACCCGGGGAAAACTTCATGAAGCTTTTTTTCTTTTTAAAGCAGAAGCCTAGTGTCCCGCAAAAGACACCCCAGTGCTGCACTGCTATTTCTTAGCAGTCCTGTGCATCTCTCCGCTCGGCGCCTGCCATTCCTTGTGCTGTATTTTCTCTGTGACAGAAGATTGCGCTGTGGCCCGAGGCTGCCTCTCATTCTGGCAGTCAGCAATAACGGACAGCGTGTAAAGATCTGTAATCAAAAGGTAAACATTGCAGCGGTGTGTACAAATAACTCCGGAGATATTTAGCCTGAAAGACATCCAGGTTAACATCTGAGCGGGAGACACTAGGGAAAACCTACCTGGTGGTGAGCAAGTTGCTTTCTTTTTGCTCTGCCTCTTATTTAACCGCTTCCCACGCGCATTGAGCTCAGTCCGCTTGCAGCACGGAGCTGCTGCAGGAGCGAGGCCATTTTAACCGGCTTGCAGAGCTCCCTACTGCTCTTGTGCTCCCAGTCCTTGTCCCCATCCGTGATTAAGCAGCAGATGCTGGAGCATTCCAAGGCCTTGTCTAAACATAAACGCTGTACCCTTTTACAGTATTGGTGTAGTTTAATCAATACTGTCCTCTCAGGCCATGCAGCAGGGGTAGTTTTGTTGGCATGAGCACTCTTCTATAGCTATACCCCTTTCCTGGACAACAAAAGGAATAAGCTATATGGTATAAATCATTTTTTACAGGTCCTTTTGGAACTGTACCATATGTCCTGCTAGGAATTGCACCTAACTTAGTTATATGTGGTGAAACTGTTATCAGTGTATGAGAGTAGTAGACAGCTGTATAAGGAAAGGGAGGAAAATATAAGAGCCAGGACGTTTCAAAGTACATAAGCAAAAGGGTAAAAACTTTTTTTTATTATTATTTTTATTTTGGGGGGCTTTGCAGACTGTAAAAAACATGTATGAACTGTCCTGGTGTAAATGCCATACACGGGGACAGGCCCGTGGAGCTCCCCTTTGTGAGCCTTCTCTGTACCTTTGGGGTTTGCTTCTCCCCCAGGCAAAACCCGTTGGTGACCTCAAAGTTACATTTAGTGTGGTGTGTATTCAAAACCAAAGAGAAATACCCTGAACTGAGCCCCACATATTCTCACAGAGGAACGGACTCAACAGGTTTTCATTACATTGCTTAATTATGCTTATATAAAAAGCACCTGGTTTCTTCTAGTTTTAAAGTGACTGTCTGACCTCACCATGCCAGAGCCAAGGAGAGCAGTGACTGATGCCGAGGTCTGGAGCTCCCTTTTGGAGCCCCTCTGGCATCTTTAGGTACTGCTGAAATAAAGGTACACAAAGGACATTTGCCTCTCTTGCCATCTACTTGAACTTGGATTAGATGCAAATAGAGTAAATAAAGTGAGAGCTTTTGTATCCTTTGTGTTTTCTTCTGTGGTGCTCTCGTGGTCCTTGAGCCCTTACGTTCATGATGAAGTGAGGGCTCTGTACAAAAGGCACTTAGGCCAGGGACAAAACGCCAGGTGAGCTCATGATAAATTGAGCTGTCCTAGCTCACATGATTCAATTCCCAGAAGTGATTTAGCTCGGCCCCAACAGCCGCAAACGGAGCCCTGGTTCGAAGCTGCCCCTGCTCTGGCTGCCTGCCTTGCTCGCCTGTTTCCTCAGCTCTCCAGCACACGGCCTCAGCTCGTGTGCGCTGCTGCTGCGCTGCGATTTTCTGCAGGTGCCTTAAGACTCTCTCTCCCGTCTTAAGCCTGCGATATTCATCAGTCCTGGGGAAGCAGAGCTGTGGGCTCTGGTGGAATGGGTGCAGGTTGGGTGAAGCTGCGGCTCCGCAGACCTCTGCAGCATGATGGGCTTTGCAGCTGAGCCTGTTGGCAAGGGGAAGAATTGGAAGAAGGGGGTAGGTCAAATGTCCCAAGGGGAGCAGGGCGGGAGCCGTGGTATTCCCAGGGCTCCTCGGCAGCAGGGTGAGGGAGCTGACACGGCATGAGCCTTGCAGAATTGTGGCTAGGCCGTCAGCTCTTATCTGAGTGTATCACTCTTAACAGCTTTTTTTTTCAAGATTTCCTTGGCTTCCTATCCCCCCTGCTTTGTTTATAGATAAGAATTGAAATACCATGGAGACAAACTCCTTATAAACACCAAGCAGACAGGCGGGTCAGCCGGTTTTCAGCACGTTATTTTACATGACATACTGAGCAGGAGCATAGTGAAGGCTGGCAAAACATCCAGTTACACTGAAGGCAATCAGTTGTCTCATGCAGTGGCTATAGATGATTCTATTCATAATAGAAGAAGAAAAAGCAGCTTTTTGAGAAACCAGAAGTGCCATGCTGTATGGTGCATCTCTATGTTATGGTCTGGAAATCAGAGGGATTATTTAATCAAGTTCTCTCCTTTTCATCTGTGATGTTTCAAGCAGTAGCAACTTAAATCTGCTTTTCCATGCTAGATGTATCCCTCTTAGTCAGAGATACTAACTAGTTCATCATTAGTTTTATCAAAGGTAATGGGACTACTTGCAATTAAAACAGTTTTCAGCAGCAGTAGGAATGGGTGAGTCACATTCTTAATTTTAGCTTGAGTTGTAAAATAAAAAAATAATGAAATGAAAAACATTTTATTCTCATGGCAACCTGTTGGTGACAGCAAAGTTGCATTTAAGTGCAGCATGCATTGAAAAACAGAGAGGAATACACCAAACTGAGCCCCACGTATTCTCACAGAGGAATGGACTCAACAGATTTTCATTACATTGCTTAATTATGCTTATATAAAAAGCACCTGGTTTCTTCTAGTTTTAAAGTGACTGTCTGACCTCACAATGCCTGGGCTAAGTAAAACAATGTCTGGGAAGAAAATTGCCAATGCCAAGATGGGGAGAGCCCTTTTATTCCTTTAAGGTAGGAGGGAAAACTCTCTTTCAGACAAAAGATTAAACTTCATGTTTCAACTGGAGTAACTCTATTATCCTACTTTGTGAGTAAATGAAGTCACTGTGATCAGGTGTGGGCAGCAAAGGGCACCTGGGGTTGATTAGAACCAGCTGGCCTGTTTCTGGAAGCTTCTCCTTGATAAGTGCCAAGCCAGAGCAGATCCACCATCTACCTGAAAGACTTGAGTGTGCTGCTAGAAGGGCAGGATTCAGGTATGGTTTTTATTTCCCTAATTTTTATGCTCTAGTAGTAGTCGAAGGGTAGATGTGGTTAATTGGTAGGGTATTTAAGTTAGTTTAATGTGATGTCGGTCTCTACTGATATGGGAAGAGTGACTAATGCTGAAGTATTCCAAAGTGAAAATGCATCTTTTGTGCTTTCTGTTTCAATCCCCTTGGAGTGGAACCAAAATTTTCTCTCTAGAGTTTTGAGGGCTCAGATAAGACCAATAACAAAAAACTAAGTGTTGGTAAGCCTGAGTATTTTAGATAATCTTTATAATTTTATCAGTGATCTTCCTTTCTCCCAAACTTGCTAAAAACAGGTTGTTTTATTCAAATCCACTGAATCTAAGTGAAAGACAGGGACTAGAATCCATCCAAAACAAAATGAGAAAAAGGTTTACACAAGCCACTATGAACAGAAATATCAGGGGTTTGGATAAAGCAGTAGCCAGATCCTGCCAGTTGGCTGTAGCTTGGCTTTAATGCACATTCATGTGGTTCCACAGAATATTCCATGTACTGCAAATTAAATTTCACGAAGTAGAAGGCTATGTGATGAAAGTTAGGCTTTTTCTGGGATTTTTTTTTTTTTTTTTCCCTTTATGTGTGCAAAGATGCAATGGTTTAAGTGGTGCAAAAATCAAACTATTTGTTCATTTTAGTCTTGTCTGAT
>WBNA01000032.1:1610804-1630005 GCA_013398345.1 Nothocercus nigrocapillus | reverse complement strand
TGAATAAATTGAACAGGACTGGGCCGAGGACTGACCCCTGGGGTCACTGCTAACCACAGGCCTCCAACTTGACTCCGCGCCACTGATCACCACCCTCTGGGCTCTGCCATCCAGCCAATTCCTAATCCACCTCACTGTCCACTCATCTATCCCACACTTCCGGAGCTTGCCCAGAAGGATGCCGTGAGGGACGGTGTCAAAAGCCTTCCTGAAGTCAAGGTAGATGACATCCACTGCTCTCCCCTCATCCATCCATCATAGAAGGTCATTCCATCATAGAAGGCGATCAGATTAGTCAAGCATGATTTCTCCTTGGTGAATCCATGCTGACTACTCCTGAGCACCTTCTTGTCCCCCACGTGCCTGGAGACAACTGCCAGGAGGAGCTGTTCCATCACTTTTCCGGGGATGGAGGTGAGGCTCAGTGGCCTGTAGTTGCCTGGGTGCTCCCTCTTGGTTTTTCTGAAGGCTGGCGTGACAATCCTCTGGGACACCTTCAGCCGTGTCCCTAGGCAGCTGCACGCTCTGCATTCTGGAAATGCCCCACATTCCTTGGGAAGAACAAGGCATTGTGAATTCCAGTATGTGCTACAAATGTCTCCTTGGGCATTTAATGTCTATTTTATGTATTTCTGACCTTTCTTTCATGGCCTTTATCACTATGGTATCTTACTGCTGAAAGAAGATTTTTGGCTTTGTAAGCTTTAAGTTATTGATTTTTTTCCCGTAACTGTCTCCTCTGATTCAAGGAAAAAGAGAAATATGTAATTTTAAGTAGTTCAAATGGTATTGCAGCCAGATTCAATATTAATGCACTAGATAGACCTGTATCAAATATTATGTTTTAATACCCTTATCAGTACTTTTAATGCTTTTTTGTTGTTGTTCTGCAACTCAATAAGTGGAAGAGTGGGTATGTTTGTTATTTAATAGGGTGTTAAATGGTATTTCATGTTGGTTCTTGGCATTTTAATAGGTGTCTATCAATAACAGTGTCCTGGAGGCACACATTGAAGTCACACTGACTACATCATTTCTTTAGCTGAAACTGTGCTCATGCTTCTAATGTGAACATGATATTAATTAAGATAAGTCCTTGGGTATCGTATATGAGTCCAGATTTCTGTAAATAGAAATGTTAGTGATACTGGCAGTAAGCTGAGCTCAAGGTCTTTTCTTGGTTGCACACACAGCACTGCTCTGTGTCCTCGGGTGGAGAGCTGTGTCAGTCCCTGTTTCAATCTATTCCTCGAGAAAACAAACCGAGTGCTGTGCAAAGATTCAGAATATTTAAAAAGTATTAATCAACTCCCAATGGTTGCCATTCAGCTAATCACACTTAAAATGGCAAATGGCTGTAAAGATGTCAAAGAGATACCCGGAGCACCTGCTGTTTGAGCTCTTCCTATTCTCATTAAAATAAGCTCTCATCGCCCAGCTAGGGTAATCATGTGATAAAATACTCAAATTAAGGGCATTTAATAAAAGAACATGGTGGGGAGCTTTGTTAAGGATCTTTTAGTATATTTTCAGATTCATGTTAAGGACATCAGAAATAATTTAATCATTGCCTGATTATAAAAATGTTAGAAATGATGGGATCATTGCTGTATCACATGTGGGCTACTTCAGAGGCTCATTATTTATTTGTTGAGTATTAACCATCAAATCCATTTCACTTGATACTTGAAAGCTGGAAATTTAAGATGAAAGCTGAAATGAAGATTAAGAAGGAAGATTCAACTTATTTATTTCTTTAAAGAGCAGAACAGTTTAGCTTGCCAGAATCACTACTGAAAACATAGATGGAGAAAGTCAGTCTTAATTTAATCAATTACCACGTTGTGACATATTGTGGGAATCCATAAGCATGGCTGGGGATTTGGGGCTGAATGGCGGTTTCCTTCTGAGATGGGTATCTCAGGTGAGGACGCATTTTGTGATGTTACAGAAAAATAGAAGTATCAGTGATAATTATGTAGGTGAGTTCGTCTGTTCCTTCCCTGGTGTATTCCTCTTTGCTGTGTTAGATACTGTGATTGTGAGAGAATATGATTTAAGAACAAGTCTTGAGTTTTGCATAAATAATTTATGTTCTGTTGAATTGTATTCTATGCCTTAGGCCTGGTCCTGCCTGCAGGTGTGACAGCAGGAGAAGCTCTGTATGGGCAGTGCGTCTGTGCGGGGCCCTCCCTTTGCAAGCTGCCGCCTCCCCTCTGCGTTGCCCAGGATGGAGTGTGTGGCCCCTCACAGCACGCGAACACCCTGCCCCGTCCGCGTGGGATGAGCCGGGCGCAGCTCAGAAATGAGCTTTTCCATAGCCTTCAAGTGGGCGGCCCTGACGCGTGTGGGATGGCGTTATGGAAGAGGTTCCTCACGCGTTTTGTGCTTCTTGATGAATCCTCCCTAACACAGCCTGTCCAACGACACTACTGTAATTGCTTTGCAGAACGGGAGGGACTCGGTGCCTCTTGGTGCTTGTTAGCTGAACCTTGCGGAACCTCTTGTGCTGGCTGGTGCCGCTGCCCTGTTTGCTGTAGTTGGCCAGCCCGGGAGTCCTTGGGCTTGTGGTTGATGCAGCTCTAACTGCTGACGTGCTCGCTGAATGGAAGCGCTGTTGCCACAGAAATTGGGAACTCTCTCTATTATTACACAATTTACTATTTATACAATAAAACTAACTGTGGTGCTGGTACTAAATCAATAAAAAACAATTCTAGTTAGTTATTTTTCTCCTAACACAAGGTATGCTGAATATAGGGCTGATTTTTAAGAAAATAAAAGCTTGCGCTCTTAAGGAGAAAAACTTGTATTTTGTTCTGAGGCCTTTTCTGTGTATTAGAAGTGCCCCTCGGTGTGTTTTCCCTTGCGGCACAGATGCTGGCACGTGGTGTTTGTAGGTATCCCCCTTCCCACGGCAGCCGGTAAGACCTTGATGTGGTAACAAAGCAGCGCGGCGGCTTGCCTGCAGCTCTCCTTCTCATCTCTATGTGGGCCATGCTTATTAAACAGGAGCTCAATCTGAAAGTATATATAGATATATATTTTTATCAGAACCAGTTCTTCTGTAGTTGTGTTTTTCATTTTTTCTGAAAAAAAAAAACCTTGGTCATTAATTTCTTTCCGCACCATCTGAAAGGAAACTCAGATCCTCTTGCTCTATAGAATTCATTTTAGAGGGCATTTTAGTAATGCATATAGTATCTATAGGATATGTAGTTGAAATGACTATTTTACTTGAAAAATATAAGGTGAGCTTTTGCAGTTCATGAAGGGCTACCATGGGAAAACGAGGCTTTCACCTTCTTAAATGTGGAGAAGTTGATCTTCTGAGAATTGAAACTAGATTTGGAAAAACAAAAAGGATTTTTTTTTTTTTTTAAAAAAAAAAAAAGAAAAGAAAACCTTTATTGCTCTTAAGAGAGAGGAGCTTAGACAATTCCCTCTAAAAACTACTACCATAGGGTGGGGAGGGCGGAAATGGGTTTCATGTATGATTGTTGTCAAATGAGGGACTGGAAACAGGCTCTCATAGCAGTTTGTCTTTCCATACTGGGGTATCCTGGCACCTCCTTTTATAGGACATGGATCATAACTTTACTTTCTGTGAGAGATTCCCTAGAAGCCAAAAGGCTATTTAATAAATCAAAGAGGCTGTCTGAAGCTTGAAAGTCTTCTCACAAGGGAAGAATACTCTTATTGCAGTGAAAATGAGAAGTCAGCTTCTGTGTGGTGTTTCCCAGTGCCTCAAAAACCATAAAAGCATCACTTTGTGACATCCTTCCTTCTGCTGCTCACCTTCCTTTTGCCTAGGGGATATGTGGTTCCCTGCTGTTCACCTGCAGAGTTGTATTTTAGCTAAAGGTAAAAAAATGACTTTCCAGAAATAGAAGAAGCAAGAAAGATTTTCCCCAAAATAAGCATGCCTACCACTTCAATTTTTGTCTTTTTTCTGCTGAAAAGAGAGTCAGTTTTTGATTTTTCTGGAGAGAAGTGGCAACTGTTTGTTTCTGTAAATTTGAAATGGTGCTTGAATTACAGGAGATGAGCTGGTTTAAAAATATCTGCTGCTGCAACAATGCTCCGTTTGATGGCCTATCCTGTGAATCGTAACATGGGAAGGAAAATAACGTGGCAGTAAAGCTGGGATGTCTGCAAGGAGTAAAAGGGAGAGGACAGGGATATATGAGTAGATTTGTTTAAAGCAATTTTCTTACTAGCTTCTAGGATTTACCATGTTGTTCATGTCTATTTATTGCGGTGTCCTTGGATAGCAGGAATACGGTGGATTGCCTCCAGTTTTGCTGCTCCCCAGTAACTTGTGAGGAGAGAGCAGTCCAGTTTCTGTTGATCAGCATGGCACGAAGCACGTATTTATTGCTGCTCTAGTATCCAAAAGTGGAGTGCATGGTAGTTCTGAATTTCCTTTTTGCATTTCCTCTTTGTCTTCTCAGTTTTCTTTTTTGAGCTCATTTCATTATATCCTTGTCTATTCCAGTTAAAAGCTTGACTTCTCTGTGCTTTTTACATCTACAATCCTTTAGAGCATTATTTAACAACAAAAGGATGAGACTGTTTGCCAAGTCTGTGGCTGGCTGCTGTAGAGTGGTTTGGCTTTTCTTACTTTCTTCTAATGACCTAAATGTTTTAGGAGGATGTGCTCCAGCTCTGCTGTGCATTCATCCTATTTCCTTGCATATTCCTTAGGTTTTAATTAAGGTAAACGCCATTCATTTTCTTTCATCTTCCCATTGACTACATACTTAACTGGTGATAGTGCCGTCTTATCGTCCTGATGCAAAATTTCAAGTTCATAATACTCTGAGTAAAAAGAGTGGGGAATATTTCTTTCCTTGTGGGATACCTTTGTCTGGAGAATATGGAATATAGATTTATTAAAATAGGTGTTGCACCACCTATAGCTGGGCTACTATTTTATATCTTAGTAGAGAAGGCACTGTAGACTGCCGTGAGCTGTGACAAGTCAGACTTCAAGTAAGTGCAGAGATGTTTTGGGATCAAAAAACTCGTCCCCCAAAGTGGTTCCGTAAGGAACTTGCAGGTTGAGGTGTGTAGGCCAAGGACCTAGTCCTGCTGGTGCCGAGAGCTGAATGACGGCTCATGGAAGCACCCGCTTCACCATTTCTTTAGCTGAGCCCTTCCAAGAAATAGTGTGATGTTCCCTGGAATATTTTCTATATCTCACTCTCTATCCCAGGGTGTGTTGGATCAGTTAGTTCTTCTGTGCATCTTGGTGGTAAAATCATGGTTGGGATAGTTGCTCCAGGATTGTTTTCCTAAGCATAATGTGAGCAAGGAGATGAAATTCAAATAATGAAATGGAAAAATATTTTTCATCTCAGTCAGTTAGCGGACAAAGAATTATTATCAAAAGTCACCAAAGATGAGGTTGAGGATGTTCCTGCTCCTGGGCAATGCTTATTGATAGATTTTTAACTCTGCTCTGAAGTTTTAGAGGGTGTTTTTTTGTTTGTTTGTTTGTTTTCTTTTGTTACAGAAATTTTTAATTGCACATGGAAAACTAGGACGTGGAAATCATCAAGCTGATTAATGAGGGAAATGTTATAAATGCAGCTCGATCATGGTTATTAATGTTAAGAGAACACAATATCTTTGCGCAATATTTGAATTGTGTAACTTAAGAGGGCTTGTTTTGCTGGGGGTAAAGGAGGGGCACTGTTAGGCTAAGGGTGGGCACTGAGCACCTCCAGCTTTCAGGGTCTACCCTGGGTGCAGGCTGCCTCAAGGCAGTAGCTGTTCTCCTGGCACTCGAGCAACCCGCCTGCCCTGAGCAGCAGCCGGAGGCACGCGGGGGCTGCCGGGCCTGCCCGCCCTGTGCAGCAGGGACTCTGGCGAGGCATGAGTGTGGGGGGGTGTTTTCAGGTGTTTTACAAGTGTAATAATATTGCAGGTGTGTGATTGTGGGTGTGAGTTGCAAATACCCTAGACGTCTCGTGATCTGCGCCTCTCCCAGACGGTGCAGAGACCCCTGCCCTTGGCCAGGGATTTCCAGGCACAGGTACCCACAGGATTTGTGGATCTGGTGACTTTCCAAGTGTGCCCATGCCTTGCTGAGCTGACAGCGAAGACACTGCCAAGCGCTCCTGGAAGCTTGCATTTTATATTGATTTTTTTTTTTCCTTTGTTTTGAGTGAAGCTAGTAGTGGTTTGAGGAAGTAGGAAATCAAATTCAGGCCCAGGAGATGAGCTGAGCTGTTAAAATTTGATGATAATAGCTGGCACCGAGGGGAGTGAAGATAAGCTTTTTCTAAGAATAATGGTAATACAAATAAGCAAGTCATAAACTGATAATGGCACAGACTCTTTGAGGGTTTTTCTTTGAGTGTGTTGTTAAAGGACCTGCTCTGGTTTGCTCTTGCTCTAGGAAAGTCTGGAGGGGAGTCCACCTTCTAAATGAAAGAGGCCTAGGATGTCTTGGCTCATCATCCTTAAGGTTCCTGCTTTTAATCATTGCTACCTACCTTCATCTCGGGCTTGACGCTGGAGCAACAGTGACTCATTTACTGTGTCCTCACATTGTGTGAGTTAATAGCAATATGAGTGGTTTCCAACTGAAGATAAGGTTTCAGAAAATTAAAGAGCACATTACCAGTTGCAACTTGGTGTGATTTGCAAACTCTAGTATCGGCTCTTCCACTTGGCATTACTACTGTGGAGCCTGAAATAAATGACTGCCTGATGATAGTTAAGTACTGGCCAGCAGGCACATCCCATCCGTGTTTGGTTTATGTTCTGTTTATATCTTTCTGTCATTAAAAAATAGCAAACTTGGAGCACTCTATAGTTTGCCTGTGTTAGCACAGGAGTTACCTTTTTTTTTCCACTACTACTCCTGCTCCTTCATGCAGTTATATCTGTTATCACGTTGTGCTTTAAGTTACATCTCCACCTTTGCTGGTTCACGTGACAACTGGTACCAGATCAGGATGTAAAAGAGCTACCAAGAGGCTCTATCTCTTGGAGGCAGAGACTGGTTTGTGAGGGAGCTTTTGGCCGATTTCCTTCTCGTTTAGACAGAGAGACTCTTCTCTCTTTAAGAGCATATAATTTGTTAAGATATTTATCATTTTTTTTAAATGTTTTTAGCATAGCAGGGGAAAGGAGTCCTCGCTGCTGTTAATGGTGTTTTCTCTTGTGTGCTGATAGATTTGGGGAGTTGCAAGATAGCTTCCAGCTGGTACTGTGAAAGGCTCCTTGTGCTGCCTTTTTTTCTGAGGATGTCGCAGGGAATCTTAATAACCTTGAGTCTTCACTGTAACCTTATTGCTTCCTTGATTGTTTTTCACTTGGTAATTGTTCCAAAACATTGATGTTGCCTTTCAAAGTAGTTTTTGTTGTTGTTTTTCTTTCTAAGTATACTTGTGGGAGTTTTCAGGGTTTGCAAGGGCTAGGGCTTGAATAAAAACATTTGAAGAGAAGATATACTACTTAAGGAAACAAGTTAAGCTTTCGTGTTGGACTGCTTGTGTGGCAGCAGGAGAGCCATTTAACTTGTTTTTGCTACTCCATTTCCTTATTATGCCTCATTTGATGCCAGTTTGTTTGCTTCATCTTTCAGATTATCTTGGATTCTTTTTTTCCTGTTTACCAGCTGAACACATTTCTTTGTAAATAGAGCATTCTTGCACTCATGTCAATGACTCTTGAATTTTCAAAGTGCCTATTAGAAGTTGCTTTGAGCTGAAGAGGTCACAACAATATCACAGATGCACAGATTGCCACCCGATTAATACAATTATCAACATGCAGAAATTATGAGTTGAGTGTTTGCATTTGAATATAGCTTTTACTTTAATGCAGTTTGAAAAGCATATTTTAAGGATTGAAGTCTGAATTGAAAATGTTCCCAAGAAATGATTTGTATCTTTTGCACTGATCAAAGCAGCAAAAACCATTTAACAATTTGTCTGTCTTTAATGAAATGTAATGTGTTTTCTGCATTCCTCTAAATGTAATAACTTGACACAAGTCTATTATTTGTTTTTAATGCTGTGGAAAACAGTGTTATATTATGGAGAGACTTGAGACTTTTACAGCAAAGATTTTTATTGTTACATATACAAGCAATTATGTTTGGCAATTGGGATGCAAACTTGAATTGCCAGCCACTTCAGCGTTCTCACCAATAAAAACATTAAGCAAGTCTATTAAAAAATGTTTCTTCCGTAATTTATTTTTCATAAGGTTTCAGCTTTGCCTCAAAATCCTCCTGTCTCCTCTGCAGCTCATCTTCTGCATACCCTTTTACAATTTAAGGGAGGAAACCTTTTTTTGTAAGCGGTTTCTCTCTCAACTGGACCTTAAAAGATCATCCCTTTCCTGTGACAGCGAGGAAAAGCTAGGATTAGACTGGGTTCGGACCTTCTGGAGATCTTTATACCACGTTTTAAGAACTTAGCACGCTGAAGGATAGATTGGGCACGGTGCAGGGCCATCTTGATGCCAGTGATGGTTTGGGCTCGGCTGGCTGTGCTGGCAGAGAGCAGCTCCCTCCTTGCTCCGGAGATGCCTTGGGCTAGTCCTGCTCGTGGCAGCTGCCCACGCTGGCTCGCGGGGCAGCTCCTCAAGTTAGACCTATGTCTCTGTTTCATTCACTTACCTGTGTCAGAGGTAGCTGCCAAAAGTACAAAAAAAACAGATTAGCCAAACGAAGTGCAAGTGTGTTGTCTTCTTGGCTACGTACAATAGTTGTGGTGAATTATCTGAGTTGAACTCCCCGCCAAAGCTGGCGATGCGGAGATGCAGTTGTCTTAAAGTCATTTTAGCCTAAGACTTGATCTCTATTCATATAAGTCTTGCTCCTTCACTCGAGCAATCCTTATCAAATTTGTTTTGTCACTTAAGAGAGGCAGAATCTGGGGATCATCTGGGGAGATGATTTTATTTTGCCTGCTGTATTGTCTTTGTAGGAGAAGATAAACGTGCACCCAAGGACTGCAGCTTTTTGTATCTGTTGCTGCATTGGGCCAAACTCTTAGGTCCTTAATTGCAACAAGTATCCAGAAACTTCAAAGAAGTGATTTCTATTTGTCTAAAATATATTTTGAAATATCTGTAACCTTTTTATCTTTGCTTATTCAGAGAGAAATGAGTTGACCTGTGAGAATGTTTGACAGTACTTTGAATGTTGAATGTACTGGCTTTATTTACTTAGTTTTGCTAAAGCATAAATCATACGTGTTCGCTTCAGAAATCTGCCATTTAGTCACTCGTTGTGAGTTATGCTGGAATAGATATTGAGATATCTGCTGGGATATAGATAAGGGAAGATGAAATACAGCATTTGGACCCTGGAAATATTTCAAATATAAAATGCTGAAAATAGCTGTTGACAACTAAGCAAATCATAGAGGCTGGAAAACATTCAGAAAATCATTTTGAATAATGAATTCTTTTGTATAAATGACAACGTAGCCTACTGATAGAAACGGACGTAAATTTTATTGAATAAATGAGCAATTATGCATCCTTTCTACTACTGTGGCTACCAAGTTAAGATGCAGTCACTATTCTTTATATGTCTGCACATCTAGAAATCAATAAAATAGTAGAGAAGTTAAGGTCAAACACAAAAGAATGACTCTGCTTGGCATGCAGTCCAGGGTAATTATTTTAATTATTGACAGGGGCTGTCTGCTCCTTGGTGGGGACAGTTGGGAGCGCGCGGGTAGTGAGGGCAGCCTCCTGAGCGCGCGGAGCCTCCTCAGGAGCCTCTCCCTGGCCCGCTGGTTGCGGAGCTGCGCCGGGCCCTGCGGTGTCCGTCCTGTGCGAGCCCCGGCTCAGCCGCCCCTGGGCACAGGGGCCCCGAGGAGGAGCCCCTGTCTCCTCGGGCATTGTCCAGGTGCCTTCCTCTCTTCTCGACGGCCCTTTGAGACGAGGGAGCTGTCATAGATCCTTTTCAACTTGAAGGAGGATGGGCCTCGTTCACTGTTTCGGCCCCATACGCTCGCGGGTGAACCTGCTTTAACATGCAACTGTGTTGTGATTTCTGATCCTATAAAAGATCAATAATAGGGTACCCTAATAACTGAAATACATTGATAATTGCTTTTGCCCCTTTATGATAGCATTCTGATGAATTTCATAGCCATTTCTGACTCTGATATCAAATGTGAGCATCATCTCCAGCACCCACGTTGTTTTAGTTACGGTTATCAAAGCTGTTCTCTGACAGTAAGCTATTCCTTCATATCAAGTTGCTTAAGTTTAGCCCAGGTAACAGCATCATTTGATGATTAATTTGACAGTTCTTTTGGTGCTTATTTTGTATTAATATCCAACGATCATGCAAATGTTGATAGCGTTTGTACTAGCTCCTCTGGTAAAGCTACTGAAGTAAAACTGTACAGTGAATGGAATTTGTGTATGCAGACAGCCAGTCTGAGAGTGGGGAAAAAGCAGTTTGAACTGGGAAATACAGCGTCGTCTTGATTTGTAGGAACTAAAATGTCAGTCGTCTGATTCCTTGCAAAGTGAATCGGACGGATGGAGGTTTCAGAGGAATTGTCAGAGGGATCCTTGCTGTCTGCCTGGAGCTGCAGTCACTCTGTTAACTTTCGTTATCTTTGGTAATGACATTACATGATGGAGACAAGAAGCGTTAGGGAAGAGTGGAAACGGAAGCGAAGAAAAATGGACAAATGTTCTGTCACAACTGCTTTTCTCCTGGTGCTTGTAAAGCAAAATGAAATAAATGCCCCCAAAACGCTGGAGGCCCAAGATACCTAAGCCTAACCTGTTGAGGGCCCTGCGGTTGCTCCGGGCTGTCTGGAGTGGGGGGCAGCACGTGTGAGCGTGGGGAGCGGGACCACAGAGGGCCTTGGCTCTAGGAATTTCTGCTCCCATCTTAAGAAAAACAACAGTGGCTTGAACAGATGGGATATTGTGCATATATGTACTGCAAATGATGGGGCAGGAGGGTCATACTGAGTTTAAGGAGCTTTTGGTCAAATAGAGTTGAAGGGAGCAAAGGTGTAGGGCTAGGAGTTAATGCTTTAAAATATAGATCCTGTCTGGGAGTTGGGAATCCGGACTGACCCCCCCCCCCCGCCCCGTTTTTATTTAAATGTCATAGATGTTTCCCTTATTTTTCCCTTTGTGTGTGCAGGGAGGTTGGCCGAGATCTCTAAAGGTCCCTCCCAACCTTAAGGATTCTATGATTCCATGTTTCTCGGACTTTCTGCTTTTTGAAAGGACCTCTTTGCAGGACACTGTGCTGTTTTTCTTTACTTGCTGGCCATCCTGGTGATTTTGAGACGACCTCTCTTTGTTGAAAACAATATGATTTGCTACGAAGGTGTTGGCTGAAGTTCATGCTATTGTTATACCCTTTTTCAAGCAGTATCTGCCTGGTGCCTTTTCATTCAGTGTCTGTTTCAAAATTGGAAGAGTTAATCTCTCAGCCCGTTTTTCAACAATTTCTGAAATTTCCAATTATTTTCTTTAGATGAAAATAAGTACAAACATGTGCATCTGTCATTTTAGAGACATTAGAAACAGTTGAATAATCAGGATTTTAAATAATCTGGAGAGGTGATATGCATGAGCTTAGATCAAGGGACAGACCTGGTTTACATTTAACTAGGATTCTGCTAAGTGAGATTTTGTTGTAGCAGCTTGTAGGAGGAAAAGAAAGGGAAACAGAGCTGTGAAACCACTAATTTGCACCTTATTAATATTTACATGCAAAATACTTTTTGAGAGTGTTTGTGGAATAGACAGATGGTGAAATTACCCCATTTCCACCAGCAAATACAGCTGTAAGAAGCAAGTTCCTCACAGACCTGAATCACGCTCTGCGTATGCCCCTGGTCTAGGTGCACGCTTTTCTTACCTTCTTTGAAAGAGATGGATTTTTCGTGACAACCTTTCTCTCATTTTAGGAAAATCTTGTTATCCATGTGGAAAATTCGTACTTGTCTCCAAGTGGGTTATAGTCAGTTCCTAGAGCTTCTGGGATATTGCATATATCAAATGTAGAATATACAAGGGGTCTAGTCTTTGGGTATGACATGGTGATGAGAAGTGGTGGGGGGCAGTTGTAGACTTATCTGCTATTGTATCCTTGTGGCTAGAGAGGCCCAAGCCCAGCAGGTAACCTTATTGAGTCATTCACTCATTCATTCTTTTTTCCAAGGGCTCTGATTGTTGGAGCTCTCCTATGGGATCTGAGTTCTGAATTTGTGCTAACAGGAATAAGACCTGAATAGCCATCCCTTTTTGGGCTTGTGTCACCACAAGCACATTGGACAGGTACCCTGGTGAGACGTACACACACATTCAGTTGATTTATAAGCCTGGGGCGGGGGGGGCGGGAAGAAAAAATGGAAGCAGTTAATGAAATAGGTTTGCTATATGTTCAGTGAGGAGTACACCTGTCTATATATTTACTTGGGGATAATTTTCCCTTTAAAAACATCTTGTGAACAGTTCTAATGGATATGAGACTGAAAATACAAATATAGTCTCAATCTGCTTGCTTTTGAACAATTAGAAAATATTTAGTTAGGCATGTTGTTTTTGTTGAGATGGTGAGCTGTGTATCTCTATGCACAGTCATGAATTCATGTATTTATGTCTGGAATTATGGGTCATGGTCAGTTCTGGTGGTTGTTTTTTTTTTTTTTTTTTTTTTTTATATTTTTCAAGGTTTGTTTCTCTTTGGAGATGGAACATTTTAAATATTTCCCTCTTGCTTTTAGCCTTAAATATACACTTATGGAGAGTAGGTTAGATAGGTCAATAAGAGAAGTAAGGAGGCTTAAAGAACATGTTTTGGCTTCCTCACATTAAATGGAGATATAGTTTCCATTTAAAATCTTATTTCATGTTATAATTTCTTTAAAAGATAAGGATTGAGGTAAAGATGTATTTTTGATGCCTTGAAAAAAGTTTTACTATCAGAAGCAATGAATACTGTTAAAATCAAAGATCTAGTGTGTCAAATAGATACATGTACATACCTATCTGTCTGCCTATATGTGTATATTGAATAACCTGTAGGGTCCTGAGGGGAAAATCATCATCTTGTAGACAACCTTGTGCTCATTACACATTATCTTGTGGTACTTTCTAATACCTCCTATGTTCTGGACAAATTCCAGCTCAGGTGATTATCCTTACACTTGAATATCAATCCTCTTTGTTTCATTTGAAAATGATACTCGTTACCACTTTCTTTCCTAGGCTGTTGTGCAGTGTGACATGGTTGCACAGCACACGCTCAGCTCTTTCCTTCTTGTTTATGAATAAATGCAGCCGGTAAACGTACGTAGGGTGGAAGTTGGTGTAGGAGCACCGTAGCGTTGTTGCCACTGTCACTAGCCAGGGAACTAGTCCGCTGCTGTCCTGGTCATTCCCTGTACGGACGAGGACCTTTAGATGTCTCTGAGTTGTCCCAAACAAAGCTATGAGATAAGTCCCTGTACACGTCCCATGAGTCCCAGGTGAGCTGCCCACCCGGCTCCTGGTTCCGCCTCCCAGGATGTGGGACGGTGGAGACGGAGTTGCCGTTTGGTGGGTGCTGCTGCCATGGGCGGATGGGGCTGGAGCGTGTGGGAGCAGCTCAGCAGCAGCGCGGAGGAAGGCGCTGAGCCTTGCAGAGCTACATCCTCATCCCTCTGCTTGGGAATCACACTGCCAGGGAGCGAGAGATGTTTCCGAGCTGAAACAGGGAGGAAATGCAGAATGCAGCACGAACGGGGCAGCTAAAGGACATCTGTCAGTGGCGTGACGCGTCTAACAAGGACGGATACGGAGGTTAGAATCAGAAAACATTGCTAAATCTGCAGAGAGATCTTGAAAGCAGTGCCAAATAGCAGTATCAATCAAAATTAACAGTTTTCAACATACTAATTGGACATTTGTATGGCTTCACCGCTTACCTCAACAGATTTCCAGGCAATTTATCTCTAAATCTTGATAGACCTCCCTTGCTCGATGGGCAATCTTAAGGCTACTTTCTTATCCCCCATTTTCTGCCTCAGTAGAGTTTGAACATGGATGTTTAACAGAGTGTTGCGATGTGCATCAGGGAGAGAAATTTTGATTTCCTTCTTCATTAAATAATCCAGTGAAGAAGCATAACCTTAATCACTTATTATGTTGAGTTCAACAGTTCCAGAGTTGTCTGGACAACATGATGCAATATTTTTAGGTGTTTTTATTGCCTTACTAAACTTGATTATCTTCAATCATTATGCTGTTATTGATATTTCCATAGAACCAAAGAAACCCCAAAGTAAGTTAGTGAGATGTTTTGGAGGTGCCATGCACATGCAAACAAAGTATTCAGTCAATATTTTGGTACGGGTCCAGCATACAGCAGCTCATGGTGGAAGAGAGGTCACTGACATGGGATTCTGGGGTGAAGGCATTAAGAAAGGAGGTCTGAAGTATGACACTTAATGTTGGTGTCTTCTGATTTAGCTTCCGAGATGGGCACTAGAGACTGAAATCTTCTCTCATTCTGAAGAAAATTATTCCACAGAGAACTGTAATAATGTAACTCATCTAAACACAACTCTTTTATATGCAAGGCTGGCTATTATGCTTAATTAGGTGTTTACAATCCGTTTAACGTTTTTGCTGTAAGTCTTTTGTGGAGCTTTGAGTGTCATGCCAGAACTTGAGACATGTTTTCAGCTATAATGATTTAATATTGGAACAATAAATGAACTATGAAAATCTAAATTATGTATAAAAGCAAAATCTCCCACGTGTAGAAAACTGTCTCTTACTGCTCTGCATCTCTTGTAACATGGCATAAACGACTAGAAAAATAAACAAAAATACATACATATAAATATATGTAATATTTATCAAAGGTCTAAACTTCACACTTCTGTTGTTATTGCTGTTGACTGAATTCACTTTTCAAGACTTCAGTTGCAATTTGTTAGAACAGCAAAGTGGCACTGCAGTCAGCTTTAACAAGTCCTCCCCGTCTGCTGGAATAGCAATGAACCTGCACTGTAATCTTACTGTGTTGACAACAAGCTTAGCTGGGACTATTCAGACATTGGTGCATTGTTGGAATAAGTTTTCTGCCTCCCCTGGGCAACCTGCTGAAATTCTTTCCATCGCTTGTAAGTTATCCAGAGTGAAGGCGGGATTGAGCTTTCGTGTTGATCTGTGTGAAGGAGTCTCAGATCGTGCGCTCCCGTGCTACGGGACACGGCTTGGAGGAGGCCACAGCAGGGAGGAGATGGGTGGATGCACCTCGGCCAGGCGGTGGTAGAGCAGAAAGGGGGGAAAAATCCCCAAACAAAAACACATCAGTTACTTTGTTGTGATATTCACTGAGGAAATGGCATGGATGAGCAAATGTTGGGGATACTGGCACCCAGGTGTTTATTTCTGAGTTGTTGTAGAAGGAGGCAAGCGCAAACTGACCGTGGCTGTGGAGAGTTTCATTGGCTGCCCTGGGCAAGGTGGCACTGGCGAGATGCGGTAGCTGAGGGAGCAGTTCGTAGTGAGCTGGAGCACAGGGAACCGAGAGCTTAAGACCGTGGGACCGCTCGGTGAGTGTAAAAGATCCCTGAGTTGTGACAAGCCGGAAGAGTTTGTTAAAATTTCTTTGGAAGTACATTTTGAAGGAATTATTTCAAATTACTCAAGAATTCAAACCATCCCCAAGAAAATCCAACATGTAAAAACTGACATGGACAGGAAGTGTAAATAGGGTTGCAGTATGTGATGTAGATTGGCGTAGATGAGAATGAACCTGTCTTCTTTCTGCACCGTGCCCTTAGGAAAGTAGATCTTGTTTCTCTTTACTCCACTGTTTTTTACGTGTACCACGTGGTCCTGATTCACGTCTCACAAGAGCTTGTGGCCTGCTTGCCCTGTGCAGATAACACAGGAATGTGCCATGAAAATCCTATTAGAAGGTGTCACTGCAATAATTGTTGGTGTAATGGCAGTGCTAGAAACTGAATGGAAATACTGTTTTGCTAACCCCTTAGTCCAGGACATAGCTTTAAAATGGACTACTTGAAATATATGGAAGGTATTTGTTCTGACCTCTGGCAATTTGCTGCTTTCCGCCCCCCCCCCCCAAATTTCAAGTCAACCAGTGCTGTTTTACTTGAAGTCTTTCAACATGAAAAGGGAAGCATGCGTTGTATTAGGTGTATGAATCGTTTTACGCTATATGCAGTTTGAATAACTGTTATTTGCCCTCAGAGCAGTATAAAAAAGGAACATGAATGTTGATGATAAGGCAGTGATAAAAAAGGATCACAGGCAATTACAGTTGGGTGGTGCAGTTTCAATCATCTTCGAAGACAGATGAAGAGCAAACTCTTACTGTTACCTCTGTTTGGGAACTCTGTAAGCTGCAAGCTATTTTAGAATTCCAAAAAAAAAGCTCACAAATAAACAAGACAAGAAAACAGGATCTAATTAATCATTTTCAGGAGCTTCTTAATTTTTACTCTGGAATGAGTTTCAATTTATGTGGCTGTATCAAATTTTAGGTTACTGTTTATAGAGAACCACTTGGGAAAAATACAGACTAAGTTATTTCCACTGAGCTAATTGAATCTATACACATAACCATACATAATAACAGTGGAAATAGATTGTCAAAAGTCTTATTTGAAAGTAAGAGTCAACAGAGATCATACCTGAAAAAGATGATCTTATCTTTTATCACTAACTTAAATGAACTTTGAATACTAAAATATTACTAATGTTTTTCCCTCTTATTCCGAAAAAAAGCTCATTGTGCACATGTACAATACAAGCCAGTCCCCCACCTGCAGTTGTCTAGAGGCTTTGCTTTTTTTCTTTCTGTATTATGTTGCGTCCTTAGTGTGTCTAATGAATTAAAAAGCATGGAGTTGAGTGCTCAACTATGAATGCGTAAAGGAAAAACCCATCCTGGATACTTTGGGTAGGCTCTCAGCTTTACCTTTCAAAATACGTTCTGTTTGAGAAGCTGATTTTCTGAACACTTTCTTCATAGCCCTGTTATCTGCCTGAGAGTGGCTCTTGCACACTAAGATATGAAAAAATTATTTGCACAGCTGTAACATCCATTTCTTTTGTGTGTGTCTTAAGCTTTCCTTTTCCTTAAAAGCATCAGTTTGTGGCTTAATCAAAAAATATGGAGAGTGGCAGTATTCAGTATTCATGTAGGAAACAGGACAGGTCAGAGAAGATCTGCAGCAGTTTGTGCCCTATCTCTCCTAAACGATAGAGATGGCAACTAGTGTTCACTTGGAGTTGCGCTGAAAGGGAAGGACAGACTTTTTTTTATACTCGTTAGGGATTGCTGATGGTTGTTGATAAATAAAATGGATTAGGAGGTAAGGAGGCGTTTTGCTTTTCTTACTGTGAGGGAAGTGGGACTTAAATTACATAGACAGAGCTGTTGGAACATTTCATAATCTAGAAACTGGAATGGCCCCAACATGGGCAAAGAAAAAAAGAGCAAGAAAGGAGAGAAGCTTTTGTTTTGTGTTCCCCTTAAAATGATGAAGAGGAGCAAGTGAGAGGCCAAAAGAGAGGAAAATTGCTGTAGGAGCCGATTTAAAAAAAATGAAGGCATCCTGTGAAAATATGTGGATTTTGGATCAGACTCATTCCTGCTGTATTGGTATCTGCAAGCATCAGAACAATACTGTGAGGGGGGTGCAGGCCTGAAATGCAGAGGAAGTAATTTGTCTGGCCACCAAGGCCATGTACGTCAGCAAGGGATGTAACCCAGTGACGAGCGGCTGCCATGGGCTCTGACTCTGACACTGTCTTCCGTTTGTAGCTGTATTGATTTTTATCATGGCAGGAAACATGAATAAATCTATTTAGTCAGAGAAAACTGAACGCGCAGACCACTGCTCTGTAACTCCTGCCCAGCAGGTCGTTTCCCAAAGGCGAGCAAACCTGTTCCAAGCTGTAACAAAGGGGGGGTGGAATCTACTGTGTTCCTCAAAGTACCAGAGAAAGCATTTTTTTCTTTTTTCTTTTTTTTTTTTTTCCGTTTTTTCCCTTTTTTTTTTTTTTTTTCTTTTTCTTTCTTTCTTATTGTTAGCCCTGTGAAAAGGTTTTATTCATTGGGTTCTTAGGCACAGTTCCTTAAAACCTTCAGGTATATCATATTCAGAAATTTTGGCCTGTGTTAGGCACTTAGGTATCTTGAATATCTAAGTGTAGATGAAGCTCTTGGGGAAAAAATAACATCTTACGGCTTAGTGGCTGTGCATCTCTGCCGGCCAGCTGGGAGATGGAGCGCAGCAGAAAGGGTGTGAGGGCTTCCACAGGGACCTTCACCCATGGGAAGAGGCCCCGTTCCTTGGTCACAGCTGAGCCAGCGTTGAGACGCGGCAGTCTGCTGTATTGAGCACTCTAGGCGGAGATTTTTCTCTCTTTGCTCAGTGTCATTCAGTTACTGCTGTGACTGATATGGGAATCTTTGGCTTTAGATGTGGTACTTCATAGAATCATAGAATGCTTAGGGTTGGAAGGGACCTCTAGAGATCATCTAGATACCCATGATATACATAAGGTGCCTTCTGCCCCATGAAGGTCCCACTTTGCCATGAAACGCTTCATGCCCGAACCAGGAGGGTGGAGGCTTCTGCTTGCCTAGAAGTAAACTTTGGCACCATCCGGAAAAGCAATTTTGAACTAGGAGTTTTGTTGCTTCTAGTTGGGGGTTCCACTTGAAAGCAGATGTGGAAATGCGCCTGTTTTTCCGAGGGATCTGCTCTGCGCGGGGGAGCGGTGCTAGCTCGCTTTCAGGGTTGGGATTTGGGCGTTAAGGTTTATGACTTGTCATCATCCAGGGTCTCTGAAAGCTGTAATTAAACCAATCAGCATTTTGAAATGATTAAAGGATAAACATTTCATGTCATGCATTAAAATTAGTAATTTTTTTTATTTTTTTGAGATTTTTTTAAGGTCCTATGTCTATTAAAAAAAAGTGAACATGGATGGCATATGAATGGCTTCCTTGCTGCCTGCTCCTCTGCTTAGAAGCACAGATAATAGGCTTTTTGCACATTAGAAATGGCTTTTTATTCAGGTCAAAGTTAATCTTGCTGTAGTTAAAAATGGATTACCAGACATGGAGCCCTCCCCAGTGCTGGCGGGGAGTCAGGGCTCATCTGGCAAAACCCTCACAGGTTGTTTGTTTTATTTTATTTTTTTTTTTTTT
>WBNA01000032.1:1574568-1610494 GCA_013398345.1 Nothocercus nigrocapillus | reverse complement strand
CAGCCTGGTGCCGCCCGGCGCCCTCGAGCTCCAGCCGAGGCCTCTGGGGAACGCGGCCGTGTCGCTGCCCGCACCGGATCGCGAGCCGCGGCCTGTTGCTGCTGGAGCACCCGGCTGCTGCTTGTTGTGGGCTGAGAAAGCTCAAACTGGGTCTGCTCGTGGAAACGTGAAGGAAGGGGGACGGGAGGGCACAAGAACAGTGCAGGGAGGCTTCACTCTGATTTTCGGCCGCATAGTCACCTCACAGTGACTTTGGTCAGTCGGTGCATTTCCCTGGCGGTTTGTGCAGCCGAGCTACCTGATGCTGCGCTTAGGGTCCCGGCAGAACCAGAGCACCCAGCGATGAGGAGTGAGCCAGGTACTTACCCAGGCTGTTTGTGTTGTTTTCAAGATACCGGTTGTAACTCCAGCTGGGCAGGGCCCCGGGAGCTGGCTGTTGTGTGCCGGCAGCTTTGTGCTCAACCTCGGGACCTGTTTTGAACAGCTGCTCTTGCCCAGTGCTCTGGGACAGGTGGGCTGAGCTCCTCTGGTAAACAGAGCACAGCAAACCTTGCTCAGAAGGAGACGTGGTTGAAGTGAAGCCGTGTGAATTCCTGTCTGCTGGTGCTCTATGGGTTTGTTCATTGCTGACCGTTGATAATTAAGCTTTTAAGGGCTTCAGAAAATTTTGAAACTACCTTGAAATGATTTTAAGTTCAGGTATTCCAAGTGTGTTTTTTAAAAACATGCTGCTCTTTTGCTAAGTTTTTAGACACTTTTGAAGGTCTCACTGAATTTAATAAATAATTCCTGACAATTTATTTAACTTATTTTTTCTTTTTTAGCTAAAATTAGACTCTGTTGCAAATGATGTGCTCATTTGATTTATTCTGAATGTTCTTTCAGCTACCCAAGGAAAATTTTATGTCACATTTGGAACAACAGTTCCAGGGGACTGAAGAGTGAAGGCTGTTATCTTATTCCTGGGACAAAGGCATCTATTATTCATGCTATAATGCCCAAACTGCAGGAATTGATAGATGGAACTTGTATAGTCAAATCCTAAGCAAACTAAAATATATTTTAAAAACAGACTGCCATTTGAGTGTTTAATTCAAAATCAGATGGATTACTATAAAATATTCTGTGTGATTATTTTTACTGTTGGGACTCAAACTACCTACATATATTTTCTCACGGAGACTAGAAGACTGTTAATGCATTTATTTTTCTTTCTCTTTGGGTGATTTAAAAGCTGAAAAAGAGACTGGTAGATCAATAATATAGTACGACCAGATGAAAAGTGTCTTAACCTGTTGGTTGGATTGTAGGATATTATGGAGTCTTACGTACTGAACAACTGCATTTAGATGGTATAATCCATATTCAGAATAACTTGTAGTGGAAGGACATTTGGCTGTGGCGAAAGAGATCAACATTTATGTTGGCTGCTTTTATAACGTGTGGAAAGGTTTGGTTGGCAGTGAAGAGTATTGCAGAGTTATTTCTCACACAGCGGAGAAGGTGAGCTCCCTGTGTTGATGTTATGGCTACGATGTTAAGAGTTTTTCTTCCACATGATGATTTAGTTAAGAACGTAAAAACAACGTAATATTAAATCATGACTGTTGCCCATAAATTTATGGGAAAGATATGCCAAATCAGGCTGGCCGAATACCCTGAAATATTCTCAGAGAATGACCTTCTTAATGATTTAGGAGGAATCTAGAAAATGTCGGTGCTTTTACTGTAGTAATATGCCAGGGAGAGTGTGATTAATTTCCAGTTCCTTGTGACCCTGAGAGACAGCTAAACCTCTTGCCTCGTATCGACCCGCGCGGGCTGGGCCGCTCGGCCGGCTCCGGTCGCTCGTACGCGCGGGCTCCTCTGCGGGTCTGCGCGCTGCCGCCTCCGCTTGCCGCTCTGTCCGCGAGACACAGAGCGCTTACGTGCGTATCTTAGAGACCAAGTAGGGATAGATTTATTGCTCCATTCCGTTTTTTTTTCCTGTTTTTGTCTCTGTAGTTAGAAAACTAAGGAATCACAGAATGCTTCCATTATCTAAAAACAAGTTCACTGGAAAACACAAATCTCATTTATATTAAGCAGAGTGTTCTTCATAACGGACACTCTGGTTCTTGCATTTAAATTGTGTTCCTCTGAAACCCTCTTGAGACTCTGACCCTAGAATTTGATTTATTAAAATTGAATTAAATAACAACAACAACAACAAAAAAGTAGGGACATTGCACTAATTTCCTATTAGTTTTGCATTACACTGCTAATTGTAATCTTTTCACTGAAGAGCAAAACACTAAGACTGGCTCTCACTGAGTTGTATGTAAACCTGCTTATTTATTTGAGTGCATAATTTTAATTTAACCAATAGTTCATTATAGGTGATGTGTATTGTTGATTTCTTCAACCAGGGCCACTAAGTAGATGACAAGGGTGTCGTACAGCCTTTATTGATTTATTCAACGTTTGCTTTTGAGATACTTTGTGTCAACTTCAATTACAGCTATCAAATTCCTTTACTCGTCCTCTACTCCTTTGATAGTCCTTGTTCTCTCATCTGTAGAAAGCTTTTCTTTCAGAAAACTTTGGTCTGGTCCAAAAGATGCAACTTGTTTAAAAAAAAAAAAAAAAAAAAAAAATCATAGCATATGCTGCATTTTCTCAGCGTTAAGCTCAGAGATGAACATGACTGAAAATCAATAATAGGCTTGGCCTGCACCCTTGTCATTTATTGATTTACATGTCGTTTGTCTCCATAGAAAATGCAATTATTGCTTAAATACAATACAGTATTCTGCTAATAGGATGCAAATGTCACTATTGAGTAAAAAGGTCACACTTGCATGTAAATGACTGTCAACCCAATCTCACGCTTGCTGCTGCCATTATTTGAAGAGGTTGGTAAGAGATGGGAACCTTCCTGCAGACACGAATGGGAGCTCGGCTCTTGATTCAAGTGGCATCAGTGGTTCCAATTCTCTGGTGTTTTTGTAGGTGTTCTGTGCTGCTTCAGTTGGGTACAAGGCAATCAGGCTAGATCACACAGATAACAGGGGATTTGGGCTATCCAATACAAAGCCCCGAGAGGAGTGGTGCTTGTGTTCTGATATTGCTGCATGTTTTAGGAGAAGCCACTGTGGCCTCCTCAAGGTTATTCCATAAAGCCAAAGGCTTAACTTGGCTGGCTCAACTTCCCTGCCACCTGAGCAGTATATAATGGCTAGAAATGAGCCTGCTCCTCGGAACCTCCTGACTAGCCTGGATTTTTCAATGTCTGCTACTTTCTTGCTGCTTTCTCCAGCTCTGCCACCAACCCAGTGATGAGGGACACAGGCCTAATCACAGACCCCATCCCCCTTGGCTGAAGAAGGCACATATGCATGGATGAAAGAATTAATTTAAATATTTATATATTTTTACCTGCATCAGGGGAAAATAGATCATTAAAGAGTCTCCTTAAACACACTCTAGGTAGCTATAACAACAAAATCATAATGGAACTTTATTTTTCTAGCTTGTTCTGTGCCTTTTGTGCTGAGGGCTCAGTTGCAAGTTGATCCACTTCTTTGGTAATTGACACGGCTACACTAATATGCTAATATGCGCTGCTTAAGTTAGAGAAGAAAGGGACCTGAAACAGCACAGTGAGAAATACCAAAAAGGAAAGGAAATTACTGGTATGAAGTTGTTATTTTCTTTGTAACTTAGGCACTATTGAGAATCCTCACAAAAGTACAAAAAACAGGTAAGATTTTAGATCAGATTGCTGAATTTGTTGAGAAAGTTTAAATCCATATACTGTGTAGACAAAGAGTAATTTCTATTAGTTTTAATAACATTTTCTATGTTTATTTAAAGAATGAAGCGCTATTGAGATAAGTTTTTTATAATTTATTACATCTATGGGTTGCTTTTACAGATAGTATTTTTCTCCTTTGTCCTTAGCTAGCTGATTATTTTAAGAAGAAATATTACCAAGAATAAGTAGCCTCATAAATGACTTTATACTTCCAAGCTAGTCAGCAGTAAATAACTTCTTGTGTAATATTTCAATCAAAGTGTATGCATTAGAGTCTCAAATCTTTCAAAAAAAAAGCCATGTATTATGTAGTAAATATATATATATAAATATATATGTATTATCCTTAAAAATAAAGGAATGAACCCAATTCACTTGATAGATTTGGATGTCCTGAAGAAGTTTTCTCTTTGTAAGCAGTATAGTGTTGTATTTTGAGCTCATCTCTCCGATATTTGAGCTAAAATGCTTTTTCCCAGTACAGCAGATGTAAATTCTCAGAAATGTCAACCTGCCTAATTTAACCTTCCTAATTTAATATTTACTATATGTTTTCAAGTCTTGTCATATAATATCCTTGAGGGTCTGTCTATTTGTTGTACATGTGGGTCAAGGGTTAGGGATGGACATGTTAAAAAGAACTGATGAGGGAGGTTTTTTGCCTATTAGCATCATTCAGGCTTGTGGGGTGCAGAAGCACTTCTTGGCTCTGTGTGTGTGTGTGTGTATTTTGGGGATCTCACTATTGAAATCATGTGTGAGTGTTTATCTGAAAATAATAAATATGCAAATTTATAAGCTGGTAAGTGATTAATTCAGTCCTCAGGTAATTGCTGTGTTGGAACCAGCTTGGCCTTGAAGGGCAAGTTTCTCAGCATTCAGCAGTGTATTTTCATTTTGTAGCATATATTAGTTAATCCAAACAGAAGGACTTCTCTCTCAAAATGTTATTTATTTATTATGTCTTCACAAAGAACACACCGGACTTGAGATAAATCAAGCATGAAGACGGCTAAAAGCCTGAAGTCGGTAGCTTATTTTTCTCTCAAGAGTGATCTTATTCCAGTGCCTGTGACGGTAATTTGAGGCAGTACTATACACCATGACAGCAGTTTCAGGCCATCAGGGACTCTGTATTAAAATAAAACTGTTTAAATTTCCCGAAGAAGTGTTTGTGCAAGTCTGTACATATCCAAAAGCGCTAGTTTTGATCTATCAGGTGACCAAAGGATGCTCCCGCACAGGCATGTTACTGCATCCTGTAGTGAGTTCTGTCTCTGAGTGGAAGCCAGGTGCTAAGGAAGATAGTTCTGGGGGAGGAGGACCTGTCGGCCTTTCCACGGAGATGGCCGTGCCTGTCCTCCGGCCAGCCTAACCTTCCTAAAAACAATAAAGAACAAGAAAATGGTATTTAATAAATGTAATAAACACAGCAGTCTCCAAGTGAGAGTTATGAAGCTTTTCTTACCTTAATCTAAAAGGCAAGGGCACCACTGTTTGTGTGTTTTGTTGTGAAGTAGAGCTGGGGTGCTTATGTCATTCATGACTCGTAGTTAAAGGCTGTTAAAGCACATGATAAATTCAGATGGTTGCAGTAATCATAACTGTTCTTCTCCTGTGGATGGGGTTTTGCATGAATTGGTGGCATGGATTTAAAGAAATTCATGTCCCTAAGTAGGGTCAGAATCAGCTGAGGAAATTAAGAAAATGAGGGAATGAGAGCATGAGTGTATGAGGAGTCTGGAAATTGGAAGTGGGAGGCCAAACCCTCCCCTATCTGGGGAATTCTGTCAGCATGAGCAACTGCAGCTTTACTCAACTGTGTGGTGGGGTTGAGAAGAAAAGGTCTCGTTGGTTGATAGCGGGAGTCAACTGCATAGCTGTGGGACTGCGCAAATGCCCCGAGCACGTGAGCAGCTTTCAGCGTGCGTGTTGAAAAGGAATCCACACATTGCTCATAATTTATCTTTCAATAGAATAAAAAGCAATAATGCTATCCTCTAAAATATTCATAGTTCCATTGATTGCACAGACAAGCTTAGAAGAAATATATTGTGCCATTGCTGAGATATTTCCTCCCCAAATGACATAATTGTCATGTTCTTTTAGTGAGGTACTTGGTCTAAAATAAAATTGAAAATTGAATTCACCTCTTAGGAGTTTTTATATTTGTTTAAAATTTTGCAGCGATTGCTTTCTTTTTATAAACTGATGGTGGAATTTTAAACAAAGCAAAAAGCTGAAGAGGTGTGGGGGGCAAGGCAGGCAACCTGGAGCAGCGCACCCCGTAGCACCCCTGAAGGGTCCCTTGTAGCTGCTTCCCTGCTGTTACCGGGTCCAGCTGTAGCCACGTTGAAACCCCAGCACATTATGTCCTAGTGGTGTCATCTGGGTTATCTTCTGATACGTTTAAAAGCAGGACTTAGAAACATCTTGAGCACTGCAAGGACCATCCTCCTCAGTCCTGCAGGCTTGATGTGACAGATGAGAACCTCACAGAATACCGCGCCTAGTTCAGGAACAGAAAAGATTTGGGCCTGTCTCATTTCAGTGTTGTTTTTCCCTCTGCAGTTTTTCAGCTAGTTAGAGATTCTGTTTTCTAATGTTCCTCATTTTCCTCTTCCCTTCCTGTTGCTCTGTGGTTAGGAACCTGCTACCAAAATGACAAGCAGGAGAGAAAAAGAGCCAACGATGAACTGGGCAGCGAAGCAGGTGCTGGTGGCTAAAGCAACAATCTTGGCCGTGGGGCAGGAAGTCAGTGCCAGTGACAAATGGCCAGTAGATGACAGTCATCCAGTGAGTGAAGTTAACCAAGTTGTTTTACAGCACTATGCATCTGCAGTCACAGCTAACATCTCTTCATAAACATGTCAGTCTGTGATGGAGACGACGACAGTACGATTAGCAAATTAAGCTATGTGATTTTTAGCTGACTACAGTAAACGCACTTTGTCTTCTCTTTCTGATGGTCACTGGAAATATTTGGTCTGTATGAATGAGGAGCCTTCATGTGTTAAAAGGAGGTCAGTGCTGTAGAATAATAAGTAGCACTTGCAGTTCAAGGGATGAATCCCCCTTTTTTTTTTTTTTTATTTTTTTTATTGTTGGTGGCACTTTAATGTAGGAAGCTGTTTGCTCTTCTTTGTGAAAACTGCCTGGGAAGGGGCACTTGGGAGGGGTCTGTAAGGAGGCAGTGCCACATTCTTCGCTTACCAAACACTGAGAATTATCCCAGACTGCCCTAACAGGAGGTTTGAGCATGTTCTCACCTAAGGACTTGAGAGAAGTCTATCAGAAAGGTTTCCTTTCCCCTCTTCCTGCTGATAACTTGCAATAGTGGTTTATGAGCAGTGGTTATTGCCACTCAGGGCAGTGGCAAACCTGGGGAGAAACCAGGGTTGCCTCTTTCAGGTGGTTGTTGCTCAGCATGAGGTTCTGCTGCCACTAACACTCCTTTACCCCTTTTTCAGCAGAGATGTCTGCTTCAGCCCAAAGAAGGGAATCACCTTGGGGTGAAAGTGGGATAACAATGAGAAGGATCAAGCCATGGTACTTAGTTTGGTTCTAGCCAAGTACAGACTTTTTTTCTATATCTTGGAGCACTGTTGCAGGTCTGTGAGTGATAATTTAGTCCTTGCTTTAAAAATTGCTACCCCACTACTTTGTACAGATTTAATATATATGAGATGTATATCAAGGAAAAAACTGTATTAGACAAGTACAGCTCTCCAATTTCTCAACACTTAACATAAATAATTGCTGCACTATGAAGATTTAAATGGGGATTGCCACTTTTATAATTAATTCTTTTTTGTTTCATCCTCCTTACTAATTGAAAATGGGCTTGCGGTACAGAATGCTTTGAAATTGTGTGAAGAGATAGAATTGGAAATGAACTTAATGAACTACAAACTGTCCAAATCAATCAGTGTTTCACAGCTCCTTTGTAATGTGCAGAGTTCATAATTTACTTGGGATTTGCTATAATACATATGCCATAATTGCAAGTAATCATGCTAAGAGTGTGCAAAATTTGGTGTTGTGCTCTCAAGCTCTATTGGGATGAAATGTCTATAGTTTCACACAGCTAAATGGATTGGGGGCATAGAGGTGTATTTTTCCATTAACCAAACAGAGGATTTCTTTAAAATAGGGCATTTCTCCAAGTCTGGCAGGCCTTTCAGATGTTAATAGCTAGAGAATAAGAATCTTGGAGTTCAGTGTCCAAGCAATCAGGCATTTCCAGTGTTTGTGTTCCCTTTACTCCATCCGTGATGCTCATGGAATGGAACCCATAAGCTTATAAAAAAGACCAGGGGAAGTATATTCTATATTCTATGCAAAAATGTTGGGCAGAATTCATGTAGGGTTCCCGAGCTTTTTGCCGAGTCAAGTGTCTGTGGAACCTAGGCTGTTGAAAAGCTCTGTGTGTTGTGTTCTACTGGGGAGGAAATTTCTTGACTTGGAGGTTTTTCCTCTCTCCCCATATGGGTGCTGTCTCAAGGATCCTTCAGAAAGGATTTGGTGGGTGTGAGATGGGCCTAACTGGCTGTTCTCGTTTTCAAGAACCCAGAGCAAGTGGGGTAGGTGGTGGTGGTTTGTATGGTCATGCGAAAGTATCTTTTATGTTTTCCAATAGAAGGAGCCCCGCTGGCTCCTCAGTAATCTAATCATGCTGTTCAGGCCTGTATTCCAATCCTGAACTCTATTTATCTCCTAATAAATTCCCAGAAATAATTCTTCATTATTGCAGATCAGATCCTCGGTTCATTTGTTTGTCTTCGTAAGAGTAACAGTTTTCCTGGCCTTTTGTGATATTATGATCACAAATCTAATACCTCTTCAGAAAGACAGGGCACTGCATGGGTTTACACTTCCTCCTTGTGAATGCCTTGTTGATGCTACCTGAACAGTCCTGCTGCTTATGTTGTGCACGTCCTCAGGAATGTTGTGCTTCCTCATGCATTTCCATGTTGCCCGGATTATTTACTTAATTATCATGGTGGCTAGGTCTAGCTTTTTCCATCAAATCAAGAAAGTTTTAACACATTTTCTGCCTGACAATTCCTTTCCTCATCACCCCTCTCTACGTTTTGGTCAAGGTTTTCTATATTTTTTTTTTTCCCCGCTTTAGATGTCTGATTTCCATTACACACAGGTCTTAAATTATGGATTCTTGGAGCTTTCCAAAACTATATGGCTGATTGAAACGTCTCAGAACTTTTATGCTTTACAAGTTTTGCTCTATTTAGATTTCTCATATGGAACATAGATCTCTTAGAAGTTTCATCCCTCCATGGAGTACAATAGTGTTCAAATCTCTGTAATGCAACTTTATAACTGTCCTGTTTTCTCACTCAGACACTGTTAATGAAATCTAGTTTTTCAAACTGAGTAATATTTAAAAAAAAAAAAAAAAAAAAAACTTAACTATCTTTTGTTTATAATCCTCACTTGTAGCTCTTTCTTTCTGCATGAATAGGCCAAATTGTTGCCTGGCCCTTCTGTAGTGATTGCTGTAGTCAATGAGCATTTTAATTGCAGTGACACAGGAAACATCTTCAGTTTTGCTGCTGCTCCTACTTCCTTTTACTTCTGTATTTCAAGCAATGCCAAGTCCTCCCCTGGAATGGACAGTATTTTAAGGTGAGGCCTAAGGAAGTCTCTGTTAAGAGTCTTACCTGAGCCTTTAGTATTGTGAAAAGAAGGCTGAAACAATCTGTGATGATGCAGGTTGAGAAGTGTGAGGGCATTGCATCTGACTCAGTAAGAAAATCCGCATGATCCTGTGGGCTCTGGAGGCCTTGGCCAAGGGGCCAGACGTCCTTTTCCTTTGGAGAAGACTGGTTAACTGTGAAGGAATGGTAGGAGAAGAGCTCCTTAGGGGCGCTGGAGCCGTGCGGCTCGTTGAGTTGTACCTTTCTCCCAGAACCACCCACCCCATTTCTTTCAACAGCAGTCTAGTTCCAAATTCTTGCATGTGGTTTCTTCTTTGATTCCTGACCAGATTTGGCTGACCAGATTACAATATGTATTATTGGATATTTTTACTTTGGATACTGGCCCAGTATCTCTCTCTCTGCTGGAAATATCTCAAATATGACATCCACAGATGTGTCTTTTTTTTATGACCCCTTTTCAGAGTAAAATTACCAGCCCATGCCTATGTGTCTGTCATCTTTGACTTGTTAAAAAGTGAGCTATATCCCAGTTTAGGTTGGAATTTATTGCCTTTATTGCTTACATGTTTGGGCTTGTGTTTTGAAGTATCTTATTTCTTTATTTCAACATTGAAGAGTGTATGTATTTCACTCCTGCTCTTTTCTGATGCAGTATCCTCAGGTCATCTCATAGGGGCCGCATCTGCTTGGTGAATGTAATTGATGAAAAGGTTAAGAAAGACTGTAGATTTTGTGGAATTCCAGTGTGACTGCTTTACTTGGAGATCTATCCATTTGTCAGAGATGGACCAGTTGCTTTATTTACAGTTCTTTTTTCATCTTCATTATCAGTCTTCTATTCAAATGCTGTAATGAAGCTCAGACGGGACCACTATCATGGCTTCTTAAAAGTCACTGTATAAATGGGATTGCAGCCACTACTCAGACCATGTTGAGTATTGCTAGTGTTTCTACCATCTCATGTTTTGCTATCTGTATGGCTATACTTTTTTTTTATTTTTTTTCTCTCTTTCCTTTTCTCACTTGCTTTGCTTTCAAGGCGTGTGCCCCTTCCAAGAGGTCTGGTGAAGCTTCTGTTTTTATGTGTAGAGGCAACATTTGCTAGTCTCTAGCTGTTGTCAAGCCTCGCTCTACTAGATTTATGATGCAACTATTTCCAGGATGAGTGGCCGAACATGCTGCCTGTTCCACAGCTTTGGGGTGGAGGTTAGCTTTTCTCCAAGCACAGGTATGCTGGAATGCTGGGACTTTAGTTGCTACTTCTTGTGCATCTGGAATATGCTAGAAATGCAATGAATGATCTCTGTTCTGTGTAGTTATGGCCGGTATGTAGGTTCCCACACATTTCCTTGAAGTAAGCAGAGAATGTGTTGGCTTCAGGGGCCCGCTGTTGCCCATTTTGTATGCGTGCTTCATCAGCCCCTAGAGTAATAACGGCAGGAGCACTGACACATCTAGTCAGCCTGAGGATTAAAATTCTCCTCTCGTGTGGTCTGTGAAGATGCATGGATGGAGCAGCAGCCTAGGCAAGAAATCAGCGACCCTGCCAGCTGCAGCAGCAGGGCGATGGTAGCAAAGGCTGTAGCCCGGACGGCTCCCGCCGTGCTGGAGCACCCGGGCGGCCCTGCCTGCCCCTGCCAGGTACCGTTTCCTGAGCCACTTCTGCAAGGCGCTGCAGTTGTCGTGTGGTCTGGACCTGCTGCCCGTATGAACCTGGCAAATGTGCATCCCTAGGAAGACACCCCGGCTGGGGACAGCAGTCCGGAAAGCCAGAGGATAAGAAATGTGATTCCCTGTAATGTCACATCTTGGCAATGTGTGTAGCTATTTTACTGCAGTCCGCTGCTCATACCTGGGCTGCTTCATATATTGTAGGATTATGTTAAAATGGTATATGTTAAAATGACACATGGTGTTTCTTGTGTGTTTTTTTTTTTGTTTTGTTTTGTTTTTTCCTGAAATGCCTAGGGTCAGAGGACTGCTAATCTAATCAAAGGGCTTTTGGTGGTGGTGTGTGTGTTGGTTTTTTTTTTTTTTTTTTTGGCCTGTTAGTAGTAGTTGTTTTTTCCTGGTTCATTTTTTTTCTTCGCTTCTTTTTGCTGGTTTAAGGTAATCTGAATGTACCACTCTACCCTTGTTGACTGGGGAATAGAAGGTGCCATTTCATTGACTTGTGCAGATGGCAGCTCATCTTCAGTACCGCAGCAAAGCCCTTGGCGATAGCAGTGCCTCTGGACTGTGTTCTGTTAAGTGGACTACCCAAAAACAGAGTTCTGGACTTCCTGGCTAGCAGTCCACTGACTTGAATTAGGAATGAATTTTCTGTGTGAACTATCAAACAAGAGTCTAAGGAAACAAAAGGTAGGCACTAAAAGAAAAAAGCTGATTGCAAGGCAAAAGTAAAACTTCTTGCCCCCTGCCCTTCAGCAGCACAACATATCATAACTGTTACGTGGCTTGATATCTTATTCTTGTCCTTCTATTTTACTTTGACAAATTGCTGTGCATGTCTAAATTAAGAGGTTGGTTTCTTTAACATCCCTCTACACTTAGTATCCATATAGAGGCTCAGCTGATGCTCTTTAAGGAGAGCTTTTTCTGAAAATGGCTGTCTGGAGGTGTTTTCCTCTCTGTCCATCTCTCACTCTTGTATGTGTTTATTTGCCATGGGAAAACTGTATCTTTGTTAAAGTAAGTGCTGTTAAAGTCTTGTGCTGGAAATTAGGCATTTAGGTTTTTCTTCTGCCACCTAATTGCCACTTCCAGTAGTGGGCTGCTCTTTCTCCAGGCCAGTTCTCTAGGGTGTGAGCTGAAATAATTTCCACGTCTTGAGTAAAGAAGGGAGGGCAGCAGAGGGGAGGCCTCAGATATGACAGTGGCACGTGAAGGGCCCTCAGATGGCGTAGGTGATGTCAACAGAGATGGAGAGGTAGTTGCTGATGTGAACAGTAAAGTTTGTCCTACTGGAATGAAATCCCTGCCGCGTGACAGAGCATCCCCTGCTGTCAGGGCTGGGAGAGGATTGGGGCCAGTGGTAAGAAGCTACTGAGGGAAAGGCCTGGTGGACTGAGAGCTGGAGACTTGGCTGCCACCTCCTAACAAAGAGGAGGAGCAAGAAACCAGACGTGGGTGGTCTGATCAATCGCTTCATTTATTTTCACTGAAACAGCCTAATTCAAGAAAAAAGCAGAAGAAAAAAAGTCCTCTCTGTCTTTTCCCACCCAGAGTCACCTGTATAGTACTCCAGACGATTTAGCACTTGGTGCATGAGTTCATTGTAAAAAACACATGGTTATTTATCCAGTGACAAAACTGAGATACATGTGGTGAATGGACATGGCCTCTGAGTGAGGAAAAATGGCCAACAGCTGTATAAATATCTTCTGGCCTTCAGTGAGGACTAATCACATACTAGGAAAGAGAAAGATCTGCCATAACTTCAAATAAATTGCAGAACTGTAGGGAAAACCTGTTTTCTTTATAGGAAGTCTTTCCCAAAATATTAGTGATTGTGACAGGATTCTTGGAATGAAATTTTGGCTCGTCATCTTCGGCACCTGCAGTTTTCCCTAAGCTTGTTGCAGAACAGACCACCTGCAAGTGCTCCCAAAATATCCGTCACACTTAGTTATTACATGGGTTGACCATCTCACTGAGATGTGCTTCTCGCATATTTCTCATAAAAGTTATTTCTAAGAACGTATGGTGAGGAGGTTTTTAATGGCCAAGGAGCTGGTGGGTGCTGCGTTTTTCAAGGAGGAGCATAAATCCAGGCATTAGTAGACAGCAGCTAGAGCATTTTCTTGCCTGTGGCAGCTCTTTGCAGCACTTGCATTGCTCTGGGCACTGTGACCTGGCCTTGAAAATGCCCAGCTGAATGTGCTGGCTTCAAGTGATTCAATGCCGCGCACTTGTCGGTGTCCAGCCACAGTCATTATATTTGGGATATTCCCTCCAGATGTTCACCAAAACGTGCTCATGCCCTCTTGCCGGTTAGCCATATGTCAGGAGCATATCTGTAGCTTGGCCCAGCAGGGTGTAGCAGGCAGGATGAAGCCAGCAAGAACTGGAGTGGCTATCTGGAGCAGTATGCCAGCAAAATGAGAAGTTAAATATCCAGTGAGGAGGATATGAAGTGCTGACCGGGGAGCAGAGGTCAAAAGAGCCGGAAGGCACAGACAGGGGCTGTGTTCAAGGTGTGTAGTTCATACCTGGGGAGCGATCTCGTTGCAAGCCGTCTGGACGGAGAGGCCAGGGACGGCTGGATGGCCACGTGGCTGGGAGCAAGCCTGGCCTGGCAGCTCAGAGAGGCTTCCTGGGAGGCAAGAACCGGGGACTGAGGGATGTCTGCTCGAGTGGCACTTATGGTGGTGTGGGCAACGAGCTGTTGTTAGAACGTGCCAGTGGTCTTCGCTTCAAGGGTAGCATTGCTGCCATCACAAATACAGAAACCAGACTCTGCCCCTGATACCAATAAGCCTGAAAAGTGTGGATTTTTGGCGTATTTGTGTCATAAAGGAATAAGTCCCATTTCACCACAGCCCGGAGCCAGGTACTTTACTTTTCTGTAATAACACTACTTTTTGAGTAGTAGTATTTTAAATATTTGAGTATATTATTTGAATTAGCAGTAATTAGAATATTTAATTTGCACGAATAAATGCAGTAAAAACACAGAGTATGTGAAAGAATGTTTCTTTACAATTTAATAGTACATGAAGGACTTTGGGAGTAATTTCCCCACTTCAAAGACATACATTGTACACAATTTCAGGTAAATGTATATTTGCAGTCCACAGATGTCATAATGGCATCAGAATAGGAGAGGTACTCCAGGGTCTCTGGAAAGAGTGGTACCAAATATTTTAATTCCATTGAAGGAGAACATTAAACAGAAGGAGAATATGTTCAAGTGGGTTGGAATCATCAATTGACTTGAGATCTGGAAAGTGTTTAACCAACAGTGGAATATAATTAATTTCAGTGGAACGTGAATGTTAGATAAAAACATGTTAGTCACCATGCCTAAAGAAAGTGGGAAGGGAGCCTAACAACCTGTGTTTAAAAACATGTGTGAGGATAAACAGAAAGCACTTAGTATAAAGGATGCAGCAGATGAGGAAAAGTAGTAGTTGAAACAAAAAAGAAAGCAAGAGAAAAATTTCATCAGGTGACTCTGTACATCGCAACTAAAGGTTTTTAAAGTATTGGAGGAACAAACATGATAAACAGCAAAGAAGAAAAATGTGGGGGTGGTGAAGAATGATTTTGCGTGTTTCTTGCAGTACCAATGAAATGTGTGACACTGGCTTCATTCAGAAGATTCAAAGTACCAAAGGACATGAGATATTCAGGTAGAAGACTGAATATGCAAAATAAAATAAAATCAAATACTGCTTCCGAAATTATTTGTGGGTGATTGTGGCATCAAGAGATTTACTGCTCTAAAGGAAAATAATTGTAGAATTATGGGCTGTCAACATGTTTCAAGCTGTGACAATCTAGATAGAATTAGTCTTTTATGTGTTAGTAATGTAGGGTGATGCTTTCCATTATTATTACCTTTTTTAGCAAAACACACTGCTCTGGACGTGTTGAATTGGCAGTTTTCAGTAGTTAAAACATTTCTGTGTAAAATAAATTGTACTTAGATTGTGTCCATAGAAGAGCTGGGGTTGGAAGTCATCTCTGGAGATGATTCAATCCAAACTCCCTTCTCAAGAAGAGGGTCGTCTATAGCAGGTTGTCTAGGACTGTGTCCAGTCAGATTGTGCAAGTCTCCAAGGATGGAACCTCCACAACTCCTCTGAGCAACCATGATGGTCTTGACTTCTCTCCACATCACCTTGATGATGCTGGAGTAGTGGGAAGAGGTACTGCGGTAGGTGCTGTACAAAGAGCGAGAGCTCCAAGGCAAGTGTGTAGTCCAAAACATGTACTGTCTTTGTGGGCAATGCAGATGAAAGGAGTGAGATTTGGTGATATAGTATCTTGCTTCTGGTTAAGCAGCTAGGATTTTATCTTGTGTTACAAATACAAGAGTGAATGCTTATTGGCAATGTGAAAGGAACAACCCCTCATTCAAAAAGTGATGACAAATTAAAAGGTGTGGAGAGTGCCAAGGTGCCTTAGTGGGAGAAAATTCACCTCATGGATTCTGCTGTCAACCTGTTTTCCCTGAACATGTACTACTGTCTCCAGAGAAGCCAAGTTCTATTTAAGAAGGAACATTGTGTTGGTTATAAGCTATTTATTTGATTCTGAGACAATTACTACCACGATGAAAGAACTCGTCTAGTGTAAATAACTCTTATATCCCACAACAACCTGGAAACTAGCTGGGGAACCCGGAAAGAAAACAGCCTCGTCACTGTAATTTTAGGGGATTAATATTTTCCATCTGAAATAAAACTGATAATTACTATACAGACCTCAGAGAGAACCAGTCATTAGCCAGAAGGTAGCAATCACTTCACAGGGATAAGTTGCCTTAAAACTGTTGCTCAGGGGCTGCTGCTGGGGATTTGGTGTCCCTGATGTAGGTATTTTGGTCTCCTGGCTGGGTAGCTAACATTGCTTAAGCAAGCAGACCTGAAGCCTTTATTAACTATGGAGAATTTCCCACATGATGGAAACGGTTTGCACGTGTGACGTGGCAGCATCTGTGTGTGGGTTTTTGTCCTCCTGAAGAGCACTGATGTGAAGGAAGTCTCTCAAGAACTTCCAGGCCACCTACCATTCTGAAGGCTAGGATCTAAGGAAGTGCTGTGCGGTGAGTTGCAAGGTGGTGATAGCAGAAAAGGGGTTTCAGATATTAACACTTGGTAAGAAAACAGACTCATATCACTGAAATTCATGTTAAATTTCTCAGGTACTTTACTGTCTTGCCTTTGAGAAGAGGCATAATACATGCAACTGAATCCTATAAAAACTTTGACAGAACTAGCTAAAAACCCTGTTGCCATTATTTTGTTCACTTGTGCTTACACTTTATCACTTCATTGTCTCAATAATTGGTAAGCCTTCAGCAACTCACTTCAAGATAGCTCTTTGCTATGGTCATTCTTAGTTTGGTTTAGTTCTTCTTAGGAAATTCTGCAGTCTTCAAGACACTGACTTCAGCCAAACATGTTTCTTTGGCCAGTGTTCATCTCCTATCTTGAATGCTTGAGTACTGTAGACATTACAGTGCATTAATGTGTCGTGAAATGAAGTTGTGCCAGTAGATGTAAGACCACAATTCTCTTGTGCATACAGATTACAGATAAGCTTAAATGATCTTGGTGATATTTAGCATTACGGACAACTATTGGACGCGAGGAAAAGAGTTTCATTTCACGTTGGTCACACAACTTGTCATTTTTCAGGAGCAGGTTAGCAGGTTTAAGGCATTCATAGGAAAAGGATCCTTTTATCTTTTTGCTTTTTGCTCTTCTGTTCAAACTGAATTAGACTAGGTAGGCCATTTTTGTGTTTTTTAATTATATATATTTCAAATAAAAATTTCTTGGTCAGGTGAAGTAGGTTGGCTAGTTCCCTAACAGTGAAAGCTAGCTGTGAGAGGTGTTTAGAAAGGAGTTACCAAAACAGGAATGGAATACTGGCTCTGCTCTCTTCCATAATGGGGCAAGGCTCATCTAGTCTACCGTGAAGCCTAGATTTCACCCACAAGAAAATAAGAATGAAGTTGGTACAGCTAACCAAATACATCATATTTATGAAACATTCAGGCTAAAATAAAAAAGGAAAGATAGTGTAGTGCAAAAAAGTGCAGGGAAGGTCCTTGAAAAGCAGCGAGGATTCTGAGGCAATGCTGCCCGGATACGGTGCGGCCACCTGACTGGACCTGCCTATGCTGAGCAAGCTGCAGGAGGAAGCTGTCCCTCCATGCCAAAATGTACTGCCAGAATTGCAGGTTCTGAGGATGTAGGCACTTGAGAGAGCTGATCATGGGGTTAGGAAGACTTTTGCCTCTGATTTTGGACCTTTTTTGTGGCTCAGCAGCAAGTGGTGGTGGAACGAGACCCTACGTAGCAGAGAAATCAAGTATTTGGTGGAATAAATACTTGCAGAATGGGTGAGTCTGCACAGTTCTTCATGAGTCCATGATTTAATCATGAGTGCACTGGGCCAGATGACTAGGGAATGTCAGAAGGACACAGTGCTCCCTCACTGTTGCTGGGCCAGTGGTGGGGCCAGCCTGGGATTAAACTTGCCTTTAGTGCCGCTGTTTTCTTGTGTGCAAGTTCTTAGAGAAGGACTGAAAGGACAGAATGCCTGAATTTCTGCCAGGTGTATATATCAACATGGTAGAAATGTATATCTTGTGTGTGTCCAATCAGAAATTAATTTTCGGCAATTCCTTCTGAGCAGGCTCCGTAGTACACCAAGACAGATTTTCCTAGCAGCTTTCTGACATAAGCTGGCAATGCGGTCGTTAGCTATGGCGCATGGTTTGCACATCTTGTCCTGGAACAAATGATAAGCACTTAAGAATCCTTCACTCCAGTATGTGATATCGTGTAAGTGTGAAAAGCAGCTTATTGTAGGACTTGGATAAGAGTAGCTCTTAAAATTACAGTGAGATTTGCCTTTGAAATATTCAGATAGGAAAATAGAGCCAGCACCCATTCCATGTGTGTGTTTGAATATCAACAGAGTACTTGTCCATAGTTGACAAGTTCCCTCTTAATAAAAACCCAGTAGTCGCTCTGGAAAAACCATAAATGGTGCATGGCTTAATCTTGAAAGAGTTTGAGTTGATGTTCGAGTAAGATGGCTTTGGCAAAATCAGTTTCTTATTATATTTAAATATATTAATGAAAATAGTCTTATTTTAAGAGTTTCCAGGATTTTTAACATTTCAGCTATCCTGGAAGAGAGCGTTTAGTTTTTGGTGCTACAGTAAATGCAAGTTTATTTTTTCCCCTTCCCTGATGCAAGGTGTTAATATGAAACAGTAAATCTGAACGGCTGCCCTGGTGCAGCTCAAAATGCAGCATGCTTGCAGTGATTTCTGTATGAAAGTATTATCCAGATGTTTGCATGTTTTTAGATTATTCTTCTGTAATTTTTTTAAAAAGGAGCTAAGTTTAAAGAAGCCTTGATGAGACCTGGTTAGACCTTTGTTAGCTCCGAAGGGAGGTATTCCTTTTAAAGGAACCAAACGTTTACCAGTCAGCTTCTTCTACAGCGTTGGACTTAATTGTAATGGGGTGGTGGTGGTTCAGACGAAATCAATTGATATGAGAATTTGTATTTCGAACAAAATACAAGATGTGGAGGGGAAAAAATCTGAGGATCGAGTTGTCCTTTGTAGTACTAAGAAGCTTGCTTGCCTGACTAGTTCTGCTTACAGACTTGTAGCCCAGAGCCAAGTGTGTGGGTTTTTTTGGGTTTGTGTGTGTATGTCTTGTTTTTTTTTTTAACAAGGAAGTACTGATATTCTGAAAATATCTGCCTACTTATGAATAAAGAATCAATATTTATGCTAAAAGCCTCTTTTGATTGATCACATGCTGAGCTCTGTGATTAAAATAATAAAATTATAATGTTATGCCATTTAAAGTTCAAAGCTCAGACCAAGGCGATGAGAGAGTCTCGGGCATCACCACTTAAAAACCTCATGGGCCCGGAGAGGAGGCTGCTGGTGACTGGGGGGCTGGGTATAACACAGGCGTGTATGGGATCACTGGGGCTCATAGTTATCTTCAATATGTAGTGGTTTTAACTGTACGGATTTCATAAATGGTATATATTTGTCTTTTATGGGGAGCCCAACACTGATGGACATAAAAATTGTGAAAGTGAAAATAGAGAGAACTTAAGTATTCTCTATGAGAATATTTCAGTATTCTGTATTGTAAACCAATATGTCCTCTGAGAGTGACCGGGACGTTAAACTGTTATTCCAAATTCTAGATCATGCTGGTTTTGGCTCTTTCTAATCTCATATTCTGCTTTAAATTATAAATTGCCCAAGTGGCATTGACTAAGCCAAGGGAACTTTTGGAATGTATTTAATATGATTTTATTAGCTTTACTGCGGGCTCAGGATATGATTTGGTGTATTGGAGACATATCTGCACTCAGTGATACGTCCCTTAGGATTCATTCTCTTTTAATGAACAGCGAGAAACAGTAGCAGTGGATGTGATGTACGTTATAGCATGGCTGATGAGTTTCTGCAGTTAGAAAGTATGTGTCACTGTTATTTATTTTATTTATATTACGTATATGCTCAGATGCCCTGGCCCCTTTGCGCTAGGCAACATAGCGATAGATACTATATATATATATAAAACTAGCTAAATCATTTATTTTATATGGAAAATCATTTATTTATATGGAAAAGTTTGAGTCAAATTGCTTTTGCTTCCTCAGCTACATTTGATATTCAGGGGCAAGGCAGGAGATGGGCGGTTGCTGATGATGTATTGAACCATTTCAGTGCCTTTTGGCCCATGAAGAATTTTAAGGTTGCTGGGCGGCTTCTGGTTTTGTCTTCATGGTGAAATTTTAATTTTTGACACAGAAGGGATGTACGAAATTGACCAAATCAAGACTCAGAATAAAGACTGCCTGATGAAAGAATGGAGGGTAGGACAGAATGAACCTGAGCTCTGCAGTGCTGTTTTGTTTAATAAGTTTAGATTTGCACATCAATATGGGAAGTCTGGCTTGCTATGACATTTAGCAGTAGTGCTTATTTGGTTTAGCAAGTATTAATAAGTCATTTAACAAATTGTAATGGTCAGGTGTGTTTGTTTAAGCATGCATTTAAGAGTTTCTGATGACCATTTTTGCTTCTGTTGGAGGGAATTGCCAAGAAGGACTTTCCATAACAAAAATGCTGATCTTCAAGTGCATGCATGAATTCTATAAAACCTATGAATTTTCCGTCAACGGTCATAATGAGAAACACTGAACGGCAAAGACCTGTTAAAGCATCTTCACTTTGTTTGAATGACAAAATGAGCCATCTTCTTTAAACAAACTGAAGGTAATTCAATAAATGAACAGATACATCAGAAGAATATAAATCAATTAGTGTAGTGGTTGGTTCTAAAAACTGTGGGGCGGAATAGCATTTTATGCACTAGACAGGGTAATTATGCCTAAATAAATGCATAGGCTTTGTCTACGTTGGTAATTCTTTTATGTCTCGATAAGTAATGATCCAAATCCATCAGCTGCTCTAGTTCATCTAGCTCTATCCCTGAATACAGATCATCTTCAGGAACTGTAATAAATAAAACTTGTATAAGACGGAGTTTCATTACAGTAATTTTGATATTCCCAGTTTTGTGCTTCTTCATTCAATTGACAAGGCTTATAAGGAAAAATTAACTTGCAATGAACTGAGTGTATGTTATACTGTGTTGAGAATATCCCTTCAATCAAACTTAGCGTTGGAGCAGAAGGTATTTGTGGTGCCAGGTTTGTCACTGCCTTATAGCCACTGAAGCCCATCAAGATGATCAGCTAAGAAAAAATCATATTAATGAAGACTATGATGCAGCAATGTTAAAATCTACGTGAAAAGAGTAAAACCTATTATCCTCTTCTTGCTCTCAATGGAACAAGAGAGGATTGGACATCCAGGTGTTTGTACAAATGGAGGCTTAAAAGCCAAGTTTGCAGAAATACCCCATCCAGAAAAGATTCAAAGTGCTGTTAGCCACATCCTCTGTTATCTCAGTGAAGGTGTGCTGTGCCACGGAGACAAGAACTGCTGAATTACTGTAGTCCATTTAGCGTTTGCAGTGGGAAATAATCCTGTTATGAGACATACTAAAGCATGACTCTTCGATGGGTCTCTTTTGTAGATATTTTCTGAGTTGTTCATATTTAAAGGTTTACTACCTGTTTGTCACATTTTCCTGACGTATTTCTAATAATCATCCTATTAAGCAATTACAAGTAATCTGAAACAAAAGTCTTTGTTTCCTGTGCTGTAAGAATCTTCAGATGTAATGTTCCTTTTGCCCATTCTGTACATAATAAAATGGGGTACCTAAAGTTCTTGATTGACGGCATAAGAGCTTAGTTAAATACTCCAGACCTATAATACTGTTAGAAAAGCAGAGTTTAGAAAGTGTACCTATTCGTTGGTATAGGTTACTACTCTTCCGAATATTGTGTAGGGCCATGCAGAGATGATAATCTGACTTACTAGAAAAAAGGAAAAATGCCCCTGGCACATGAGACAGAAAAATGAAGCCAATTTTACAAATTGGCGGTGGGGGAAAAGTCTTATTTTTTTTCCTTTTACAGTTTAAAACTGTAGTCTGTCCTGTAAAGCATGTTCTGCCACTGGAGTGATAAAGGACAAGTATCCCTGTAGTGCTGGACCGTCCTCCCAGGCGATGCTAAGCAAACTGCTTAACATCTGTCATGTAGTTATGCCCTCAGCTTGACAAGAACTCTGAGCTTTGCAAAAGCTACAAACTCAGCTCTCCGACGGCTGATGACGTGGGTTTGGTGGCTCGTGCCACAGCTGTGGAAATCCTAGTAGGTCTGTGCATTTCGGCAGTTCCTGGGTTGCTCTTATGAGCTCCCAGGTATGATGTTTTGTTAGGCTTGACTGTGCCTCTGGTTTTCCTTTCTGTCGTGGATGTAGAGAGACATCATCTGCGTAGCTTAAATTGCATTCTGCATCTTGTAATACCATGAGTGGATGAAATGGGAGGAAAAGAAAGCCTGATGGTTCCATAGCTCTAGCTGCAGGAAGCTGTTTGCTCTGGGTCCTGGCAGAGTGAAAAATTAAGGGACTGGTGCCTGTGATGCCACTGGCTATAGCAGAGCCTCTGCTCCTCTGCTCATGTTGATGACAGTTCTTAGTCCAGAGGTCTGGATGTGGAGCTTTGTTACAGTACCATCCCTATTTTAAGTTTTTGTTTTGTTTTGTTTTTGTTTGTTTGTTTTTTGTTTGTTTTTTTTTTGGATTGTCTCTTCTAGCCAGATGTCTGCAGCGCTTATTCTCAGTGTGCTTTCTACCTTACTTTCACTCACAAACTTGTTTTTTTCAATGGCAAGATGAGCTACTTCCCAGGGATAATGTTTTTGTTGGAAGACAATCACTTACCAGTGTATTTTTACTCTCTGCAAGAATTCAGTTCTTTGGCATGCATCTTGAACTCCTGTGTGACTCTTGAAGTAATTACAGTTTTGAAATATGGAAGGTTTGGCTGTCATATGTAAAGTTTATTCACATGTGATGATATTTATATGCTCATTAGAAATTCAAGAAAAACAAAGTAATGATGAGTTTCTTGTATTTTTGCTGTATGCTCCTATATATGTTAGTTGATTTACTTTTAAAAAAGTAGTGCATTCAGGCAAAACTCAAGTTCAAGCATCTTTTTTCAACAATTTTTTTTTTAATGTAACATTTTTAAAGCAAAATAATGTCTCTTTAAAAACATATTGTAAAACAACAAAAAAGAGGGATCAGGAATATAAGCCTATTTATACATATAAAGACATACAGCTAGAAATATATTTCAAGCTAACATTGACTACACTTATTTCATCTGCTTTCACTTGTATATGAGCTCAGCCCTCTGGACCGTGTGTACTGAAACATACCTATAGCGTGGCCAGCAGTAAGAGATTAATGCAATTAGTCTCCTAATAATTTGCTTATTTGACTGAATGTTTTGGAGATGTCTGTTGCTGTCAGGAATGGATTTCAGTAACCGTAGCCTACGAGCTGTCACCTCACAGATGCCATCAGACCTGGCTCTTACGTTATCACTCTACCAGCGCATGGCACTCGTGCTACAAAAGCTAGGCCATCGTTTTGATTATCAATACCATTATTTTTTCTTTAGTTAAGAGATTGATTCCTTAAGCATTGCAGAGTGCAAGAAATAAACTTTTTGCAGATCAATAGCATGCACTCTTTTCTTTTATTGGGACAATCCTGATAAATGGAGTTTTAGACTGCTTATCTCACTGAGCCTACAGCTTAGGCAGTAACAGCAGAAGCCATTGTGTTTAAAATATTTCTCTGTTTTTCTTTTAGTGTTTTTAGAATTGACACTATTTATTTGCCATTAAGCTGTCTTAAAATTCTTCACTAAGCATCAGTTCGGTCATTAAAGTCTTGCTGCGCTATTTTTTTCTATGTTGTGTTGACATTACATTCCAGTAGCCTCAGAACACCCTGGGTTCACAGGTCAGATTAATTTGAAAGTCGGATGGAGCACTGAATGCTATTAATGGAAAATTGATTCTGAGAGATAAAGCTCATTACCTAGGAATGTATAACTGCAGCATTACCTCAGTGTGGGTCTCTCTTAGTGTCCTTTGTTGGAGTGAAGTTACCAAGTGTACAAGGAATTTTTACCTCTATGTATTCTTGAGAAGGATTTTTAGAGGACATTGCAGTGCACTTGCTTCTATATGGTTGAAGAATCCTTTCAGTGTTTGGGGCAGGGAGAAATCTATCCAGAATTACCTTCTCTCTTACTCCAGTCACAGAGGATGCCACTCTCTTTTTCTTTTTTTTTTAAATTTTATTTTATTTGAGAAAAAAGGCTTCTTTGTTTGTTTTAGCAAAATCTCATTGATAGAAATCTGAGCAGATGATGACCCAGCAAGGCACAGGAGTGGGCCGAGTCCTCAAGAACGCCAAGGGAGTGCCCTGAGTGGATTTGCTGCGCTGCCCAGTGCCCAGACTTGGGATAGCCCCCCTGCTATGCCCTCTTTTATAGTCATTTCAGTTGAGTTATTAGCATCATTTCTGTCTCACCTCTGTTAAAATCTATCTAAAATCTTTTCTCTCTGATTTACTGGGATAGTAGAAGCATCATTCTGCTTAGGATGGGTCTTCGTGGGAGTGTTTCGTTTTATATTCATTCAGAAATTTTGAAAAGAAGCGTACTTGATACCTGGGAATTAAAACTTACTGATCCTGGTAAAAGTAATAGCACCTCCAGTAGTATGAGAAGTGACTACTCTGTCTGCTGCTAATTCCCTGGTGTAAATTGATGTACAGCACCTGGGCTACCTTTTTTATCTCTCGGACATAAAAATGGGTTTGATAAAATTCAAGAACAGAAGGCAGGAACTGCAGTGAGCTGTTCACCAGAGGTTCAGACTCTGCAAACAAGATGCCCTAGGTACTCATGAAAAATGTAGCCTCTCTGCCTCTTCTTGCCCAGTAGGGTCATGTCCAAAGCCTTTCACCTTTAAATCTCGCTGGCTCTTGCTGCGCTTTTGCGTCTTAGCCTCGTTCCGCCCTTGTTGCTGTCTTAGAGGCTTTTGTTGTTCCCGAACATATATTAAGAGATTTATTTGGAAAGGTCAGACTCTACATTACCTCAGCATTAGGTTCAGTCTGCAAAATAATGATTTCATTGAAAAACGCTAAGGTTCTTCAGACTTGCGGCTTATTTTAAAATATGACTTTGAGGAATCAGACATATGTCAGAGTATGATAAATAAGTGGATCTCCCTTCTGCTAAAGGCTTTGGAAGCACTGGAAACTATAATATTTTGTTCATTTGTTTATATTAAATTGTCATTTTACACAATGATAAACCAGAGCATATTTTCTCCAAATGAACTTTCCACTCTAAGTTAGAATTCAGGTCATCTTACAATTCCTATAATGAGAAGACAGAGAATTAAACACACAATATATAGAAATAGAAAGAATTTTCTTGTAACAATAGAAGTTCATCTAGTCAAATATGGCTCTGGCAAGCTTTGCATGTCAATTTGTAAATCTGTCTTTGCTGGTTTGTGTTATACTTCATGTTTCCCTATAACATGAATTAAGTAGTAAAGCTTGTATGAAAGTGCACATTTAGAAGCTAGTGATCTAAATCTGTATTTTACCTATTATAGGGCATTATGTCATCATGGTTTGGTAACATACCTTTTTATATCCTTGATACTAAACCACAAAGGAACTGTAGCCCTCCCCGGTAGCATCTGGGGAGTCACGTGTAAATGTCTGGTGGTGTGTGAGCACAGATCACTAAGAGGTTCCACAGGAGTCGTGTCTAACTGTCAAGAAAAAACAGATTGAGGCTAACAGGAGCGTAAGAGCAGGAGTATTAGCTGGGTGTGGTTTTATAAAACGAGGGGGTTGTGCTTCGTTAAGATGTCTGGGACATCACAGTGTGGTTTAAGAGCTGGGCTATGCGTCGTGGTGCAGTTGAGGGGATCTTTGTGGGCCCCTCTTAGCAATGCCAGAGCTGTGAGAGAAAATGCTTGTTTAAAGTCTAACAAGCAGATGAAAAATGTTGAGATCAGGTACTTTCCTGAGGCAGGAATTGACCTCCTAATACTGAATGAGAGCCAAGTAAGATAGACATGGTCAAGAAAGATTTGAACACAAAGATGAGCTGTTCAAGTTTGAGGCAACAGAGGAGGAGGAAGTGCCTAAAGAAAGGGCAGGAGAAGCCATCCTGTTAAGGAAATGGTGTTTTCAGAGATTAGTATGAAAGGTTTCAGGGTAACATTCTGCATGTCATGCAAAAAAAGCCTATCATACTGTGGATACGAGGACCTAGAGAGAGGTTGGAGTTAGTCAGGGTATCCTAGGCCCTGAAGAGTGGACAGGATAGGGATGCCAAGGAGATTATAAGTGCTTTATTTGTTGGTTTTCTGTGGGAAGTAAGGGAAGATGTTAGGGAGAGGGTTTAAAAATGTCTTTTAAACTATAAAGATAGATAGCTCCAAGAAAGTAGCACCATGTAGGTCTGTGAGGAGGGTTTCAGGTGCAGCTCATGGTTTTAGTTTGATGAAAGACAGGTTTGGTCATAGAAAAGAATGATCAAGTGTTGGAGGCTGGATTGTACTTGCAGACATATTGTTTGAAAGAACATGATACAGGAAGAGGAGAATGCCGAGACACTTCTCCCAAATGTTTCAGGGAGAAAAAAAAAAAAAAAAAAGGTCTGAAGAATAAATGAGAGGTGAGTCTGAAAACCAAAAAGCCAAGATGTCAGAGAGAACAATGTTTTGTGTATATGAGTTTAGTTCTTTTTCCTTTTGCCCTCTCCTTTCAGGCAGGGAATGTTTTCATCTTTCCTTTTTGAGCATTTGTTTATCTCTTGGAACTGCAGGTTCTGCCTTTTTGAAATGTATGTTACTTGATTTTAGACATGTCTGCAATTTTTCATTATTTTCAACCATTTATGCCATCCTGTATCTATCTTTAATCTCTTTCTGACCCTCTTAGTCACTGTCTTCTTTTGACACCAATCTCAAGTCACTTTTCATTTCAGAGTTCTTCAGCATACTGGTTTTCGTTGTCTCTCCTTAGGTATTTTACTGATACTTTGCTTCCTTTTTTGTTATTAATGTCTATGTTTCGTTAAGCATCTCCAAGGCTTCCTTGTTACTGTTTTCTATGCGTGGAACATACTCTTGAGCCTGTTATATACCTTAATTTCTTTAGAGTTGTTTCATATAAGCAGCCGAGAAATTACCAAATGAATATAGCCTTCCGCCTTCATGTTTGTCATGGTTATGGTATGTTGGATATTCATCCTAGGATACTGAATTGAAAGCTAAATAACAGCTGCAGAACCGTTCAAATTTTGCATCACAAGCTTATTTCTTTACTACCTTAAACTTACCTTAAACCTTGTATTCCCCTTGATGTCTGTTCTAAGTGAAGGCAGAAACATAATGTAAAAGAGCTATTCAAGATTCAAGCTGATGGAAAATCAGTCATGTAACTAAAAATAAAATAAAAAAAAACAGCTACTCTTACCATTAGAACTTAACAGGAATTGTCATTTTGTCAGTGAAGGAATGAAATATTTTCATGACATGAGGGAAATGTAGGTACTATGAGAATGGTCATTGAAAATTGCTTGTTTTGAGACTGCCCCTTGAAAGGTCAATAAACAACATTGAGAGCCTTCCAGACCAAGAGAGGCTTTAGACGTTTCTCATCAGAGTGGTGTTTGGGCATCTGTTTTGCTTAAATTATGCAAAATAATTTATAGAGCTTAAGTAGACTTCATCATACTTGCATTATATTACAGTATTTTACACTAAGATAACCCAAACACAAAAAGTGGCTTGCTAAAAGCAACATAGAGATCAATGGCTGAGCTTAAAAGTAAAATTCAGGAAACCTTGTTGCTAGCTTCCTACTGACTAGACACTAGTGCTCCATAAATATGTGATCAAAAGATTGTTCGAGCGCCTGTTTCTGCCTGGGAAAAAAAGAAAAGGAAAAAATCCATCTCCTTGGAACCATTTAATAACACTGAAGTGAGAATTTTTTAATTGTAAGTCAAAATGAATGAGGCTGTCACTAGTGATCTGTGTCGTATCTCTTTTCATTTTTGAAACATGACTTGTCGGAAGTAAAATATTGAGCGTACGGTACCATGAAATCGTGTGGTATTTATGGGAACCTGTGAACCCTGATCAAGGAGGGGAACTGCTGCCCAGGCTGGCACTGAAATGAACGCGCGGCCTGAGCTGCCAGCCAGTTTTGTGCTGCCACCTACCATTAACCGCGCGAGTCGGAGCGCTGCCTGGGTTTAGTGTCTCCGTTCTCTTTCACCACGAATGCTGAGCCAGGATCAAAGAATAGGGGGCACATGTGTTCATGAAAAATTTTCTATCAGAAAATTCCATCAAGCTTCTTTTAATCAAAACATTAATCTTTGAGAGACGTATCACAAAGCGTAGAGGAACCTGGCTGCCATTGCATCTTTGCAGAGTCGTTCTGTGTTTAGGGCCTATCAGCAAAAGATGGTGAGGAAGAGAGGCAGCACAGATACCAAGCAGCAGTAAAAAGCAGTTTTAAACATGATGAACTTGGTATTTTTTTGTTTATCTCACTTGGTCATTTCAATCCTTAGGGGGAGGCAATGAAATAGGTTTGGGCAGTGCCAATCAATAAAAAGAAAATGACTTTAAAGGGTATGCTATAAATGTAATAGTACAAGCTGCATCTATGGTGTGCAAAAATGGGTGTGAGCTGGGTGTGGGTTGTTGCTGGATGGAAGATGCAGAGCTGTGAAATGGCAGTGTTTCCAACAAGTTTACAATTGCCTTTTTTTTAGGTGACAGAATAGAAGTTTACTGCCGGTTGCAGTGATCTGGTCCCAGGCCTTAGCGATGAAGCTAGACATGTTCCGAGGTGGCTTTCAGCTTGTCTCTGAATGGAAGTAGAGAAGATGATAGGGGTATCTGCACTCAGCTCTTGAGTTGAGGATGTGATTTGAGCTCTAATCATAGCCAGTGCTATGGGGGTTCAAGCTCTTGGTACCAGCTCCCGCATGCTTGTCCGCTCACTAGGGCATTTTTTTTTTAATCCCATTGGCATTCCTCACAGCTGCAGGGTCTGGGGTGGCATCCTCCTCTCCAGTTCTCTTTTGATCTCTCTTCTTGTTTTGTTTTTCTTTGGTTTTATTTCAGATGTGATTATTCTTTTAATCCTTTTGCCATGGTTTGGTCATTGAAATCTTCATGACTTTCAATCAAGACTTGCCCAAAGCTTTTCTTTTCATGCTAAAATTTTGTTGGCATAACAGAGTGAGGTCCTATCAGTGACTTTATCCAGGATACACCTGCTCTTGTGGTTCCTGAAGGTGGTGTTAATTAGATTTCTGTGAAGCCCATCTTGCAGCAGGTGTTTAGGTTTACCCTTTGCTGAGCATCCAAGAGGTAGAGGAACCTCCCAAGCTCCAAAGCTGCATCTTGGGCCTGGACGGTGCTGCTTGCTGCCATGCTTAGGTGTTTTGCTTTTCGCAGATGAGTGAAATGCTGTCCCTAATTTAATTGCAATGTCAAGCATTTCATCTCCATCCATTAATATTATAGTACACAAAAGTCCTAGGGCTCTCAGTAATTGATGGGGATGATATAGATTCATGTCTTTTTTTTTTTCTGTCTTTTTTTTTTTTCCTTTTCTCTCTCTCTCTCTCTTCCCCTCCCTCCCTCCCTCCTCAAGTCCAGTAATAAACATTTAGATGTTGTAAAGTGTTCATTACAGCCCAGAAATACAATGTCTGGGGCAGCCTTTTCAATGCCACTGAAACAACAGCTTCACATGGTTAATATACTCCTGGGTTTTTGCATGCTACTTGAAGCAGACCCCCCACTGCCTTCCTGCAAGTGGCTGTACCCCTGTCAGGGAGGGCAGGGATGGCCCTTGTTTTGCTGCTGTTTTTTCCTTTTCTCTGAGTGTGGAGCTGTGGGGCAGCTGCCTATGGAGGAGGAGGAGATGGAGCTGGGGCCCATTTCTTCATGGCAATTTCCCAGTTTAAGTTTCCTGAAAGAAATATCGTTACCCTTTTTAAGGGAAGCCCTTCTGCCTTGTCTGCCCCATTTTCTGTTTGACTCCTTTTCCCAGTGGATATATTCTCACATGTGGGAGACCAGCGGTTGATAATCTCATCTCCTCCTTTCTCTTGGTGCTTCCCGTGGAGAGGCTGGCACAGAGACCTGGTGCAGGAGGCATTTCCTTAGCTAGGCACCCAGCTCCACACCAGTTCCTCAATTGGTCCCTGGTAAGGGCCTCTGGGAATAACTCCAGCACAGATGTGTGTGTGTTTCTGTGGTTTGGGGGGTTGGGTTTTAGGTTTTCTCAGTATATTTGCAATTGTGTTAATTATTTTCATGTCTGGCACTTTGAAGACTGAGACTTCCCTGTTCCATCTGAATGCCTGGGCATGAGTGACAGTGCATGAATTTGACCCAAAGGTTTTTTTTGATGTTTCAGTTATCCATCAGAGAAATAGAACCAGTATGGCCATGGTTTAACTTGTGCTTAGTTTAAACAATTGTACTTGAAAACCTAGGCCAAACCACCATTGCGAACCCAGATGAAATGTACACAAACTTTGGACTGAAGAGTATCTCCTTTAAAGAAACAAAGAATGGTTACATGTACTTAAACACGAAGCAAATGAACAAAACAAACAAACAAAAAAAAAAAAAACGAATTTGTTGGCAGATTAAAAAAAAAAAAAAAAGAAAAGCAGTAGGAAGACTTGCTATAGAACCATTTAGTTATAAACAGTATCAGTCACAAGTAATACACCACTTCTTGGGACTGTAGTGAAAATGGAGGTTTAAAGCCTGGTGTATTTAGTTTTTCATAATCTGTTTCTTTTGCAGAAGTAAGTTTTGAATTAACTTCTACAAGAGTTAGAGGTGACCTCCCTCCTGCCTCAGAGAAAAGTAAGAAAATGATGGTCTTAAAGTTCTTTGACCCTATTTATTTATTTATTTATTTCCCTGCCTGAAGTGACCTAATAGGGCTTGTGCTGGGCATCTCGCTGATTAAACTAGGGAGTATGGGTGAGTTCAAGTGCTCCCTGTGTCTACAGTTCACTTCAGCACACCAGATTTTGGGAGTTTTTCTTTAATAAATCATGTTAACCCTCTTTGGAGGAGTTAGGATTTGCTCCCCCTTACTGGTGTGTTCTGAGCAGTTCCGGCATTGAGCATTGTCTCCGCACCCCAGTTTCTTTGTGGTTCATGGACTCCACACTTGAGTGAAAACTGATTCCCTTCCTTTCAGACTTGCTAGAGCAATGCTTGCTGTGGCAGAATTACAGGAATAGGGAGAGAGAAGAACAGTGATTGACACAAGACAAGGTGTTGCCAGTTGGTTCTTCAATATGTAACAGTGAGGTTATGTGTACGATGTAGCAGTAAGGTTATTTCACTGTTTTCTGCCCTCTTCTGTCATTATCTGAGACGAAGTGGCAGTTTTTATTTCTAGAGAAAGCTTTGATGCTTTGCAGAATGATTGAAAGCACTTCCTTGTGGTACAGAACTTTTTGGTTATAACTTCTGTTGGGTGGAAAAATGTGGAGGGGAAAAAAAGAAGAGTTGGGTTCTGGAGGAAGGGATGAGCCATGAGTTGTGTTGGCTTTTTTCAGTGTCAGAAAATAGCCCATTTTAACATATGGCTATGGCATTCTGTACTGCAAACTGTGCCTTCTCCCCCCCCCCACACCACCCCCCCCCAATGATAATGAAAGTGAAATACTGTTTCACCTGGAAAGCTTTATTCCTGCAATGTGATTTCAGCCATAGTGAGGTTTTTTTCCAGAAACCGCCCAACCTTGAGATGAGTAAAAGGTTTGACAGCTGTACATGATGGATAAGCTTTAGTGCCCTATATTCCTGTGTTCCTACCTATGGTCTTAGGCTGTGTGAGCAGGCTCTATACCAGGAGTGTGGTGGTTACTACGCTTGCTATGTGATCCATCCAGAATCACAAATAATGGGGTATGAGAAAAATGTATTGTTTGGAGAGTCTTAAAAATACAATTATTTAAAAAAAAAAAAAAAACAAAACCTACTACCAGTCAGCCCACAGGGCTACTTGAACCATTTTAAATGAGCTCAAGAAGTTATTTTTTTAATGGTTTGCTCTATCTTGGAAGAAAAAAAAATGATAAAATATCCTTTCCTTCCAACTAGTTCTTGCACTAGGCCCTACATCAGTTAATGATGGAGTTGGTGGACCTAGAATTACACCTGATGGCAACAAATGGATATGCCCTGATAAGGGATTGGTAGAGACCTAGCAGGCAAAGGTAGTGTGACCGTTGCCTATGGTGCAGGACAGATGTCCCAATCACACGACCTTAAATTTCTTCCGCAAAGGCATTTGCATTTTGGAAAAAAAAAAAAAAAAAAAAAAAAAAAAAAAAAAAACAGGACGAAATTCTTATTTTGTTAGTTTTTGTAGAAGACCTTAATGCTAATTTTTTTAAGGATTGCCAGTTGCTTGCTAATGGAGAGGAATTATATAGCTTCTAGCTTCCAATAGTATAAAAAGAGGTTCCCTGCACAATAAGGGCAAATGCTATGGAAAGGTACTTGGGAAAACTCTTATAGAGCTGTTGAAGAGGTTCCTGTCACTGAGTTGGAAAAGCATTTGGGGAAAAACAGCAGTCATGGCCCAGTGGATTATTAATGATGTGATAATTGAAAGGACTGATACTGACAGCCTACAGTTTTCTATCAATTTCTATGTGCTGTTAAGCTTCGTGGCAACAGGTTTTACTTTGGACTTCACAATGAAGCCCTAAGAAATGCAGGACTAGATTGAGTAGAGCTTTTTTTCTAATTAGAACATATCAGTTGTATAGAGAGGTTCTCTTCAGGTGTTTATTTCTTCAATTTCTGAGTGAGAAAAAGTCTCTTCTGTTCTCTCCAAAGAACTGTTATAATACAGCGCAGTGCTACTGGCTGATGACCATTGTGCTTGGCAAGTTATAACCTCATTATGTTTGTGTTTTATTCTGCACTATTTCTTTTGGCTCTCACTTCAATTTGGAATTCAATATAAATATCACTTAAATTGTATCTGGCATTATGCTAGTGAGAATAGGAAAGGGAAGAGAAGGGCTAGTTGAGATGCTGCAGAGTGAGTGGACTGAGCACAGGTTTGGTGTGAAGTTGAGAATGGAAGTTAATGTTAAGGGAAGGACTTTGGGATTTGTCAGTATGTGCTGTTTATTGGATCCTGAACTCAGTACAGATTTTGTTCTGCATTTAGTTTAAAAAAGGCTAAATAGGTTCTAAAATCAGCTCAGATATCTTAAACTTGATTTGTGATGGGCTTCAAGGTGGGTTTTATTCCTAAATCTCTTGAAAATAATTGCTTCATTACATCTGAGTAGAGGTGGGTGAGCTTTGGGGTCTCTCAAATGCAAGTGCAAACTAGAGATGTTTCTGGATTTTTTTTTCCTCCCCATTGCACAAGCAGAGTTGAAAAGGTCTCAAAATTCCTTGCATTAGGATAATAGCGCCCGGGGAAACATTGTGGCTGTCATACCAGTAGAAGCTGATGCTTGTCAGATTGCTCAGTACCTGGGGTAGAACGAGCCCTCAGATAATCTAAGTATGTTATGTAATGTGATTCAAAATGAGCAATTTTTGTATTGATGGTTTTCTTGCTGCATTAATGAAAATGCAATTCACAGCTCTAATGGAGGCATCACTTAAATCACACCAGAATCACTAATGTAAAAGCGGGTTGTTAATAAAGTAAAACTGTTGTGTGCTGATGACAATCATATTGTATTAACAATGATTTCTGTATTAGCAACCACTGTATTACATTAGCAAGAAGGGAGACAACTTATTGATGTTGTAGTAAAGTCATTTATATAGTAGGACTTGTCTACTACATTTGAGGAATTTTTGCAAGAAATCTCCTCCTTGGTAGGAGCGGCTGTGCCCAAAGGATGGGCACAGGAATGATTTGTCTCTTGTGATTTCTGGATGTTTCACTGTTCTGTAGTTCAGCTCTTTCCTTCTGTACTCAGCTCTGTAACAGGAGAACAACACTTCAGCTCTGGAGTTACGCATCTAGATTTTAGAAATGTCAGTAGGATTTGAATGCTTCTTTCCTTGAGGCATTATTTAAAAAATCCCATCTGTACATATCTAAGATGATTGTGCATCTTTAGGGGGGAAAAAAAAATGTTAATGAAGAAGGCTGAATTGGTTTAAATTGGAAATTTTTGTTTAATTTGCAGCTGTTGCTGATAAAGCAGTGAAGAACACTGAGTCTGGTGTAGAACTGGCAGAAATGATTCAAATGTTTTGATAAAATTAGTAGCAACTGTGCAGACATCTTGGAGGTCAAACAGAAGCTTGTGAAATAAAATAAGCAATTAGAGAAAAGAAATAAAATTGTGGCTTGAGAAAGTGTATGTTTGGATCCTAGTAAGACTAAAATAACTAAAGCATGGCACTCTTGAAAGGAGATTCCAGGGAAAGTGCAGTAAAAGCACAAGGAACCATAACTGGTAAGCATGAGATGAGCTGACCAGTCTTAGAAGAAATGGTTGCAGTGCTACTTTAACTAGCATGAGGTATTTCGTGAAAGTCTTATGATATGATATGCTTTTCTGTTTCTGAGCCCACCAAGTGTATCAGAAGTGGCTTCCACAGCAGCATCCTTTTGAGGAGGTGCAAAATTCTGAGGAAAGTCAATTAACTTGAATGGTTCCTGAAGTGAAGTATACCCAGCATCCAGTAGTGATGTTTCCTAGCATTGCTAGATGAACTTACTTGTACATTCTTAATTGAATGTACAAGTAAGTTCATGAATTTTATGACAAACATGATCTGTCCAAGTTTTCTAAGGATGTTGATCTTTATTTCACTGACACGTTAAATGGGCAAAATATGGGACTAAACTGTATGAAAATAGACTTTAGGCATCAATTCATGTCTCCTGAGCAAGGTTTTTCAAGGCCAGTTTGGAAAAGCCCTGTGCTGTGCTATTCTTACAGTGTTTCTGTTTTTTGATCCTGCCAGCAATGCAACAAGTATCATGAATAATTTGGTCCAATTCTTGTTCTCACAAGGAGAAAATGTCTTATTTGATAATGATGTGCATGTACATCTGTTAGAGAAGGCAAGACCAAGCAACTCATTTAAACTGCAAGTGATGAATATGGGTTCCCAAGGGGTTACTTCATTGCTGCGGGCTAGATTCCCCACAAGGTCTCTCTTCGGGCTTTAAGATCATATGTAGTGTTCTGTGTAACCATCATATGTACTGCAAAATTTCACTCTGCTACATGTTTGTTGAGTCAATTAACTTATGTTAACTTATGGAGTAGCATAAAGTCTTCCAGAACTGGAATGCCCATCACTTCCTTAGGAAGCAGTTTCTAATGGAGCACTCATCTGTGCAAGTGAAATACTAAATCTTAATATTTCATTAGTAGCATAAATAAATAATGCAAAAAAATCACGCAGCAAACAGGAGAGAAACTGAAGGATGCCACTTTGGAAGAGAACTGATTTATTGAATAAAATGCTTATTCATAGAAATGGGAAAATATTGGTTCAAGTAGGATGCTGTTTCACAGTCATAGCTCAGATATCATAGGAGTTCTGGTTGAGGGTTTTTTGACGTATTGTAATGCTTTTAACTGATTAGAACAAATGCTTATGGGATACTATCAAACAGGTCCATTAATGCTGTTTCCTCCTCCCTGTCTCATGGCTACACATTGTCACTAAATGGACCCATTTGGGGAATGTTTTTGAAAGACATCTAATGACTCCTTGCAATAAAAGTTAAAAGAGGAAAGGAATAGCATGCATACTGTGGGAGATGTATTGTCAATTATAAAGGTACTTTCTATCTTGAAGCTGAATCTTGTTCACACACTTTAATGGGAAAAGCAGATTAATTTTTCTCTTGCTAAACTCTCAGTTCCTCTGTTGGACACGATATATTCAGCGGTGCCTCAAAAAGATGTATGTGTATTATGTATCCCTATATTATTACTATGGGGTTTGCTTTGCTCATTGTTTATTGCATAGTGTACCACAGACTGTTTTGAATATTTGAGGACTCTTTAAAATACATGGGCTCTCCATCCGGGTTAGGATATTTCAAATAACAGGTTCTGTTTAGCAGCAGTCTTTGGATTTCACCTTATTCAGACATACAGTACAGTTGAGTTGTTGA
>WBNA01000032.1:1539566-1574543 GCA_013398345.1 Nothocercus nigrocapillus | reverse complement strand
TCAGTGCTGATATTTCAAGCTACGAGTATTGCTATGAGTGTTCCGTGAGTAGCTCAGGTGAAGTTCATGGGACTGCCCATGGTTTGAGCTCATCAGCACAGTTCCAGCAACTCTGCCTGAAGGATTTTAAAGTGTTGTGGTCCCCGTGATTTGAGGCGTCACAAAAAATAACAGTGCAAAAGAAAGGGCAACTTGACTATGCTGGAATTTCACCGTTTTAATATCCAGAGCAGCGCATATAAATAGAATGTTTCTAGGCAAATCTGCTTAGTGCTGTGACCTCTTAAAGTAATGTAACTAAGAGCAGTTCTAAGGAATTCTTTTGGGTAAGCTGGAGAAAAAAAAAGGGGGGGGGGCAGCTCTTTTTCTGTGTGTTTTATGATAATGCAAGCAGAGGACCAGCAGAAGATGCACGATCTACCAAAGTCCTGGTGATGTTTAAGTGTTAAAGAGGATTTGATCTTTTATTCCCATCAGGATTCAGTGAGAATTGGGTATTTAATTTTTAGGCACCTCTAAAAACCTCAGGGAGGTCATATTCGGGGGCCTTGCTATTTGGGTTTCTGTATAGGTGCTTATTTCATCAATGTGTTTGTAACGTGTGTCAAGGTGTGCATGAGTTAAATAGATGTGCATATGTTTTATGTGTGTCCTTAAAATGTTGCAAATAGTTTCTTGGTAACTCTGCCATGAATGTGACTCCTATATTCTCTGCAATGTTGTTTTTAAGCCTGGGGTAGTACTTTTTTCTGATGTTGCTATGAAACCTCCAAAGTTAATTACTTCAGATAGTTGGATTATTTTTGCTTATCTTTATTCAACTGGGATTACATACAATTTGAATGTAGCACCATGGTATGAGTCCACTTCAGATACAGTCAATTATATAAGTCTATCAACAGCTATTTTATTATGGGAGCAACGGAGACAGCAGGCTTGTGTTCTGTGATGAATGCAGATTAGAGAGAGGTCACCCTGACATACATAATTAGTTTTAGAATTTTAAATGAATAGGTAGTGTGCCCCTAAGGCATCCATACATTCAGGCTGAGGCTGCAGGATAGCTGGTCCAGCTCCTGTCTGCTTTTGTCAGCAATGACATGGCTTAATGCACTGCTTGTATAATGGCATAAGATATTATGGCAGGACTAAATCACTGTAAAAACAAAATTTGCATAATACTTCGGCCATGCTACATATATTTCCCTTTGGAAACATTTTCACTGTTAAATTAATATGCAGATTTTTAGTAGATGGTTGACTCAACCTGATGTGTCTTCAGGTGCTTTATGAGAGCTAAACAGATGCTTAAACAAGTCTGTGTAAGCAGTTAATGGAGAAGACCTAGAGGTGTATGAAACTGCCAGCCCTTCTTGTTGTATAAACAGCACTATCTTAAAATAACTAAATTAAAGGTGAAATGAAAGGCACTTACTTGTCAAGAAATGAATCACAGCTTTTGTGTTTGTCATCAGCTACTGCAAAACATCCAAACAGGAATGGACAAATCATCTGCAACAAAATGTGGTTCAGTCCAAGTTTCCAGCCCAAGCTGGAATGGCCTGAAGCTACAAAGTTCATTTGTAAGTGATTTGTCTGACAAGTCCAGCTCTCTCGGTGCACCCATCCTGCATGGCTGCAGCTGTCCCAGGAGAGAGGTGGTTACGGTAAGGAAGGACCACGCAAACCTTTCCTTTCTGATACATAGACCATAAGCAGGTTGTCTGAATTTCATGAACAGCTTGAGACTGATTGAGTTTCTGCTTAATTTGGATTACAAACTTGAGTAGATTTTTGGGGGAGGAAAAGGATCTGGGGAATAGGCAGGTGAAATGTGACAGTATTTGACAAATCTGGAGTAATTTAGTAGTTTTGTAACTTTTGTATTGAACTGAGCTTGAAATTGAAAAAATCAAAATAACTCATGGTATTGCTGGATTATAGCAGTGCTATTGGAAATAGTGGGAGACAAGGTTTTAAATGGTATGGGTTTGCTGTGATTTTGATGATATTTTTAATCACATATTTCATTATCCTTATAAAATTGTCTCAACAGCTACTTTTTAAAACTTGTTTAAAGATGCAAAATATAAGTAGCTTAATTGGATTTTATTTGATTTAAAAACATTTATGTGGGTTTTATGTGAGGGATATTCTGCAGTATTGCAAGCCTCGCAATATGCCAGTACAGACAACTGCGTGGTACGAGTTTCTTGTCTCTGGATTCCCTTACGGGTTGTCAGGCAGTGGCTGCTATTTTGTTAAATGAAACGTGTGCCAAACAGCCCGGCCCACAAGTATTAAGTCGTCTTTGTTTTCTTCTGGAGATAATGTCAGTGAAATAAAATGTCACTAAATAATGGTTTCATGCTGCTACATACATGCCATAGTTAAAACAGTTATTTTCTATTTATTTGTTACTGGAACAATCCTGAAATGTGTGTTTCCAATGTAGAAGACTTTGGTGCTGTGTTAGCTGCCTGTTGGGATCTCTTGACTTCCCCTGTTATGCTAAATGAGGGAAAAGTTGCAAACTCAACCATTCTGTCTTGTGCGAGCTGCTCTAGTTGAGGGCTTTGCACACAGTGCCAGTGTTGAAATCTTCTCCATTCTTCTCTCTCTACCGTTCAAACTGTCTTTGTTTGCAGCAGGTATTAAAAAACACTTGATTTGTATCTGCAGTGCAGATTTGTCAGCTTGTGACTTTTTTTTTCCCAGCATTTTTTAGAGCAAATTGTTCTTAGATTCTTCTCTTCGGTGTACTTGATGTAGGCAGTGAGAGGAGCACAGTGGTGGTTTTTGTGTTGCATGACCCCATTCCTTGTAATGCTACTTGTAAATCTTACTGCTTACCAGTGATGGCAGGATTACTAGGCAAGAGTTCTCCTGGCCAAGGAGTCGTCTTCCCTAATGGCTATTAAATTCTGGGGATGAGGGCATGTGATGGGGCTACAGGAGAGGATGGATGAACAAGGAAAGATATTTCTTTGTACTCCCTGTTAATGAAAAAGAACTGTTCTTTTAACTGTAATGAAGACATAGGCAGTCACCTCTCATATTTTGCTATAAAGGGACCAGAACCCCAAAGTTATATGCGGGTGTATTGAAACACTGATTTTGAGTTTGTGTGTTGTGAAAAAATATCTAGCAGCAGAACTGTGAATTTATATAGAGAGCTTTCTGTAATCTTCTCCTGAAGGTGATTTTTCAAAACTTTATGTAATTTGGTCAATTAGCAGCACACTCTTTTTCTCCCTGTTATGAACTGAGAATGTATAGAGCCAGCTAAGTCAGTTTCTCTAAAATGGAGTGGAAGAAGGAACTACAATAAACAATTCATTTTAAAATGCCTCCAATTCATACTTTTTTCTTTTCTTAGAACTATCTTCTTTAATTTACCTGCTCTTTTTCCCCCTCACCCCCTCGAAATCTCGATTTTGAGTGTTTTTTTTTTCCTGCACTTAAAGTATTTTTAGCATCTTTGAGTTTTTTCTAGGTTTATATCTCTGTCCCTGAGAGTAGCATATCAAGTCTTATCTTCCTGATTTTTTATGTAATGGATGAAGAATCAGAGAAACACAAAGCATAGGGGAGAGTGGAGGAACGAGCAGTGCAAAGACTGCACATAACAAATTTACAAGGATAAAAAATATTTTTTTATTTCCTTTCCAAATCTTGAGAAGACTCAGCTCTGTTATAGAACTATATATATATATAAAAGGATGGCATTGAAAAATTCATAACAAAAATATGAAAGTAACTTCTGTTCACATATTAATGATAATGGACAGAGAAATAGGAAGTATTAGGAAAAACAAGGCACTGCTTTCATATCACTGCTGTAGGTCTGTATTATTAATTTCAGTCACAACTGCCTGCTGTTGCAAACATGCCATATAATCTGCAGGGATCTGGGGAATTAATTAGGTGCATTTCATTTCTCTTCTGCCTAATCCTCTCAATTTTCCTAGTTTAGGGAGCTGAACACACCAAGGGCTGATAAGCCACAAGGGCCCTATTTACTTTACAGAAGGTTCTGCAAATCCCAGAAATGTTGGTTTCTGCTTCAGTTTCTTCACTTAGTCCTTGGGATGGTGGTGTTTGAATGTCACTCTTGAAATGCAACGTAGTCCTGTACTCAAAGGAAACAAATGGGAGCGAATAAGTAAGAGCAGCAGTAGGAGTGGGACAGCCCCCTGTGCTGTGCCCGAGCACAGAGAGGATGCAGGAGTTGCCTTGAGGTCAGCGCTGTGGACAAGGGGTGCCTGATTCCTTAGGGCCGGGGAAGAAACAGGGAGCTCCCTGGGGAGCATCCTATGGGAAGGCATCCCCGGGCCGGCTCTTGGAGCCCCAGGGGGGCAGACGCTCTGCTCCTGCAGACGGGAGCGGGTTGGCTTGGGTGAGGGTCGGCTGCCTGGATAATCCCAGAGCCTTGGTTGACTATTAATTTGCCCTATGTGCAGCAACCATTTCCGGGCAAAAAGTAGCACTGATTTTGTATTAGGGAACTTTTTTTTTTTTTTTTTTTTTTTTTTTTTTTTTTTTTTAAGTGTATTTTCCAGTTTCAGAAAGGGTGAAAAGAAAATGGGTAGTAGAACATCTTCAGCTTCTGTCCATTACTGATCATAAGAAGAGTATATACCGTGTCCAATTCAGGTCAATACACAGGTATCTCTAGCAGGCTCTCTGTTAATTTTCTTGTTGCCCCGTCAGTGTCATTCACTAGGCAGGAAGCCCAGCTTTCTGCACCGCTGGAAAGACATGATGACTCGAAATACAAAAATAGACATCTGTTGACTGTGGAGAATCAGAAGGAGAATTGGATCTCCAGAAACTTTTTCTTGGGAGACTCTACTTAAGGGAAAACTACATTCCTAGTAAATTAATGAAATCTTTTTTTCTCATGACTTGATTGCTGCAGTTGTGAAATGCTAGGAAACAGTTCTAGAATGTAATGAATGATTTGTAAACCTTTTCTCACTTTTCATAACTGGTGATATTGCATATCCAGAATAGTTTGCCTGAGAAATGTGAATACCTGTGAGGTACTTGCAATGTTTATTAGGTTTGAAGCTTGTGTGAGACTTCTTCCTTCTGCAGATTTGACCTTGTTTCTTATTATGCTGATTGACCAGTTCTCCAAAAATAAAACACAGGACCTGCAGAAGATCTTTTCCTTGGTATTGATCTTTCCATAGAGCACAGAGAAGTGTTTTTATCCGGTTGCTCATTAATGCGGCAAACACATTTATCTGGAGGGAGGAATGATGTCATCTGGTGTGCTATTAAATCACTGCTTCTGTTTTCCACAGCTGAAATAGCTTTTTGTTGCTTTTTCTTACCTCACGTAAGGCTAGAGCTCATTATGTTTTTCTAATCTCTTTTGTCTAATTACAGTTAAATAGAATATTTCATAAATACATAGGTCTTTTTTTTGCTACTGCCATGTCTAGATACTAAGCACATGTAAAGCACTAAGTTTCACAAAGGTCAACTAGCATCGGCAGCCTCCGTTCTGAATAAATCTGCGTTATATGATGCTCTCAGTAACGCTGTACAGACCTTATTTTTGAATTCAAATAGATGATTTGACATAAGCCTAAACAAACACAAACAACTCTCCAAACAACAACTACTACTGTGCTTGAAAACCTGCAGTTTTTCCAGGTTTGCAGCAAACTCCAAAGCCTGTGTTAGCTGGGGTCCTTCTGAGCCTTGGCGGGTAGTGCTTGCTCTGTAGCCCAGAGTTGCCAGCTGCCTTGGGAAGTGTCTCCTCACCGATCCAAGTTAGGTGCAGTGGCTAAAACTTGGAGCCCTCGTCTCACCCGAGGTAGCAAGGATGCCCGGTTCTAGACCGTGCCGGCGGCCTTTGCAGAGCTGCTGAGGAATAAGCACCTGAGCAGTCTTAACAGAGCTTGCTCACCTGCCTCCCTCGGTCTCCTGTGAAAATTCCAGTCTTCCTTTCTCCTCTTAGAGCAACAGATGATGTTACCCAGTAATATATGCAGGTCTGCCAGGGATCTGAATAAGGGATTTTTTCACTTGGTAACCAAGAACATTGTTAGCATGTCATGAGGTGTCTGACATGGGAACAAAAGGAAGAAAAGGAACTGTCAGCAGTGTTGTGACCATATTGATTACAAGGAGCTTATCTTCCCTTCATGTTCTTTCATGTCTAAAATAATGCTATTCTTTTTCCTATTTATAGGGGCAAAAGGGTGATTTAGCAGTTACAGTGGAAGCCTATCATAAACAAAACATTCTCCTGTAAGCTGTAATTATGTGGTACTAAGAGGATAAAACAAAAATGTGGATAAAAAAAAAAATGTGGTACTAAGAGGATAAAACATTCTCTTCTTGAATGTTGCTCTCATTTAACGCACTTTCCAAAAATCCACTGACTTTTGGAAAAAGGTGGCATTTCATGTCAGTGACTTCGGATCAAGTCGTGATATTTCAGTGTGAAATTTGCCTCTGCTTGGATGGCTGGCAGAGAGTCTGCAGATCATGGAAACTCTGTATTAGTTGGCAAAACAAGTTTCCTAGAAGAAGATCTGGTATTATTGAAGTTATTGATAGTGCTGTTGAACATGTTTCAGTTAGAATATTGATACAACAAGAGTGTTGTTCAGGATCAATTGTTTTGGAGCAAATGTGTTCCCTCCTCCCTAGAGCTCAGCATGAAAAACCTTGTACAGGTGGGGATCCCCAAACCCTGGGGTGCCCAGGGCAGTGAGAGACAGTAATTTCCCTCTTCAGGCCTTGTGTCTGCACAGCAAGATTTGATCATCGTTGCCTTGTACCTAGGTTGGGAACTGGCTTCTTAAACTCAAAACTCTGCAACTAAGGCCTGTGAACTAAGGCTGTTGGCTTTCTAGTGTAGAAGATTTATCCAGGTTATTTCAAACAGTTAACTGGGACATCCTGTAAGTTTTGAAAATAAGGTGTTTTTTCTCTAAATGTTTATAACATTCATAACTTGATAACTGTGTCAGATTGAAACATGAAAAATAAGTTTGAGTCAAAAAAGATAATTGTTCTAATATTTGAAGGTGACACTCTTTGATCTTTTGGAAAGAAGAAACCAAGCTGGATTAGCTTTGATATGAGGGCCAGTGATGAGGATGGACAGAACACTCCTGGGATTCTCTTTATCTATTTTTGTACTCTTGATCTGTTTTGTACTTTTGATCCAGAACTGGGATGTGACTGGACCAGTTGCATCTGTCATTAGCAATTCTTTGTCCAAACTTGTGTTTACATATACTTTTGTAGTACTTAAATACATTTTTTCCTTTTTTTATCTTTTATTTTTCTCTTTATTCTTGAATTCTTTTTTATTTTGATGATTTTATTTTTGTTCTGACATTTAAGGGAGGCAAGTTTTTACATTTCCTGTTAGAAAACCCCAGATTACAAACGTAACTTGGAAACACAATTTAAAGAGTTTTATGGATCATTAAATCCTGTAGAAATGTGTGACACTTGCTCACTGAAATAATCTAAGAAACTTAAAACATCTATATATTTAGTTCTTCAACTCTGTAATCAAAGTAACAATTTCACCATGAAGCATTTCCTAAAGATTAAGGAACAAATGAAGCTAGTAGCCCTAAGCTATGTTTTGGGACATCAGCTCCTCCCAAGTGGTCATTAATCCCCAGGAAATGCCTTTTGCCCGAGTAGTCATTGCTTAATTAGACCATTAGGATGTTACATGTTGATTGCAGTATTACAAAATGCAGAAGATGGGCAAGGCTAAAAGGCTCAGCCAAGTAAGAGTAAAATGAATCCAGGATATGCAGTGGTTCTAGCTCTAACTGCCCTTAACGGATGTGCTCCACGGTGAACTGTATTCCTTAAGTGAAACATAAAGGAAGCACTATAAACAAAATAAAGAATACAGGAGTCAATGAACTTTTGCATCATAAATCTGAATAATCTTGGGGCAATTAATGTGTGCATTTGATTGGAATTCCAAATTAGGTCATGTAATGATTTTTTTTTTTTTTTTGAGGTAGTCTCATAATTTCATCTAGTGACATTCCATCAGATTTATGTTCTGCATAATCAAATGGGACTTTAGAAGGTTTATGTTAAAAGCAGGAGGTCTGAGTTCCAGGAGATGCGATTACAGCTTCCCAAATGAGGTTGCTGTATTTGTTTCAAGGGAGTATCACTTATCCAAAGCAAGAAAACTGAAAATTAAATGTAGAAGCAATTTCTTCTTAAATAACAAATACATAAACTAGGAAAGGCTACCTTTTTCACTGATGCAGAAATATTTTCCTAAGTGAGCAAAATAGATTTCACCTTCAGTTTTCATGCAGTTGTATAAAACAGACAAAATTACAGTGTTTCTCTTCATTGCAACCCACACAGGTGGGTTGTTTTCTGTTCCTATGTCTGCTGGTGTTTTACAGAAAGGCTGTAGTAAGCAGAGGTGATTGAACAGCAGACAGGCAATAGAAAGCCTGCGATTCGTTCAAGGCTAACTTGTATCTCTATCCAACTCGAGGACAATGTAGATGAAGGCTGAAAAGTGGCTGATGGAGAAGCTTGTATCTAATCAAGATGTTGCTCAAAGTGAGTAAATCTTGAGCTCAGTTTAAGTAAGCAGGAAGCATACACTGTTAGGTGAAGCAAGTTACTAGCAAGAACTTGAATGAACCTGTGTGTTAGCTATTAATTAGATTGCATCAACCCAGGGGTGCTTGTGAGTCAAGCTTGAAAGGCAGACAGGGATGGCTGTGGTCACAACCTGGTCTCCAGAAAAAGGAACAATCCACGTGCATCTTAGTTGTCATATGTATTTTCCTTTGAAAATCTGAAATATTTTTTTCTTACTTGAAAGTTTGAGTTTTGTCAATTTAACATATTCAAACATAAATTTATTTATTTATTTTTTTAAAAAAGTCCTCTGATAAAGTATTTTGCCCAGGTTTACTTCATATTATGGTGATTATAACAGTACTTAATCTCTATCTTTTAGTTTAACCATCTGTTCAGTTTGGAGAGTTTTTCATACGAGCCTCTCGAAGGGGTTGTAAAGGCTGCTTCATCCAGACGTTACGGCCCGTCCTCAGGGCCATGTAACCAGAACCAGGCAAAGACATGGAACAAAACGTTAGGCTGGATCTTGCACTTCTGCTGTAAGAATTTTGTGGGTTCTCCACATGATGGAGTTGTGCAATTGTTGTGAATTTTTATGATTGCTTTTTTCCACAGAAAGTTCCTTTTTTATTATGCTGGTGTTCTGTTATCCTGTTTCTATGTTGATACAGAAATGCCCTTTAAGGTAGCTGATTTTCTGCAAATTTTTGGTTCTCACAAACTTGGTTCCCTTTGGTTACTGATAGACATTCTTTTAAGACAGAGCCTCTCAATGATGCCAGGAGAGGTTCAAAACAGCCTAATAGTTCCTTTTACATACATAGATTCTGGGTTTAGGTTTCCCAGACTTACATGGTCTTGTAAATTCAATTTAAGAGTAAAGGTAACTGGGTGTAGGTGTGTGTGTATATATACACTTGCTTTCTAGCTACTTCTTATTAACATCTAATTAGAGCAGTATTACTGCAGTGTTCAATTTTAATTCTTTTCAGGTTACAGAAAGGGTTATAACATTGATCTGTATGTGATATGCCTGTTGCCAGGTATACACTGAAACCCTCTCTGCCCTCCAAATTGACTTAAGTGGAGTCAACTATATTAGTAATTCTACTTAAAATGAGCTGGGTTTTGTCAAATGTCTGTCTCACACTGGTACCTCAGGACTGTGAATTCTTGAACAGCTACTCTAGTTCTGTTAGATATTGATTTACTTTTCAAAGCCTAAGGTGATAATTCATATAAAATATTAAAATTATATATGTATACACACGCACATATATTTGTGGTTTAGTAGTGTATTCTTTTGCAAAGGTCGGAAGTCTGAAATTAGAAAAAATTGGGTTGGAAAGATCATCCATAGGCGGTCTAGTCCAACCTCTCCTGCTCAAAGCCAAGTAAACTTATAAATGTCTTCTCCAGCATATCATATAGTAATTGTATGGGCGATTTCCTGAACTTGATCATCATCTTGATTTTCTTGTGCCCAAAACAGACCACAACGCCCAAGAGCGGCCTCACGAGTGCTTAGTAGAGCTCAGCCCTTTTAAATTCTTTACAGTAGAGAATCAGTTTTTTAGAGCTTTTTTTTTTTTTTTCTATATTACTTCACCTGAGGTATGTGTACGAAGAGTTTAATAAATAGGTTAACAAAGAAGAAGCACACAAAATATGAAATTTGAGCAATAAAAGGCTTTTCTGGAATAAAAGGTAACGTAACTCAGAAATTAAAGGTAGCACAATGTATTTCCCTTGTTGGTATGGAAATTTTATTCTCTGTTCTATCCAGGATTGTCCTTCCCTCAATTAAGAAGAGAGATAGATAAGGAAGATAATGACTGAAATAGGCCTCTTGAAATCATTAGAAGTTATGCGTTTTTATTTCTGATAAAATAATTTTTTCTCAAAAAAAAAAAATAAAGGGTTTCTCATCGATTTCCCTTTAAATACTGTAGTTGAATTACCCCTTCTGCAATAACATATTGGAAAAATCTTACCATTTATTTTGTATCTCGATAGATGTGCAAACTATGTGTTCTGCTTAGTGTAACAACATTTTTCAGATATAGGTGTAGCCCATCCACACTATATTTCAGCCATTGATTTTTTTTCCTTTTTAAAACTAAAAAAATATTGTGCATTTGGTTTGCTTTCTAAAAGTAGCTCAGATATTCACATTGATGCTTACAAGCAATCTTATAGTTAATATATTTTCGCTGATTTTGATTTGACTACGTACTTTCCTGTGAAATGGTGACAACAAAATAGTTGCATTGAGAATTTATTAATGGAACTCACTAACAGAATATATTAAGTCTAAAGTACAGAAGATCTGAGAAAGGATTCATAACACATAGTATTCTGCAGTTATGATTCTTACAGTAACACTCATGCTGAAGTTTCCTATATTAATAGATCTTTGCACAGCTGGAACATATATATCATCCTACCCCTTCACATTAAGTATCACAATGGGAATGGCTGATTTCTCACATCTTGAGTATTGTGAGAAGACTGCAGTATGTTAAAAATGAAGACACTTCCAATTGCATCTACTAGATAGCATAGGACTTGATACTTGACATAAATTTGCGTTTACGTATCTTACACAATAGTTGAATAAAACAATAGGGTTAAATGATTCTACTCAGGGGAGGCTGGGGCCTCTGCTGGGGTCAGCTTCCTTAGAGCTATATTTATTTATGTGAGTTAAAAAACTAGCCCAGGGCATGAGACCTCTTTGTTTTTTTCCTTTTCCAGTGACTTGTTTTTTGACCTTGATCAGGGTGTTTTGGCCTAATTTTCCATCTGTGAATGCTGTGTTACTTTTCTCATGTGCTTGTATGCAAAGAACAATCTCTTCAAACATTTCTGTAGAATCTGGAGGAAAATATGAAATAACAACTAGTTACTTGTACTCCTTGGTCTGAAGCTTAATTTATTAGCACAAATAAATTAACTTACAGGTTGTATATACAGAACTTGGCAGTGCATTAACAGGAGATCCTTAAACAAGTTATATCAATTTCTTACCCTTGCAGATTTAAGTCCCTTAGTTAAAAGCAATGATAAAATGAAGAAAGAAATTATGCTTGAAGTAATTGAATAAAATGTATAGAAAGTGGACTTTCATGGAGGAAGGATCAAGCTGGCAGAGCTTTATTCAGTTGATGCTCCCAGTAATTTCAATAGATCCCTGAAGATAAGTTCCTGCTCAAAGTATAAACAAGTTGGTGACAAGGAAAAACCGGCATCCCAAGCACCAATTGGATCCCGAAAGTGCTTCTCAAATTTTTTTTTTTTTTTTTTTTTTTTTTTTTTTTTTTTTTTTAACGTTAGGGAGTCAAATTCTATCTGCATAAAAAACTTTTGGGGGATCTGAAATTGAACAGCTGGTTAGCATTTTTTAGGGTTTTTGTGTGTGTGTGTTTTGTTTTTTTCAGTGCACTTGGTGAATGTGGATGACTGCTTCCCATCAAAATAATGAATTTATGGCTATACTCCAGGGTTCTCCAGCAGAATAGATTAGGCTCTCTAACATTCAGAAACCAGCTGAATGAAAAACACAGATTTTATATTTGGGTTGCTTGATCGCCTTGCCGAGAACTGCTAAGAAGTGCTATCACTAGTTCTGTTTCTACAGCCTCTTTACAACAACTGCAGGTATGGAGTTGCTGATTATTTTCATCATATTCCAATGAAATAGGCCAAAAGGACCAGCTATTTCAGAACCTTGTGAATAGCCTAGTTCAGAATTAATTCTAGCAATGGTGCAAGGATAGAAAATAATTATGATTTCTAGACTTGGTTCATCCATTTCCACCTGCAAAATTCCTATGAAAGTTTCGCAGGATGTGTAGGCGTTGTGACTGATATGTTATAACTGCCTTTGTGAAAAAAGATGGAGAGAGCAGTATTGAATCACCAGGATCGTAATGACCCTCCAAATCTCCCTGTGTGGGTTTTTTTGTGTTGTTGTTTTTCGTTTACTGTGACTGCATAAATCTTATTCCATTCCTGTTTGTTAGTTTAATGCTTTCCACCTTTCCATTTCCTCTATAACCTCATTCAGAGCTATTAGTGAGTAGTTATTATCCAATACTCTATCAATTAATGGAGCCCACGTGCAAAGAGGAGGCTCTATATGAATCCTGTGTCTAAGACATTGATGGCCCATAGCCGGAATTTTTTGTATTCGCTAAAGCCTTCACATAAAACTCATTTTGTATCGACTGGAAGAGTGACTGAGAAAAGAAGGTATGTATGTATGGCAGAAGGATATACGTACCAGCTTTAGAAAAGGCCCCAGCCACGTTTCGTTTATCTTAATGGAGGTGGAATCATATTAATGTATGAGTTTTTGTTATTATTTTAATTTGTTGAAGGGCTATAAGAACTTTTCTGCAATGTCTAAGAAGAAATAATTATATGAAGCTTCTATAAATCTAGCAAGCTGGTGATAACATTTGTACTTGTTATTTCCTCTATCCCCATGCTGATTGGATTGCCAAGCAGCTACCTAACATGTTTATCTAGTAAATTTAATGTTTCAGAATAACAGGCAGTAGGGATTTTAGGGACTAGATAGAACAATAGATGACTATGAACTGTCACTATTCAGTGCATTGTACAGGTCATATTAGTATAAAATAGGCATTTACAGTGCATTTTAAAGTCTGAGTAAACAAATACTTGAAAAGCTGGGAAAATTGTTGAAAGAAGTGATTTGCTTGAGAAATACAAATGATTCACTTAGTCCGGGATTGTTGACTAGTCCCTGGCATGCTCACTGATAGTTCCCTATGGATGTTTCCATCTCTCCAGTCTTATTGTTCTGAGGTAGCTGCTTTTGTTTTATTGGATTTGTTAGATTGTGGTGAGTAGAGGGTGGTGTGGGAAAGGGTTTTTTTTTTTTTTTTTTTTTTTTTCCCCCCCCCCCTTAGGAGTTATCTTCCACATAGTCTATCATTGTTAATATGCAACATACCTAGGCGAGGTGTCTCTGAAGTCTTAGAGAATTCGAGATAGTGAAGCTGACCGAAACAACAGGTTTCATAGGGCTACCAGAAAAATCCCTCCCTCGGGTCAGTAGACTCCTTATGTGACATGGACTCATGGAAGCAAGAGATGAGTGAGATGCCGCTCGACTGACCCTGTGCAAGGTCTTCATCCCTTATCCCATCTGCTTATTTACTGCATATTCTGGCACAGGGTGCCCCATGGTGTTTGGACATGCAATAGCCTCATGATACCTATATGTAAATGCATACAATCACACGTATTTACTTGTGTATATATGAATATATATACTTACACAGTTGCTGCCTGTGTTATAGCTGAGGTCCATATATGTTTTTATGAATTTGAGGCATTCCAGGCTTATGCCCTCTTTCTCTGTTTTGATGAGTATCTGAATTCTGGGCATAACATGTTTATTGCATATGCATATAAATATATGCATTTCTAGCCGTACTGTGGTGTGCATTCATAAACTAGGAACAGCCCTTCCCCAAAGAAACTACGTTGCAAATGAAAAAGAAATAGGACTGGGCCTTGGTGCTTACTAAGGCACCATCTTACTTGAAACCAGAAGGTCTCAATTTTCCAAGGCAATTTTTGTGTATTCTGGTATAGATAACCTTGCTGTTCTTGTTGAGAGAAGAGGTAAATGCTGGTGAATAAAACAAAGATCTATCTCTGCTAAACAGTGGATGCAAATTAGTAAATCATCTGAGTCAATGTGTGAAATCATACAATTTATGGTTGTGATGTTCCTATTTATATTTCTTTTCCAATATTGACTGATACTACTCTTAACATACAGACATTGCAGCTTATTTTTATTACATCTGGAGTTAAGGTATAATAGATAATATGGTTTAGACTGTTGTGGTTGGAGAACCATCAATTTCAGTTGCTTCCTCAATTACATCTCTATTGTTTCAAAGGATGGTGGGTGGGGGGTGTAAATCTGTTCATGGCAGTTGCTTTAGGTGATATTGTAAGTAATATAGTAGGGCTCTTTTTTTTTGCTTGATCTTGAATTGTATCGTAGAGCTACCATGTGGTCCAGTGTATATTTTTGCAGGATTTTGGCACTTAGTCTTCATAAAATCTGTTGCAAACCCCGGCCAATATTGTCATCTTGAATGACTTTCAAGTTCTATATAATGTCATTTTAAATAAGGAGAATGTGGTGACATTCACTTTCATCTTATTGATAGAAATGAACTCTGAGTAGCTAATGTGCTGTTATATTTGCAGCTAGTTCATCCATCTCATTTTTTTAATATATGCCTCTCTTCCTTGTGCAGGTATTTTAGTAACATAGCGCCAAGATATTTTATAAAGATAGGCCAAGCAAATGTAGATGAACAGCATAAGTTCAGTTAGCTCCAGTACCAGTGAATTTCAGAATAGTGCCAGCCAGTATCCATCTCAATTAAACCTCACATTGCTTCCGAGAGTTGGGAGAGACGCTGCTTACACTGTAATTATTGTGCACTGACTGTGCACTGATAAGGTCTAATGTCCACCAGGAGATGCACCAAAGCCATTGAACTTAAGCCATTACAAAATCATGTAATGTTTTTTCCTTTACTATGCACAAGTTTGGTTTTCAGTTTGGGACGCAGAGCTAGCTCGTCATTTTAAGTTTAATATCGGGTTTTCTTTCCACATCTTTTGCATAAGAGGCCAGTGGCTTAATTCATTGAGCCGCAGGGGCAGATTTCAGATTTCTGGCAAGCCGTCATACAAAGTACGCAAAAAGTTTTGATGGGTTAAATAAGTATGTGTGATAGTTCATGCAACATATGGAGAAAACATAAAAATCCCTCCTGCTCATGGGTATACTCATATAAACCAAGAATAACAGCAGTGAATCTGCTGGAATTCTGTCAGTGTGAGGTTTATGTGAAGAGGAAGGGAATCAGTTTATGAGAGCTCAGTGTCTGTTAATATTGTAACTGAATGCAGGATATGTTCCGGCTATAGGCTTGGGAGTGATACAACCAAGTCAGTGTTCAGCAACAATCTGCTGAAAGTTTTCCTACAGGAAGTATTTACTAGTAAAAAGTATTCTTTTTTTTTTTTCCTTTCCTTTTTCTGTTTTTGTACTTTCCTATAAAGTAAGTTTTCCTCTAAAAAGACTATCTAGAGTATCTAGTTATTTAGTGCTGTGCATGTTGGTTTTTTTTTACCCCTATCCTTCAGCATGATAAAAGCAAAGTAGCACATTGTCAGTATTTGTTTGGTCACACTCATATTTCATTCTCGCATCAAAACAGCAGTTCCTTGCATTTTAAGAAAGAGAGTACGGAGAAGTAAAAGATTACTGTTAAGGTTCAATTGGTTCCATTTTTGAGGATTCACGAACTTGAATGCTTATAATCTTTCATAAACAAATGCACCTGTATACAATACACTTCCTAGTTACTTAGAGGATATGCTAAGTGTAATAACCAAAATGTTATTTAGCATTTTGCCTGCTATCCATTTATAAAAGGCCATTTCTTGTAAGAGAAGAAAGCCATTCCTGTTAAAGGAAGAACCACACTTAATATACAGATATTTTGTCTAATTTGTTCCTATTTCTGTGCCTGCAGATGGACACATGGCAGATATTCTGTTACCAATAGCGAATTCCAAGCACAAATAGTCTGGGTAATAGTTGTTTCCAAGACTGAGACACACAAAATGAACACTTAATTATTCGTCCTTATATACAACTCTAAAATGCTTCCAGTGTCTGCATTGCTAAGCTATGTGAATGTGAAAAGAAAAGATTTCTCATTCTCCTTTTACTGGGTTTCCAGTTTTTGTCCATAGCTGCTTTGTTTTGATATTTCTGAATGAAGCTTGCCTTTTTTTTTTTTTTTAATTTCAAAATTGAAAAGCAGGGATAATTTTAGTGACAAGTTGACAAGTTTTCCCAACACATATGCAGAATTTGCAACAGAGGAGTGAGAGTCATCACCGGTGAACATACTGGTCAGAAAGCGAGCTACATAGGCTTTATGTTTATGTGCTTTGCTGCTTCTGTTAAGGGCCAGGGACATGCTTAGGTGCAGAGAGAGGAGGAAGATGGTCATGTGTAGAAAGATGTCTTTTCCTCTCCCATGGTGTGATCTCTGCTCTCTCAGATGTAACCTGCTGACATCCCTGATTTTAGGACAGCTGTGCAGGTAGCTGAATCAGCAATCAAACACATTGTAAAGACAATAGGAAAAAAATTCTCGGAATGCATCTCATCTTGGAAAAGTCTTTGATGATATTTTGGTGTCTGAGCTATCATGGACAAAAGGTACCAAGGACAAAATCATTGTTCACTTTTCAGGTTTTTCTTGAGTCTCCCTGATCTGGTTTGAGTCTTCCTCTTTTTCTTATGTGCCTTTTGAACATGGTATTTAACTACGTGCCTAATCTCCAAAAATGTTGTTCTTACTTCTGAGTTAGAGACTTTACCGACTAAATTACTTAGCTCATCAGTAAAGATGTGTTATAGAGATGCTGTCTGTATCATCAAGCAGAAGTGTATACCGGGGTAGGTTCTGCTTAATGAGCAATGTAACACACAGACTGATCATGATTTGAATGGTAAATGTAGTGCTGGTATTTAAAATGTCAGTATATAAAAAATGAGAAAAATCCTGATGATGGCGAGTCTGTTAAAAATTCATCCTGTAAGAAGAGCTTCCTTAGGAATAAATAGATTTCATGCCTAAGTAAGGGCTGAAGATAAGCCAAGCTGAGTGAATATCTCACAGTTTCATTGATTATTATTAATGATTACATTCTATTTTAAAGAGTTATAGACAGGAGAAAGATTGAGTTGGTAGAAGCATTGTGCGAGAAGCAACAGAGTGAATTTAAGGCTAACAGGGATTTAAATTTACATCCTCCTTGTCTTTTGACCATAAGGATGTGTAGAAATTAGAGTTAGACCATCAAGAACTCCAGTCCATAATGTGCTGTTGTCTCTTAATTTCTGTTGCAATGTCACTTTACTTGAATATATCATATGCATTAGGTAGCATAAATAATACAGTTGTCATTTAAATCATTACTTATATTTTAGGTATGAGCCTGACTCTCCCCTTAATGTCATGTCCCTGTTTTCTTTGCTGTGAATGGGAATGTTGCAGTGTGGGGCAGCCCAAGGTGCTTCCTAACACAGTGTTTCTCTCTTCCCCCTTTTCACAGTGGAATCCTAAAGGAGAAATTGGGTCTGTAAGTTAGAGCCTTTGCAGGGGAAGGGAAGACAAACTGCACTATAAAGAAGATTAAAGATTTTGACTGGAAGGCTGGTGGCTAGAAAACAGAACTGAAGCTATTGGATCACTTTATTTAAGCTACTGAACTGTGGTAATTAGACTTAGTGGGAAAGATCATTCATATTTTAAAGGCCTGACTTGCTGACTCTGCTTTGCCTTCTGCAATACGCACAGCTGAGCTGCTTCCCCGTTCCAGCCGCGTGCCTCATCTCCTTCAGTGATATCTTTTCCTATCATTTCAAGGTAAATAGCAGCAAACAGCCGTCCAGGCAAACGAGGCAGGGAGTAGGGCGCGTAGGTGGGGTAGAGTCAAGCGGCATCCAGAACCTGGTCATCGCTCAAGACAGGGACCCAAGTGAAATACAAGCTGTTCTTACACCTTGGCTCTGATTTTTCTCTTACATAGTCATTTTTCATCTAGCCCGAGACCTTGATTTTAGTGTTGCTGAGCTACTTTACTGAGCAGAGTGCTCTCCCCTGACCAGTGTGCCTTGTTCCCGGGGGTTTTAAAGAGCTGCCCTTAGCTGAGAACTAGCCTAACGGGCCTGGTAGGTGCTCTTACCTAAAGATTTGCACATCACAACTATTTGACAGCATGTGTAAGGCTTCTCCTGTGGAAAAAAATGTTTGTGTGTATGTATATTAATATGTATGTGTGTGTTTATATAGAATGATTCCCAAAGTAAATCCGTATTTAATTGTTTCTTAATACGCTTACCACGCTCCTCGGTAGCTGCCAACGGGGAGGGAGCAGCGTTGCGGAGCCCCGGCGTGTTTGAGGAAGGGAGGGAGCAGGTTCTCTCCACCCCTTTTCAAAGCTGCCCCTCAGGACGCAGCTCGCACTGGCTTCTGAGGAGCAGGTGGAGGTTAACGCGGATCCGCCTGCTTGGGCGCGCGGGCGAAGCACCTTGTGTCCACAGAATCCCCGTAACCCTCATTTGGAGGTGCAGAGCATTGGCTACGTCCCAACCTGTGGCAATATCTCCAGTCCTAATTAGTCTGAACTTTGCAATAATTTAACTTTGATCTGCCTTGCAGGTCAGGAATCTCATGCTAATAAATGTAATTTATGCTGCTGTGCAGCCAGTCCCCTGGTCTGCTGAAGGTGGAACTTGGCTGCAAAGGGGAGTATTATCCTGTCTGCTAGATCTGAAGAAGGAGGAATGGCTTTTCTTTTGGGAGTTTTCCATAGCTTTAAGACTTTGCAAGAAATGTATTTCCATTTGCTCTTTCTAACAGAAATACTGCACTTAACAATAGTGTTTTAGAGTGAATAGAGCGGGGGATGCAGGCTGGGGGCACTGCCTGTGCAAGCAGCAGTTTTACTGTGACTGAGGAACCTGCAGTGAATTTTCCATCCCTGGATTTTAATTTCTTGGGTGAGGGACTTTTTTTTGTGTGTGTGCATTTGGGATCTCAAAATGCACACAGTGTTTTTTCTTTGCTAAATTTCAAAACTTTTTGTGACTGAGGAAGACTTGATGTCAAGAAATGATGAGATTTTGTTGGTTGATCTTGAATTGGATAGTGTGGATTAGTTGTAGTGAAGGGCTGGTGAATGCAGGTCCAGGCCAGTAGAGGTATTTATTATCGAGGCCACTTTCTTTGCACCAGTTCAGTGCTTCAACTCCTCTCTGAGCAGTCTTTTTGTGAAACTAGGTGATAGTATATATGGAGGCAGCATAAGAAGAGTAAGCTAATAGATGGCTTGATGTTATCTTCTAGAAATGAAGTATAGTACAGAAATGAAGTACGTTGTTCTCCAGTGGCCAGTAACACCAGTGTTACTGGTGTGGCAGATGCCATCCTGCTGAAGGTGAAATGACCTGAAAATGTCTCCTGAAAATGAAAGCAACAGAGGGTCTCAAGAGACACTTGGGGCACTGTTGTAGGTGAGTGTCGCTAGTATAAGGGACACAGAGAGGGTCATCAAAGATATGGTGGAATTTAGTAGCCCCCCTCAGATACAAAAGGAGATTTTCTATTTTTATTGACCTCACTGTATTTATTCTCTTGCATTTCTCACTATTTTCAAACCCGAATGCCTTTAATCAATCAAATATATTCCAAATTTCCATGGGACTTTGACAGAATCTGCTGGACTGCTCATGAATATGTAGTTAAAGATAGCAAAACTGATTCAATCTGCCTGAAAATTCCTTGTATTCATTGCTCTCCTGCTTCCTCTCGTAAATGTAATTTTTCAGTGGATGTTCATGAGTCACAGAAAATATACTCATCAGAAATGCAATGCTCCACAGCACACACTGCTAATTGAATCAATCACTAAAATGGCCACCAAGAAACAATGTTAAGCTTAAAACATATGGGGCAGCACAAGGCACATAATTCCATTGGCTTCACTTGGGACAGAGTTCATCCCAAATGAACAAGTGTTACTTTTCAGTTCCCAGGGATAAATTGGCTACTAAGTATAGGGACAGCTATGGACTAGGAATATACTAAGATGCTTCTGTGCTGCAAGCCACAGAGGACCAAGGGCAGGTGAAAAACCTGAAATATGGAGCTTTGTTGTTGGAATAGAAACATGCCGTTAGTAGGAGTTTCTGTAATTCACATTTTTCTCTCTTTTGACATAGTGAAAAAGATTTCCCTTTAGACAAATCGTGTTTATCACAGGAAAACCGGTAGAAACTAGTGAATCGGTATGAAAAACAATTTACTTGCATGCTAAGAGATGGAATACTTGCATTAGCTCTGCAGCTGTGGCTGAGCCTGCTTGTTAAGAGGACTGAATGAGTCAGAGCTCTTAAAGCGTTTTATCCAACACTCAACAAATAAGGTGACTAATGACTGCAGTATTTGAACCACAGAACTAATTGTATTTCCTTAAGCTTCACACAACATGGGTGAGAAGATGGATGAAATTCACAGCAGATTCTGACAATCAGCAGTGCCAAGACAAGCTGACATGCAGATAACTAATAGTAACCTTACAAATATATTGGCAGAAAATGTGTGAGATGAAGTACACAGGATTTCTTTGTTGTCATCTCAGAAGGATTGCATTAAATTATTTTCTGCATTTCAGAATCTATGGCTTTATAAATAGCACATGTAAGTGTAAAACAACAAATGTCCTAATTTATCCTTTATTGGCTACATTTATTTGGTTAGACTTAGAAGAACTGATTCATGACTTTCCCTGGAGATTCACAATCTGAATTACTGCAAAAAGGAATGATAGGCAGGCAAGTGCCTATGGAGCAAAGAGAAAGCAATCCAAGAACACCCAACTCATCTTCCTGTGTCAGAAAAGAAATGTTTATTTCAGAAAATAGTATGAAGGTAAAACTACTTGAGTATTTAAACTCCTGCCTTGTCAAGCTCGAGTGAGTTAAGATGATTCACTTGTATAATTAAAGGAGGATATGGACATTGACATAATGTGTCCTTCCAACTGACAGGCAGTGCGTATGATGAGAGGTTAGCAGCGGGCTGCATGTACAACGAGCACAGGTAGTGTTGAGGGTTTTTTTTTTTTTTTTTTTTCCTTGCCTACTTCTTAGAAATGCCTCAAATTGACACTAATTTGATAGTTTCAACTCCCAAATCCCCTTTAGGTAGTGAGGATGGAATGTAAAGAAATTCTCCTTGGTGTCAGTCAGTAACTTTCTCCTTTCTTTGGGTTACAAAAGGTGATTGATGGGAAGAGCAGCACAGCTCTGTGCTGCTGTAGAGTTTGAACTGCAAACTAGATGGACAGGCAATGGCTGGATACTTACTTTTCCTCTTAACAATTAAAAACAATGGCAATGAGTAGGATGCCAAGAGTGCTTGACAGACTTGCTTAATGATATTTTTGACCAAACTACAAAAACCCCACCATCAGTAACATTTTAAGTTCGGAATATGAGCTGAATCTGCCAAACAAAATTGTTTTATTCTCTCTTCTTACCCAAGCACGTGTGGAATTTCCTCCTGTGAACTGAAGAAAATGGCTGGAATTTGAGTATTGCACATGGAGGTGCAAACTTTATGCAGCGCAGTTGCCCTCTCTGTTTTGTTAGTCTGACGTAGATACCGTACTCTGTTCCTTCCTGTGCACGTCATGTTAATCTCTGCAGCCGCCTGGGAGTGCTGCATTTGAGAAGGGCAGGAGGGCCTGTCCCAGAGAGGGTTTGGGCAGCAGCTCTTGTGCAGAGGCTTTGGGAAACAGCTGCTTGGCCTGCAAGGCTCTCTGCTCATGCTCCTTTTGTAGCCCGTTTTGAAAGCTGCCTCAGTAAAATATGGAACGTGGGTTGAATAATAGTGGATAAGTTGAGTTGATATTTGGCAATAAAGGGTTTACGTGAGCCACAAATATAAATGGTAGAACAGGTCTGCTGACTTTGTCTTTGGGCATCTCTATCTCTGTATTTCAAATTCAGGTGGTTATGTTGCTGAAGATATGTTTATCTATTTCCTTGAAACAGACATCAAATAAAAATGTGTGTGTGGATCAACTGCGTAGCCATATTATTTGGATTCAGAGATCCTGTCCTCAGCTATGAAATAGCTTTAGTGCATCTCATCTAGGTCATGGAGTAAAATGCAGCCTTTCCCTAGGCTCTCAGCCTTCGATGTGCTTCCTGCACGTGACGTCCTGCGTCACCGAATGCACCGCATGGAATGTGTGAGCTCGTGGTGGTGAGTGAACACCTTGAGATTTGACTCTCTGATATTCAAAAACGAAACTTTGGAGCTGTTTGACTTAGCTCTAGGGTTAGTACTTTGTATTGGAGATTTTGAGGCGGATTTTGAATTTCTCACTGTTATTTTGGGTAATGCAATTCTTTCTCTTAATTTAACAGCATTTTCTCCTAATTGGGGTGTTTATGTGTAGATGTTTGTGAGCTCAGTGAAGAGCTGAGTGTATGGTGACTAACCAACAACTGATACTGCTCACAAACCATATTTTGAACTTGGCTTCTGTTTTGAGAGGGATGTGCTAGGCACTGTTCTGAAAAAGAGTCTTCTCAGTTCCACTTCTTGTGGGTGCTCTCTTTTTGTAGCAGTTATCTTTGTAGTTCTTTTCCTTCTGTTAAATATCTACCCCTGTTGCTTGGATTCCACAGTCAGTATTAGGGAAGATTTATGTCCTTGCATATTGTGTCAGTGCATGACACAATATAGTGTAAAATGACATTAGCAGGAAAGTTGCAAGATGTTTTCTTGTGCTAAATTATCCTATGCTAGGTGATAAAGGTGCTCCCTTTGAAAAAGGTTCAACCCTCTTTTAAAGAATTAAAAATATAATACATGACCTGTGTAAATACCTTGAGCTATTGAATGAAATGATATGATTTGAAAACTCTTTTTTAAATTTGATTCTCTCTGCTTTTCTTACCTGTGCTTCAAGAAAAACTACATGCTCACATTGGCTAGAAACTTGTGTTCAATACAGGGTTTCTATTTCAATGCCACAGAGGATTAAGTCATAGCCCTAATTTAGTCTGAGTGCTCACCAGCCAGCAAACCTAGTCAGGTTATGGAAGGAAGCACCTGCTGAAAGAGCACAGGAGCCAAGTAGTGTGTGTGCTGATGAGTCCTTAGTAAAAGGCTTGGAAAAAGCAAAAATGAGCTCTTGTCTTAGCACTGCAGGCAAAAATGATGTAGGCATTTTGTTCTGTTTTCTCTGTTATGTTGTGGTTTTGCCAGAGGTGAATGTGTCCACCTGTACAAGAGTTGTGGGTATAGTAATTAACTAATGAATGTTACCTGGTTAGAAAAGCAAAGAAAAAGATAATGAAAATGCTTGAATAGCATCAGTAGTGTCATCACAGTGTCAAATTCTCCATTGTGTTTGTATCTATGTTCTTGGGAAATCTGAGAGAAAACTCATGCAGAATGGGCAGCACATTGCAGCTTTTAGAAGCAAAAGGACAACTGAAATCCAGTAAAATGTAGATCTGATCAGTGAGTTGGACTCCAGGATTTGTCTTAGGATAACGCAGATAAGATTAAATTAATATCTATCTGCAGTTGTAAGCAGAACGTTGCAATTATGGGAGAGCATGTGCACGTTGTGTCTTAAATGTGCACAGTGTTTAAATATGTGTACCCAAAATTATGTGCAGGGGGCATCTTTGCTGTCATTTAGTCAATCCCTCAAGAATTCTTTAGGGTCTGAACTAGGATTTGTTTTGTAAGACTCCTGTTTCATTTAGAGCGTGGAATGGAAGCCAAAGCTTTTTCCACGTTTCTTCTCCTGGCTATTCAATTCCTATCTTGTGCCATGTTGATTGTGCACTGTTCAAATGCAGTTTGAAAGTCAGAGTTATTGATTTCCTTATGGACTGGTACTTAGCATACTCAACGCTAAAGTATCTGCGTGCCTCAAAAGCATTAATGAACTCAGTTTCACAAAATGTCTGAGTTGAGCACAGTTATTGTCTGTCATTTTGGTTGGGAGTGGAAGTGCAGAGACATTAAGGGAAGAAGTGACTGGCTGCCCTTTTTCAGTCTTTTTTTTTATGCCCACAATATTTAGCATTCCATAGCAATATACACATTGAAAAAGTGGCTCGCGTCATCTTAAGTGCACCTGTGGGTACCAGACTCTGCACAAAGATCAGAATGTGAGCACTGAAACTCTTCCCCTCTTGGGGAGGAAACCCTCCAGGTTATTATTTGTTCAATCTCTGAACAGTCTTAACAAATCAACTTCCACCCAGATTGCGTACAAACTGTCAAGAAAGCAAACATCTCAGTTTTTCAGGCTAATGTCCATTTTTCTGGGGCATGAGACCATTCTTTTTAACCTGAAGTCTTCAGCTTTGTTGCAGATTTTGGAAAAAAAAATAAAAAGGGCCTGGGAGTAACCAATAAGCAAGCCTTCTTAAGGGGGTGAGGAAAAAACTAGGAGTTGTAGTATGGGATTAAAAAAAAAAAAAAAAAAAAAGTATGGACTGAAATAATGCCTTATCCATTAGCAGTTTTTGAAGCCAACAGGCAGGTTAGAAATTATTTGGTTGGTGTACTAATTTTTGATATCTCCAAAGCCTTTGATTAGATCCCTTACTGAGTCTTAAAATAAAGCTTTAATGTCAAAAGAGATGCTCCTCCCACAGAGTGATATCTGATTAGAAATTAGAAAAAAACGGCTAAGAAAAAATGGGGAAGGTTTCAGATGGAGTCCAACAAAATCAGTTTTACATATTCAAGAAAAGAATAGCAATGTGATAAATGGTAAAAATAATACTCAGCTGCATCACTTCTAAAGAAGCATAGGTAATGCCTGTTGCTGAGAGTCACTGAGCAAAAAAAGGCAGGTAAATTTCAGTGTTTTAAAACTGAATTGCTGCTTGTATGAATTTCAGAAATTCCATACTTTTCTCTAAACTATGTACCTGGAGAGACATCTTGAGTGATCAAGCGAAGGTATCTACCATATTTTAGCAACAACTACAAAAGACAAATGCCATTTTAGAGTTGTCATCCCTGTCCACCTTTGGCAGGGATATTACAGACTTGAAAAGGAAATGGAGAAGAGCAATGAGATGGCAATAAGATTGGAATGAATTCATCATATGAATAAGTTAAATGGTCTAGAACTTGGAAAAGAAAGGACTGAAACTGGTGCGCGCACACAAAAAGAGATCTCTAAATGAATGCAAATACTGAATGATTATTCATTGCTTATCATAACAGATAAGCCAGTGGGCAACCACTGAAACTCTCATACCACAAATTTAAATGAAAATACTGCATTTTACATGCCATGCATAATTCAAGTGTGAGACTTGGGATTTTCAGAATATCTGAAGTACAAAAAGAGCAATAAGCCATTAGAGAATCATGGACCCATCAAAGGGTATTAAAAACAATGATGCAGAAGTGAACTCTAGCTCGGAAAACTGGGACATGATACTGGCAGAAATATCACCTGTATTTGATATTTTTAAACTTTTTTGTTTTTCCACACTCATAAACCATTCTCCATGTTGAGACAAGAAAGCAGATTGCAGTTTTTATCTGAGCTAATAAATCACTTTTATTTTCTGACAGCCTTCCTGACTAAACCCGAAAGCAGGTTGGTCCTGCACACTCAGTGAGCCAAGAAGACTTGGAAGAATATAATGTGCATGACAAGCCAATTTGGTCATGCTTGCTTTGGACTGGAACTAGAAAGTACTGAAAAATTATGGCAGTGGGTTTTACAGGTACTTTTGAACAGCAAGGCTCAGATCTGTTGCAGGCCTGTTGTTTTCTCTTCTGGTCCTCAAAGTTTGTCTGATATCCTTCAACTACTTTTTTTTTTCATTTCATCTATTAGTTTGTATCCCATTGGTTTTGTTTCCATCCATGACTGTAACAATGACTTCTTGTTACATACTAGTGTCTGTCTTATGCATTCATTCCTCTTTCTTAACCCCTCTTAACTCCTCAGGCTTCTTAGCTCAAGAGCTCCAGCTTTGAGATTTTTTTTAAACTGGCTTTCTTCCTCATCCTTGTTCCCATTTTTTTCAAGCTCAGCTAGATACCACCAAGGGTCCGCATTTTATTTGTCTTTATTTTCTGCAATCTTTTTATCTCTGCAAATTCCCAAGTTAGTGGAATTTCAGTCTAGTTTTGCAATTATTTTGTTCAGTTTCCATCAGTCCCAGTTAGGTCAATGGCTGCTTATTCGCCTCTGATTCTTTCTTTCTGTCTTTATTATTATTATCTACCTTATAAATGCTCAGTCTGCTCACACTGCACTGCCTGCAAAGGCTCTACCTTCCTGCCTCGCTTCTAGCTGCAGTCTGTTGAGCAAGCTGCTCACTACCTTCACCATCCCTGGATGCAGGCTGTCATCTCCTTGCACAACTATTTCGAGTCTTTCTGTCTTACTTATAGGCTTAATTTTTCTTTCTACTTAGCTGTCAATCCTGGTTTTCCTTTGAATCCTACTGCTAGTGAATTTGACCTTGAAACCTAGATCCAACTTAGGTCTTGTTTGCATTTGAGATGGGCTTCTCAGTCATATTTTTCTGCAATTTCTAACTGGTCAGTAAAAGTATGGGAAAAGAAGGCTTATGTCCATTACAGGGTTTAGTACCAGTCTAAAGATGACCACGACTTAAAATGTAGGCACCGTTCCCTTAATACAATACAGTTCCAATCCATTATGAGGGGAAACTTTAGGAAGGTTAGCATTAGTACGCTTCTACCAAGCATGCGTGTAAGATTTTATTTGCTTTTATAAAAGCACATCGACTAGATTATCATAGTTTAATATCAGTGATGAAGCAAAACACAAAGATAATCCTGTCCTTTAGTCATGCTTTGCATTTTGTATTACTGAGCCACAAATGTTTTGGAAGAAGGAAATTTAACAAAACAAAGTGTATTTTTTTTTGTCTCCTTTGCAATTATTTTAAAAATCAATTTCTGAATTCATTTAATTAAGAATTAAATACTAATTTAATCCCTAAATTACCAGGAATGTAATTTCTCTGATTTTTTTTCTGTTGAATCCTATGAGAGAGAGGTTCCTGAAATGAAGATGTTAGTTAACTTGAGCTGTTTGAATTATAAATAGCAGAAAGTAAGGCATTAGTGAAGGGGTTGATAAAGCATATGTATGTGTAAGAGAGATTACGGCCAGAATGCTAGTAATATACTGCTTTATCCCAGCTCTTGGATGTTTTGCTCATGGAGCATGCAGAAGACTAACTATATTGAATGTTTTTGATGAAGCTGAGTGAGGGCTCGAGTCGGCCTTGCCTCTTGACACTTTCTCTCATCTGACTAGGAAATACTCAGTAGAATCCATTACTGCTTCTGCTGTTATTCAGCCTTCTCTGAATAAAGGCCAGAGCTACGTTTGCTGAGAGGATGGTTCAAAGAAGTCTAAGAATGAAAGGAACAGAGAGCAAGGAAATAGACTCTTCAGGTCATCTTCCCTGCATCCTACTACCTCTGCCATTCTGAGATAAAACCAGCCAGGGTGGTGTGGACTGCACACTGATGCCATCAGACCATCTCACCTCAAAGTAAAACAAGGAAACAAAGTAAGATTAAACACCAATGACAAAGATGTCATGCTGTTCACACTGTGCTGGCACAGCCTTTTATTTCAATCCATGTCAATGTTTTCAGAGCCATCTGTACAAGGGAAGTTTTGTCAGGTTTTTTTCCACCCACACCTCTCTCTGCACCTCAGGCCTGTGCAGTTCCTGGCTGTGTTACGCCCCGGGTTCTCAGGGGCTTCCTCTGCAGCCATCCAATATGGCAATGGTTTTGGCTATATACAGTAGATTTCAGGAAAGCTGACAGAAGTGAAGACGTTTAGCTCTCCTGCTGCTGTGTTCTTCCATTAGATGAATGCATTACCATACGCCCACCATAATCTGCTCCAAAATATTTCATTTGCAATGGAAGAAAAGAACAAAGTTTTCATCTTGTTTTTGCTTTTAGGAGCCAAGTCCTTTTGCAGTCTTTGAGTGAACGTGCATAGATATAGCTGTCGCTCTCCTGTTCAGTGTGAGGAGGAAGCAGAAGCACCCTGTAAGGAAAAGGCTCCTTTAGGAGACTCATGTTCCTTGGCTCCTAACGGCCTCTCTTTATGGAAGAGGGATCTCTGTAGGGAGAAAAAAGAATATTCCTCTTTTTTTTTTTGTATGCCTTTTCAGGGCATGTTCAGGTCCTTTGGTCAAGTTCAATTGCTTTATCAAATCTCCTTTAGCCAAGAAGAATAAATCCCAAACTTTTTATCAGGGAAAAGACCAAAGGGCATGTTCATAGAATTCTTTTTGAAAGGCCTCTGGTTTGCTGTTCTGCAGTTTTCCTGAATCTGTGTTGTTCAATAAACAAATCAATGTGTAATGGAGCATGAGGATGTATCTATAATCTAGACATCCATCTATCCTACTTTAGATGCTCATGAGCTTGAATTTAAATTAAGAGAACAGTAGTGGGAGTTAAAGGATAAGAAGGACCACAATTTTAATTGAGCCTGTCACTTCTAAAGAATATTGGTTTGAAGTCTAACACTCAGAGATTCCAGATGAGGAGGGTAAAGAAGTAGTTCTTATAACACTCTAATAAAGAAACAGATTGCCTTGACGTTCAAATTAACTATAAAATGAAGTGTAAAGCTTTTTTAGCTTCAGTCTGGGACTTCTGTGTGGTAGGAGGACAAGTATGGGAGAGCTCCAATGGGGCAGTATTTTGGCTCCTTACTGAAAGGAGGAACTAGCTGCAACTCTGTGTGCCCAGATGGCATTTTGCTGTGTGACTGTGACCTCCCTCCCAAGCTCCCATGGAACAGTGAGAGAGAAGGGAAGAATGCAAGGGATTCAAGATCCCAGAGTCTGAGGAGTTCTCTGTACCCATCTATAAGCCCTAAAACAACCATTCAGAAATCAGAGAAACTATTTTCTTCAGCAACCTTATTTCCATCAGAAATCCTTTATATTATAAAAATGTGCAATTTCTACTTTTGAATATTTAGGATGTACTGAGATACTATGGTGATAAGGTAAAAACAGAAAAAGAAAGGTGAGGTACATGTCTGCTTTTGAGTGAATGCATATGTGCAAATCCTTTTGGATTAATTTGATGAATTGTTAATATAGAACCCAATTTAACAATTTGTTAATACTGATATGGCGTGAGAGACAGCACCATGAAACAGAATCCTTCAAACATGACTTGTAGTCTGTTTAGTAACCCATCCTCTGAAAACTGTATTGAATCAGCAGCCTAACAGAGAAAACATGCAAAAGTAGACGGTAAAACTGTGTGACTTAAAATACAATTAGGGATCATTCACCCATGGAAAATAGGTGAATAAATAAAGCAAAAAAGCAGATGATGATCTAAAAGCTACTGAAGCCTGATGTTCAGTAAGTTTCAGGGAGGAAAAAAAAAAAATAGAGAAACAGATATACTAAAAAAACCAGCAGCCATCTAAGCTGTCCATAGAAACAACCAAGTGCTTCTGTTTCAAAAGTTTATTTAAATTTAGCTTAGGACACTGAAATATTTTGAAAAAACATATTTGCTAGTTTGCCTGGAGAAGACAAATTTTTTGCTAGAGACCCAGGGAAGGTTGCTTTGATCAGTAAATTATGCTGCTGATGAAATTGGGTAGCTGTACAGAAGGTACTGAGAAGTCATCAAAGGTTGGTACTAGGGATTTACCTGTCTAGTGACTGGAATCATCTCCTCAGTAATGGCTAGAGCTGACAGGGTGATTGGGCACAAGTAACAGTGAAAGACAGGTGGAAAAATCAGGTGAACCTGCTATCATTAGCTTTCCATTAATGCAGCATGGTTTGATTTATTGTATCACCTAAAGAGCAGAGCTATTCACAAGTGGGTAACTCTAAAGTTTAATGGGCAAATTAACTACTGCTGGTGCACGGAGGTTTAAATTAATCCTTTCTGAGCCATCTTGAGCCTCTGCAGGATTCCACAGAAGGACAGATGTCACTACTGATGTCTTTCCGCCCAATTTTTTGCTTAGATCTTTTCTAGGGCGTATTAGAAATAATATAGGATACCTGCTAAATGTTGGCAAGATGGGCAGTATCACCTTACGTGAGGTCACATTACTCTACTTAAATGCTTACTTCTCTTCCAGTCTGTACAAGCTTCCTAGAGAGTGTGGATATCTAGTTTCATGAAGTCACGCTGTATTTTGTCTTCATTTTCATTTGCTTTAGGATTTCATGTATGTTATTTTAATAGATGGCACTTAGTGATTTTCATCCTGCTGGTTTTGTTCCTGTTGCAATATGTACACTTCTGGTTCTGAATTGTCCTTAAATTTAGATGCTCCAGAGTTACTTGAAATCCAGAGTTGACGAGTCATCTCCATATGTGCTTTACAAATAAGATCAAAAGTTTTATTTCTATTTTCAGAATAAATACTGTTAATTCTAAGTCCTTTATTCTCCTTCCCTTTGCAGATAGTTTAGAATAGAGCTCTTAATTTTCTTCAGTGTTTTATTTCCAGTATGAAATGAAGAAAGTCCTAGAAAGCTAGAGCACTCCCTTGGGTGCACAGTGATCTGAGTTAATACACAGATGATTTAGATAGTAATAAAATAATGATGCATAATGAGCGCGCTTAGCATTTCATGCATGTGTAGGATCCCAGAATCTCAAAGGCAGAATTGTTCTTGATTTTCTGGGTCTTTTACACTCTAGGAATAACCAAGTTATTACTAAGATATCTGACAAGCTATGTAATTGTAAAATCTACTTGCCTGGTGTTTCTCTCTTGACGTATTCTCTTTTCTATCATATGCATTATTTGTTATTAAAAGGGAACATCACAAAAGCAAATGACAAATTTCTGTCTTTTTTTTTCTTTTTTGGCTAAGAAACATTTGTGAGGCTTAATGTATTTACCTTCCTATGTGCTAAAAAACTAGAAGCTCATACTGAGTGTATTGCTATCAACTTTCTCTAGACAAAACTTTAAAATTTACGTCCCTAGTGATTTTTAAGCTATCATTCAAAATGAGTACTCTAATATGGGAAGTATACCAAGTACAATTTAGATAGTTGTTATGCTGGTGTCTATTGAAATACATGAGGTTTGTAGCTTAATATCCCTCAGTTTATGAGAAAATTACTGTGCTATAAAGTGAAAAACATTGACTTGTAAAGCACTGTTTGAAAGGCCCCATGCAATTGTTTGTATGGATCAGTAAAGGTACAAAAGAAAAGGACTTATTCCTTGTTCTTCATCTGTCCAAATACCCTCTTAAGTCACTGAGCGTTTTAGGATGGGGAAGTATGCAGGCTTTGGCTAGAATTCTCTCCTTTTGTGTGTAGACAAGCAGTCATTCCAAAACTGACAGTCTAATACTCTGCCATCCAACTATGTTTCAGATATCCCTTTCGAATTACATGTGCATAAAATCTGACAACAGTTTGTGTCCCTATTATTTTCTTTTTTTGTTGAAGAATAACCTTTATGCTTATGAAAAGAAACATCTACATGTTATATAGATATAAAAAATCTGCAAGTGAACCAAAAAGAAAAAAGGGAGGGAGGGAGTTGTGCAAAGAGAAAATCAGTATATGATATATCATAATGTATCATCCTTCTGTGTAGAGCATCTGCTTAGATGCAGCATGGCAGTTTGGAGGCAGTCGCAGTTATACCTGCCCTTCATGAGTAAGCCTAAAAAGGTGAAAAATTTCTTTTAGTTTGCTTGTTTACCGGAAAATGTATGTCAGTGATATAGGTAATATTTTTTACTACACTTATTCATGAAGGTTGCCAGGTTGGCCATTTTTATGTAAGTCTGATGGAGTGTTTCAGAGTCGAGCGGTCCCGTGCCTATGAGAATTGTATCTCATGGCCCTTTGCTAAAAACTTAAGCTCTACAGTTTTTGGTCCAAAGGATTTCTCAATGTGGTGCCATGCGTATAAGAAATCTGTTACGTTGGTTCAATAAAACAGGCTTCAATTAAAATATGAGTTGAATAGGTGGGATTAATTGCATGTGTATTTTTCAGATGTATGTAGTTTTCCTGCTTGCAATGGACAAGGATCAATTAAATATAGATTTCAACATTTTCTTTTTCAGTCACAATCACAGTAAATAGTTGAGTATATTAGACAACAGGGTACAGTATTTTGGATGAACTGTTAGTGTTTTCACAGGAAAAAAAGATGATACTCCCAAGCTCATAAGATTCCTGACATAGCCAAGCTCATTAGAAAATCCTTTTGGCCAGGTTTTAGTTTCCTGTTTTGTTAGTATCTTAGTTTTAGGAAAGTTGGTTTGGTTTTGAGTATTAAGTATTTTTTTTTAATCTGACTTTGACAGCTGAACTTGAATAGTTCTTCTGTTTTTGTTTTGCTTTGCTTTTTCTATTCCTTGATTGGATTATTTAGTGCCATAAAAGGACTTCTTAATTATTAATAATTATGTAGTGAGTATTAAATGGATGATGAGAAGAGTGTTTACCAGTCACTAACAGAAATACTCCTGCAGTAAAGCAATGAAAATATTTGAGATGGTTTCTTTGCATGAAAACTTTGTGGAAGTAATTCCTTGACTCCGAATGTTCAGGAGCAAGGCCTTCATGCTGTCTAGTACTGGACACATATAGTTTTCAGTATGTAAATGATTTCTTCCTAGGAAATGTGGCATACCCTTGCAATGCTGACTATATGACCCAGAGGATGAATCATGTTTTATGACCTGTGAGGTCTAGAGCGCTCTGCTCCTGCGATAGGCACTGGGACCTAGGAGCACCCTGTGTCTCGTGCAAACACCGAGCACAGTGTGCAGCCTTTGGCTCACAAAGAGAGGTGAGAGTGAAAATTCTCTTTTGCGTGTGGATCTCATCTCCCGTGTGAGATGGGCTACCATACTGCACCATAGCAGGTCCGCACTGTGCCGTGGTGAACAGCCAGGGAGCTCTGCTCCGGCCCTCGTGTTGGTAGCTTCCTGGAAAGAGCAGGCAAAGAATGTCGGTGCTCCAGCCTTCCCAAACTGCTCAGGCTTTCAGTCAGACACCACCTGGACCGGAGAGTGTTTAGCATTTCCTGTAATTCCTAAGGAACAACAGTTTCTGCTGACATTGACCATTAGCAGAAGTAACAACTTGGGAAGGGAGTTTTCCAGGGAATGGCTAGATGACCATTTTCAAATGCGTCTTGTCCCCTGGTGTTCTCTGCTCTCTGCCTGGACCTGGAAGAGCAGCACAGGCTGCCACGGAGCTGCCTAACAGTTCATGTTGACTGATGCAATTGCCATGTGATTGGCAGTTGGACCAGCCCCCGTGGAAATACCAGCCTGGGCCAAACTGCATTTGCAGAGTTTAACCCTTGCTAGCTTGTTTTTTGCTTGTTATCTATTCAAACCATTTTAAAAAAAAAAATGGTCAAATGTGTTCAAATTTCACAACCACTTCTCTTTTATTCAAATGTAGACCTCAGAGTAACCAGCATGTGAACCAATAGACCAGGTTTGCTTTGATTTACAGCAAAAGATAGACAGGGTGTGTTATAAGAAATACATGTGCAAACAGAAGTGGCTTCATTTCTTAGCCAGTGATGCTAGAAAAATCTGATCCTCCCTAGCCATTTTGTTGAGTGTTTTTTATATATTATATATATGTATATATGTATGTGTATGCATGAATTGAATGTGTGTAAGTATTAAGGCATCTAACTTGGCTTCTGCACGGTAGTAGAGACACTTCTAGGTATTTTTTACCCTGCCTTCTCTTATCTTAAGTCTCCTTTCTCCCTGTATTCCAAGAGCTTTGGCTCTTGAGAGCTTTGAGATCTATCAATTTCACAGCCATCAATGGGGTAATCTTTTGTGAAGAGCTCCCTATTGCCTGGGCGGACTGAGGTTTTTCCCAAGTAGTTCAGACCATATTAAGGGGAAAAAAAAAGGGTTTTTTTTATTTACCTGAAAGGTTTCCTGTCTGCAGAAGTATGGAGGATGAAGATGATGTGGTGTCACATTAAGCACTCCTACATATGTATGCATGCAACCGAGTTGATGTTTTTGGATGCAAATCTGAAAAATACAAAATTAAAGATTTCAATTGTTTGAAATAACTTGGTTTTAAGCCGGTTTAACCTTCTAGTATTCAATATTCATAGGAAGGAGTGTGGAAAGTTATGCTTATCTACAGAAAGTCGCTGCAAGTGCCTTGCCTGTGAATTTGCTGCGCGATGCCTTGCCACGTATGCCGGGGAGCTGCTGAATCATTTTTAAATCATTTATCTCCTGCTTGCTGAATAGGTAGTTTTACTTTGTGTTTGCTGTCAGCTTCACTGTCTTGTTCCACTGGCATCCTTGCTAGTAATTTTTTAATAAGGAAGAAACAAAGTTTTGGTTTGGAAGCATTGTGGGGGTGACAGGGAAGGCTGCTGTTATTGGTATGCAAAACTCATCAGTGCAAGCACCTGCTAGGCCTAACTTGAGTAGGAGCCCCAAACTAAACTGACAGCAAAGCTTTTACGGTAGTTTGTAAATTGTATGGAAAAGTGGCAGTTGATATGGCTGTTCCTTAACCAGGAGGAGCAGCTAAAACTCAACTGCTCCTTAGGATTCTGCAGCCTGCAGCGCGGCAGGGTGCCAGCTGCTTGCAGGGTGCAGCGCTGAAGTTGCCCGTG
>WBNA01000032.1:1496341-1539433 GCA_013398345.1 Nothocercus nigrocapillus | reverse complement strand
TTGGTCTCCACTCGCCGCACGTCCGCGCGCCTTGGCACCGGAGGAGGCTCCGAGCCTGCCCTGCGCCCCCCGCTGCAGCCAGAGCCCAGCTCTGACCCTCCGTAAGGAGGAGGAGAGGAAGGTAACGAGGGAGACAGGCAAGGATTTGCTCTCTGGCTGTTCCGTGCGTTAGCTCTCTGCAAAGGCACAAAGCAGGAGGAGCAGCATCAGCAGCCTTGCGAGCAGATACTCTAACTGTTTCCAATTAATATGGTCTGAGCTGCTTGGAGAAGCCAATTTATTACTTACACGTATCGCACCTGAGCTTTGCTGAAAGCTGGGTGTGCCACGCACACCTTGGCTTCTGATTTATATGTAAGGACTTGCATCTTTCTCAGAACAAGCCTTATCAAGAGTGAATTCAGCCAAGGCAGGTAAGAGATTTCTACATAAGTGTCACCTTCTGCATAGTTAATGTATGTTAACAAATATTACTTCTGACTACACTGCCTAGCTGTTGTTTAGGACATAGAACTACTGCATTTTATTTGGTCTGTTACTTCTCAGCAAGTCTAACCCGAGGAACATCTGCAGTATACTTTGAAGACACTTTAATTTTTTGGAACATCCCATTATCGCAGTGAATTATGCACCTTAGAAGTTTTTGAGTGAAGTAATATGTTCTTAGAAGGTGTTTGCTGAAGTATCTCTATGTTTTTAATTTGATACTTAATAATATACCTGTAGCAATTTCTTATGAATATCTTTGCTGTTATGTTCTGTAGTGCGTCAGTTAAATTAACTTTTTTAATGTATGTTCACAGGCGATGATTAATGATCTATCTAACGGAATAGTTTTAAGAGTTTACTCATGCTTATCTCATTTGCAAAGATATGCTTATGAGCTTTTTGCACATGGCATAAATGATTTTGTTATGGTCAAATGGGTTGTTTTGTCAACATGCAATCTGGTACAAGAAAAGTAGTATAAAAGTAGTATTAAAACATGATGCATGTTACAAAGATGTGAAAAAAAAGGACTTGGTTATGATTCAGTATCGTGTAAATAGTAGCACTGCTGATATTCTAATGTTGAATAATCACAAAAGCAATTTTTTGCCAGAGACTTGGAATCAGTTTTCTCTGCATTCTTGAGAATGTCTAATTCCTGTAGCCAGATGCAACTGGGAAAAAAATACTGGCCAAGATTTCATCTTTATGAAGTTTATAAAGATAATTCTTTAGCCACTGGATCTAGGCTGGTGTGTCATTTTGGAACTCTTTGTGCTCAAGATAAAAAATAATCCACATAAATCACTATTATATGATAAGAAAAGAGAACTAAGAAAACTGGAGGAAAATGAATAATAAAATCTGCTCTAGTGACATTGAACATAAGATATAAACTTCACTGTTCCAGTAAGTGCATAAATAAGTCTTTTTTTCAAGTACTTCTGATCTGTAACTTGGATGTTTGCAGTTTTACCTGCTAGCTACCTTTCACTATAGAGTTGTTCCTATGGAAGTATTTCTAATAAACAAATTTTCCGGTGTTAATAACATAGGGAGTTTTTATGACAATTTCTGTAGTGCTTTAACTTGGTCATTTTACTATTAATTTAAATGGATCTAAGACCAGCTCTTACAGTGCATGTGGTCTTGAGTTTTACCCAGCAATGAAAGATTGAAAAGATGGAAAGAATGTGAAAAATTCAAAATAGAAGAATCTCATTGTTTGTCTGGCCTTTTCTATTTCTTCTTTTTTGATCATGTTGCTTTAATTCTGAGAAGATGTGGGCATGGCATAGTAAGTTATAAGATTTGCTTGAAATAGGGAGTGACCAGACCTGTAAGAACTCGGTCCCTCTCTTCAGAGCATGGCCTGTCAAAATGTGATGACGTTCTGTAGGGGGGAAATGTAGAGGCTCTGCAGGAACATGACGGTATTGACAGAAAGGTAAGATCTGAGCAACAGTGATGATGTGAAATAAATGAAAGATAGGTTACTGTTTCCTCTTCAGTTATTGCCTGAAATCTACAAGCTCATAATTTGTCCCAAAGTAGGGAGGGCAGGAAAAGCAGTCAAAAAACAAAAAAGTTTGCAAGTGCCAGATACTTGGTGGCAGTTCCAGGGCTCTGCGCAGGAGACAGCTTTGGTGCAGAGCCAGAGAGCCAGCGAGGTCTTGGCTTAGGTCCCTCAGCTGATATAATTCATTGTAGCTGAGTCAAAGGAGAAATGTCAGTAAACGCTTTGAGTGCCTACTTATTTTAGAGCAGACAGTGGACATATGCACATATCTATAGGTATGCTAGAGTTGTCTGTACTACTGTGCCCTTTAGGGGAGTGGGTAAACTATGGTATAGCATATGTACAGGATATCTGCCATGTCTGGTGAGAAGAGACAATTGACACCGAGTTATTAGCATTTAGCCCCAACATCAGTGGAGCCATCCAGGGGCCTGTGTTGCTTGTAGCAAATCTGATCAAACTTGCGTGTTCTTAGGGCTTTCTGTGGCCTCTCAGAAGCGCAAAAAAAAAAAAAAAAAAAAAAAAAAAAAATGTTCCATGGAAAGCACTGAATCCATAGTGCATCCTCAACTCGTTCTCTGTGCCTGGTGTGGGGAAGGAAGCTGTTCAGAGCAATTGTGTCAGTTCTGCACCAGCCAAGAAGGCCCTGTAGTGCAGATGGGAATCAGGCTCTGTATGCATTTGTGACTTCATGTCACAGTAGCAATAATGCTTATTGCTATAGCTTCTGTAGAAGTGCGTGTTCCTTTTGCTCACCAGCTTCATACTGTCTCCAGGAATTACCTTCCAACGTTTGTCGCTGGCATTTTTCGAAGTGTTAAGTGGACTGGTCAATTCTTAGTGAGCTGGCACTTATTAATGCCTGTCACTTTGAGGTTAGCACTTAATAGCTTGGCAATATTAAATGTTTTTCCATACAACACAAGTTTAGAGGCTTTTTCAGCTACATGCGTTTACAAGGAAAATATATTTGTTTATTCACTTACCTGAACGTGCAGTTGATTTATACAGAAAGATGAAGTTGCGAAGCCCTTGATATTCCCTAATACAGGATTTTCGTTGTGATAACTATACGAGTTTTCAGATCTCCAGGAGATCTTGGACAGTATTTAAACTCTCTAAAAGCTTGCCTATCTCTCATGGATAGTTTGTATAACCTGCTGGTGCTTTGCAGGTGGGGTGGTATTCGGGGAATTGTAACTCAGTCTCTGATGAAGAACCTCGTGTGTTTCCCTGTTTCATTGTTTCTAAGTTAGAGAAAGGGAAATAATAAAAGCTCTATGCAACTTCGCACTCTTGCAGCTCAAATCTGAATCTTTTAGTAATGTTTAAACAATGGAAAGAGTGTCTGTTCCAAAATCCATTCTACTTTTCACCCAAAGGCTTTCTCACAAAGTATTAATCTCATGTTTCATCATGAATTATATTGCTTCTTGAAGAAGAATACAACCTTCTAGTTAACTAAAATGTATTTCACAGAATGGAATCATTCAACACCTTTAGAGCATAATTGATTTGTCTAAAGACAAAGGAGTTATTTGAAAAGAGGGAATAGGGCTTGCCCAAACTTTCACATTTAGCATAGTCTAAACTTGAAATTTGACTCTTGTGTAATATATTTTATTTCCATTTTTCTTTGAGCTGCTTTATTGGTTCCTTTTCAGTATATGGATGTTTGGAACGTAATGAATCTGTTCAGATGCGAAGGATGGAATTTATCTCACTTTTGTTTAGTTAGGTTGTTATTCTAAGCTAGTCCTGTAGGCTCCCTCTTTAGTCAATTGAGGCATGTATTTCCAAAAGCAAGTTGGCAGTAGGAGTTGAACACATATGATATGGATAACCTGGAGAAGTTTCTTTATCTTTCTAATAACTGTAGAGACCCTCAATGACTACGGAGACTAGAGAGCCTAGATAATGAACTTTGATTACACATGTATCACTAAGAGGCCAAATGAAGTAGTAGTATTAGCTGAGTGCTTGTAAGTGTGGGTTTTTAACAAAAAAAAAAAAAAAAAAAAAAAAAATCCCTAGTCTAAGAGAGTCATTTGAAAGGTGGGGCCTTGATGAGGGTTAAATATGGTGTGGTTGATGGAAATTCAAATTTTCCACACTTCTAGATTTTTCTTTAAGTCTATATCTGCTCTTTAAAAAGGATCTGCTTAAGCACTTTATTTTTTTTAAGGTTCTAGAGGCAGGTTAAAATTCCAAACTTCTCAAGCTCATCCTTCTTGAAGGGTGAAGTAGGTAGGAAGGGCAATGAGCTGCTGTCGAAGAAATGGATGCAGTAATCTCTTAACTCGGGTCAGCTGACATGTTATGTAGGAATGTTCCCACAATGAAATGCATGCAGTGGATGGAAAAGGTTGCAAATTCTATTGCTTCAGGCTAATTCAAAGCCATTTCTGCATTTGAGTTAAAAACTATATTCCATGAAAACCTCAAAATGGGTACAGTATAATTTTTCTGGTGAGCAGGTAGGGCTCTTGTAATGTTAGAGAGGACCTGCAGAGTGTTTTTCTATGATGAGCGTAAGCAGATTTCAGTCTGAGCTTCTGCTGAAGTGCGTGATGCTTTCCTCCCTATTTTGTTCCACTACAGTATGTTCCCTCTACCTTTTCTGTGTCAGCATCAGCAATACTATGTCAGTATGTGGTGATTTGGATCAACTCTGAGCCCTAGCTGAAAGTTAACCTCTCATGAGAGACAAATAAGCTGATCCAGCTCCTTGCATGTGTGCATGTGCCTAGTCCTGATGCCAGGAGAGCGGGGACAAGGTGTTAGATTAGGAGCTCAGAAAGGATGGGATAAAGCTCTAATGTGGCCTTAAATTCTGAAATCATATGATAAATAGTCTTTGGAACTATATGCAGCTGTGGTGTATGCACTACCTATGTTCCAAGTACTACCTGTATTTCATCAATCAAAAGTTGATTATGTTGTGTGATATTCAGAATGGGTTATCACAGGTTTCTGGTTAGTTCTCTCTAACTTCATGGTAGCAACCATCTTGGCATGCTGACAATTTCCTAAAGCAAGGAGCTGAAATGTGTTGGCTCTGAGTGCATTCACTGATATTCTAATTGACTTTTATTATGCAGTCAATAATATGGATCTATAGTGCATGATGCATACCCTTGTTAAGCATTCATTCCACACCCTCTGAGGCAGTTACAGCAAGTATGGCATTATAAAAAAGATATGAGTCTGGCACATGAAAATCATGAGTTTGGTTTGGTCCATAGAAGATTTTTATTTTGAAATAATGAATTCAGGATGGTTCTGTATGCCTTATATGTTTGGGTTATTTGACTTCAATTCAGGTCACGTTTTCAAGATTTTCTCCATAACTGCAACAAATAGAAACATTTTTTTTTTTCTACCACTATTAGGAGATTAAACTATGTAACTACAAATACACACACACGTGCACGCACACACTCACACACACACACGTGTTTGTAGGAAGTAGAACAGTAAGGCTGTTTGTTCTCTACCACTATTTGTGTGAGTGTACGAAGAGATTCAGTCCATCTTGGTCTATATTTTTTGGTGAAATTTATCACCTGAAAAAAAAAAAAAAAAGTTCAGTGTGTGCAGTTGTGCTGGCAGAGAGACATAAAAATAATGGAGAACTTGCTGCTGTGGCTTCCTTTAGTTGAGGAATGCCAGAAAGTTGAGAAGGAACATCCAGGTTGTGTGAGCCCTTGCAGAACTTGTTCCCCCATGGAGTTTCTTGCAATTTACTTGCCTTTTGTCTGCCTTTAAGGTCCATGTTAGGTAAGCTTTCATGTTACTGTTCATCGTTGTTTCTGTTTGTTGTGTGAATATGTGTCAGTTGATGCATTTATCCTTCCTTGCTTATGGGCCTAAAGATTCCGGTGGTAGCTGCATAGTCACAGCCATCTCCAGCGCCAGTCATGGCTGCACGAAAGCCAAAGTGTCACTCTTCAACCAATAAAATGTCAAAGATGAAAGAGTCATTTTATCATGAACTTTTATAATTTGATTGAAGAATTCCTGGCATTTTAGAGAAAAATAAATTCAGGTTGGTTCTCTGCATTTTCCTTGAATCTGAGCATGGAAATACCGCTTGCCTTAAGTTTGCTTTGAGACTTTGAGAGACTCCAGTTAATTAGTTGCTGTTGCTGGATATGTGTGTTGTAAATAAGAGCCAGAGGCTTCCTACAGGAAGGTTGATTTAATACTACAGCGCAAGGAAGAACTACTGTATATTACTGGTATCTCCCTCTAGTCTTGTCCTGTGTTCGTTGAATGTTCAGCTGATGTAGAACTGGAGCGGTTGTTTTGCACAGCACCCGTCTCCAGCCCCCAACAGGACTTCAGGAAGGGATATGAGAACAAATGCTCACGCTAATGCCCCTCACTGATTTTGGGATGCTTGAGGGCTCCTTTGGGATCAGAGTTACCCACACAGGATTTGAAGCCCTCTTAAATTGTGTAGGGCCAGGTATTGACTTGCCCTTTGACTGCTGGAGAATTTGGTTTGGTGTGGGAAATGAAATCACCAAAAGGCTCCTTGACCAGATTTGCCTCGTGTTTTTTTTCATTTTTTTTTCTCACTCCCCCGCCCCCGGCCCCCTTTTTAAATACAGGTGTTAAATATTCGTTTTATACAGATGGCACTGTAACATTAGTCAACTTGTTAATATAGGCAGGCCAAACTGAATTACGAATCTCCATATACCCTTGCTACAAACCCAGATAAGCATCTCACTTCCAGTGTATTCCATAAAGTTTCCAAACATGACTTGTATATAACATTTTTCCATAATACATTAAATGTATGCAATCCCATATACATCGCGCTCTTTTAGTACTCACAACTCATAAATGATGATTTATTTCAGTAGGAAACATGTTGCTGGGCCAGATGTTCGAACAAAATGACTCCCAGCAGGCCTGCAACACAGGTTAATTCAACAATGAGTAGGTCTAAGTATATGTAGAACAAGGTTTACTGTAATTCAAAACGAGAATGTGGTGTGTGAAAGACGGTAAAATGTGAAAGCACTGGAAATAAATAGCTTGGGTGGAGCAGCTTTTAAGTGTGAGGAACATATCATATGCCTTCTGTAACAAAAGTATTTATAATTTATTTAAGGAAGGTGATAAACTTAGCAGACACAACTGCTTGTACTTCTCTATGTTTAGAAAGGAAAGTTCAGGTTTTGCTATTCATTAATAAATGCTATTTTGGTTGAATTTTTCATGTGTGCAAAACATTTCTTTTAATTTTTGCTCCTGGAAGTCATCAATGACTGTCACTAGCAGTAGATAGTTTAACATACTTGATTATTTAAAAGGTGGATCTGAAATCTCTCTAACTGGTATATGTGTGAGAGGGATTGCAGGTCGCGTGCTTTCTTGCTGCAAAGCTTCATCTGCATGAAAAGCTTTTAGAAATGTGTAGACACAACTTTAGAAAAAGTGGGTGTGTTTGTGTTAGATAGGTGAGCTGTGATACTGGCTTATTAGTTGTAATTTATGCATCCCTTGACCTGTACTCTTTGGAGAGGGAGTATTTGCCTCCAGCAGCTCTTGACTGCAGTATTATCTTTATCAGTTCTAATAAGTCTGGGACCAAAATATCCCATTAAAGAGTCAGTCTTCGTTTTTGTGGCCCCTCATTAGCTATTTACATATTGACATCAGAAAATATTTTCAATAATTAGCAAGTCTGCTCTGTTCACCGAGACTCCTCATGTGGACGAGTTCATTTAGTATGAAGTTTCCTGTACCCTTAAAATGTAGAGGGATTTTTGTGTTTAGTATCTTTCAGGATAGACAAATACTTCTACTTATTTACCACTAATGAAAGGATGCAGTAAAAATGAGCTCATGTTCCCTTTGCATTATACTATTTCCTTCGCGTTTTTTACAAGGTGGTTTATGACCACGACACTGTTGTTTTTTACAGCAAGACACACAGCATTTGAACAAAACAATATATATATTTTTTTTTTTTCAAGACTCTTTGTGAAGGTCTTTAATTTTCTACTTCTCCTCTGTGAGATGTCTGAAGGACGTTAACTGATAGATAAAGCATCACTGGAGCGCTGGAGTCTTTATGTTGTTTGCTTTCATGAGACCCATTTAGGCAACAAGGTGTGTTCCCTTCTTGCAGGAAATTGATATTGAGGTTGTCAAAGTTTCAGTTAGTTTGAACAAGCAAACAAACATTGGTGAAGACAAGTCAATAACGGTCTTAAGCCTTAAGCTGAAGCACATCTTCAGCACGAGTGCACAACATGGTTATACGACTTAAGAGACAGGAGGATCTGTAGAGGAAGCCCATAAACCCGGGGAGTGCGGGCGGCAAGTAGCCCCTATGTGTAGACAGGTCATCCTCCGTTGTCCTTCTTGAGCTCCTTCGTTCTGAAATGCTTCATCCCGAGGGGATGACTGTGCCAAACTAGGTCCTGTCCTGTACCTCATAAGATGCTTTGTTAAAAATGATGTTAAACAATCCTTAACTCTATTTTTTTTTTAGATACTTTTTTTTTCTCTATGTAACGATTATCTCCTGCAGTTGCTGCGTGACTGATGTATTCAGGCTTATTGACACCTATGAACACACACACAGGTGCGTGTGTCCGCATGGAGGTGTAAATTTCTCTGGGGAATTTTTAGTGCTAGTCTTATTTTCACTATGACCTGTTTTAAGCAGTTGTAAGGGACCAAGTTCCTGTTACAACCTGCAAATGTTAAAGGGCAATGTAGAAAGTCAAGCCATTTTCAACAGCTGGTGATCTTATAAGAACTGCTGATGACATTTTACCATTTCGGAGTAGTAAGAGATTCAGTAATTCATTTTCATTATTCCTCTAAATGGACAAAAATCTTAAATACTACAAGGGAGTCCCGAAGAATTTTCCGTGTAATTTGAAAGGAAAATAGAAGAAAAAAGATCAATGTAGGTTTTGGAAATGAGTGGAAAGATTTTGAATCTTCTAAATTTTGTGAGAAAGCCTGGGGAGAATGATTTTGCGTAAGCTATGACTGGAAGTCAGGGAAACAAAAGCCAACTAAAATATTTTACTGGTATATAAAAAACATGTGTAAATCACTTGCAACTTCCAGTAAAACTGCATGCAGCTCAAGTTTGGGAGAAGCAAATGGAGAAGGGGATAAAGGGCATTTCTTACTTCGATTAAGGAAATATATCTGCGATTTGTAATTAAGATGCTCCTCTCTGGAGCTCAAGTAGTGGCTGTATTTACATGTAATGTTTTTGTAACATCTGTGTCACTGCAAACTAAGATCTTCTTAGCTGGATTGAAGGTCCCTTTGTCACCTCAACCTTTGCCCCATCTGTGGTGTTCGTGTCACAGAATTCCAGTCTAGGACTTGATGAAGGCAAGTCGAGAAGAGCCCACCTTGGTGGGCATTGGCAGTGAATTGGCACTACTTCAGAGGGCTGCACTTCCACTCACTTGTTGAAAAATGTTCAGCATCCAACAGTGTTACAGGGTACAAAGCTATTTTAAGTCCATTCTATGGATGACAAACTGAATCACAGAATAAGTAGTCTGTCCCATGAAACTGTAAAGTCCGAGGCTTTCACAGTAGCCCTTGGACATTTTTTGCTTGCAGTATCAGTTGATATCAGTTGAATGCTGTCACATCAAAATAAAGCAGCTTGAAAATATAAACAGTAACCATTAGTACTAATTTGTGTTGGATACAGTAACGTTTACAGACAATAGTCTTGATAATATAACTCGGCAAATGTCTTGATTATAACGTTCACAGAAATGTTTTGTAAGGAGTGGTGCATAATGCTGCTTTAGATTGCAAAGAAAGGATGTGATGGACGGGCATGTCCATCACACGGAGGTGGATGTAGGAGAGTGTTCTGCAGATCCCTTCGGGAGCATGCAGAAGGACACGCAAATAATACACTTCTCTACGAGGTTTATGCACTACTGAAAAGAGTTGCAATTTAAATGGGCAAAGGTTTGATGATAAGGTAACAGGAAAGAAGTGGATTCCAGAAAGATCCACAACTGTCTCTACCACTTCTGTGCAATTGAAGTGCATCCATCAGAAGCTACGTAAGCTTCGCGGTATTGTAGTATTTGCTCACTGTGCATGTAACAACCTCGTATGGGTTCAGAAGTAACTATGCCCAAGCCTGCTTCCGTGTTATTTGCTTATTTCCTCTGTTACTGCAGTGTGGGTGGTATCTTGTTAGGACAAATTTCTGCATGTATCTTACTACAGGCAGAGTAACTTAGCTGCATACCAAAACCCAAGAGGGAGAACTTAGCTGCATACCAAAACCCAAATATTTCTGAGTAACTGAGAGAAAAGCTGTCAAGCACAACAGGTGCTGGGAGGAACATCTGTCTCTGTGATTTCCTATGGCAGTATGCAAGACGCTGGTTTTTGATTGCTGTAGCTGGGCATTTTCTACCTTTAACTGGATGTCTGCAGGATCTGTGGAAGGCATCTCATTAGAAGTACTGCCCGCATAGTCTGGTGTATTTTCTTTGAGTTTTTCCCTGGGAAAAATAGATGAGCACGTATTTCGCTGTACAGTACTTTGAAGCAAAATTCTGTGGCTCCTTGTTAAAGGAATTGAGGGGAAACAAAGTCCTGACAGTTCCATCAGAAATGCCTTTTGTCTCTAAAATGTACAAACATTCTATCTATCGATCATGAAAAGTGTATGCGATTTTGATTTAAAGAGTAATTCCAGCTTCTTGCAAAGACTACTAAGAATAATGGTGCCTAGAATAAGACATGCAAACCAAACGATAGGCATTTCATTTACCAGCCTATTTGTCACAAGTGTAATTAAAATCTCATCTGTGAAGAACAAGCAGCTTCTGAAGATCAGCAATACCGCACCTTGCAGATTGTGTCATTTAGAAGAAAAAAATCTGTTTAAATGTCTAACATGAATTATGATTTGTCTAAGAGAGTACTACTCCTGGCTTCTATGATTTAATGTGATTAGCCTTTCAGAAAATGAAAGCTCAAAATAATAGCTCAAAAACATGATGTGTGGTGTGTGGGACATGCACTGTAATTATGAAACTAATGAGGGGTGTCTTACCAGTGTGACTGGTGAAGATCTGCTCCAGTAGCTTCTCTTAATGAACTGTCTGTCTATGCCAGCGCTCAACTTGCAGGAGTTGATGTGCTGGCTAGCTAGATGAGGATTGGAATCTTCTTTTGATCCCATAAATGAAGTGAATTTTATGGCAGTTAGACTTTTCTTTCAAAACTAACTTGAGTCCAAACGTTTTGGACATTAAAATGTGTCTAACATAAACTGGTGGTAGTTAGTGGTGTTACCAGGACTTACCAGAGCCGTGACCGTGGCACAGACACCAACAGCAGGATCGTGGTGCTGAGCGGACCTGTAATTGCAGCACGAGCTCATATGAAGTCCTGAAATCCCTTAGCATGTTCTAGCTGCATTGCATTGGCACAGTGGAGCGTTTAGCGTACTTGGGGCAGGAGGGAGACAAATTAGACTAGGCCATGGATCCCTCTATGCCTTATCTGACAAGGAGTAGAGGCTTCAAGGGAGCGCGTAACCGAGATTGTGATGAACCATTATGAAATTACTTGAGTAGAGGGGAACTTGACTATAATGTCTTCCTAGCTCCATCAGTCAGCGGTTCTACTTTCTCCTTGCACTTACACTAATGCAACTCTATTGATCCTACTAACTCCAGGTTAGTCTTTGAGCTATTAAAAAGTATTAGATATGCAGTGGAAGTGTTTGACATATGACATTTATATGCTGTTGTTTATGATTTGGAGCTTAAAATACCACGAAAATCAATTATGATTATCAAGGCCTGATGTTTGTTACAGCAAGTGGGACCCAAATTTGGCAGTAGTAATCATAATAGAGCAGATTGCAAAATTCATGGCAACTTTAGGATAATTAAACTGATTTTGTATTGCAATTAATATAAAATTAAATTGTAACCTGTATGTAGTTATTAATGTTGGTCCTTGATCCATAAACATCACTATATGCTAAAACTTCTAAGTTGCGAAGGTACTAGAAATTTCCGTATTGGTAATTCATTGCTGAAATTGTTGTGGAATAATGTACATTTGACCTAACTTAATGACGGATTTCTTGTCCTCATATAAGGATAAGCCATTTCGAAACAAAGAGAAAAGGGATTGCAAAGAGCATCTCAATGACTGAATAACAGAACTAAAAACATTCCCCCCCCCCCCCCCCCCAAAAAAAAAAAAGACATATATCACTCATTAAAGGACCCTTCTTATGGCTGAGTAACACAGTGTCCACTAGGAATTAAGGACTGGTCAATTCACTTATCTCAGCTGGATTTTCACTGGAGTTGGTTTTATTGCTGGATTTACTGACCATCAGAAATTACTCATATTTTTTATTGTTTTGAGTGCCAGTCTGAAAAATGTGGCTGCTGTTGGAAATAATTAGTGATATGAGAAGAAAACACTGCAACTGAAAAAGTAATGAATACCTTTAGTGGATTTTTCTGTTGGAAAGAGGATGGGCGGCTTGAATGATTAAGCTGCAGTCCAAGCCAGAGCTGAGAAGTGTTTGCAGGAGAGCTCGGGAGCTCCTACGCGCTGCAGCGCTCGTGAGGTTGTGCTGTGCGGCATCGCGGTCTTTGCAGGTGTGGGTTCTATCCCGTGACACAGGCAAAATGCCCTCCAGCGTGGGGGTTTCTGGTTAGCATATCCGGGGAGTTAGGACCTTTCAGTGATATGCAATTCCTGTGCTAACGGCAGGGACGCAGCCCATGCGTCACATTGCAGGCAGTAATCCCTTGCATCTCATTGTATGTGTTAGCCAAAAAAAATAAACAAATAAATAAAGGCAGTTCCTGTTAGCAGAAAATGGATTCGAGCAATGCAGAAGTTTTCAGTAATCACAAGGGTACTGAAAGCTACTTTAAATGCAGTTTTCAAGTTCTGATTTACTTTACCCAGTGTGAGAATTTTTGAGAAAAGTTTTCCTCAGGGGGGAAAAAAAAATCCATATTAAATATTCCGTATCTTTTTCTGGTTTTTACCTTAGCCCTATTGGTAGGCTGGTTGTTCCCTGTTTGAGTTTGCCTGGTTTTTTTGTCCCTCCCTTATTTACACAGATATTAATTTGGAGACTCTTTGATAATTGAGGAATTGCCCAAGAGTTTTGTAGGAGCAAAAGCTGTGCTCTGACGTGTTGGAGGAGCAGCCACTTGGATTACAATTTTTCTTTGGTTTTCTGTTGAGAGGAGTGGGGAAACCTGGGAAAAGCCTATTTGCTCCATGGTAGAAAATCTGCACGAGTGTGAATTGTCAGGCACATTTCACTATTACCATTTATGTAACTCAGTATTTAAACCTAAGGTTTCTTTTGTGTGTTTGCCTCATCCTCTGGATGAGATAATGCTCTTCTATTTCTGAGTGCATGAGTGCAAACCTCTTGTCTTTGTAACAAAAGAATAGAGAGATTTATCATTAAAAAATTGAGTGCAAATGAATGTAGCTCATCATTTTAATCATAGGTCAGGTCATCAGATTTGCCATATTTTGGCACGTCCATACGCAACTTAATGCTAAGTGCTTCTTTTATGAATTAATAAGTACACTTGCTAATTTTATCCTTATGCGTGAAGGCAAAATTCCATTAAGTATTTTAATGAAAATAATTTGTATCTTTCTGTTGCTGGACTTCTGACAATGACTGATTTGATTGCCATAGTTTAATTAGTTACAGGAAGAGTTATATAGCCTGGGAGTTCGATTTCATAAACACGTCTTTATGTTATCAACTTTTGCTTGAGAAGCCTGGATATAACCAGAGAATGTGAAATAAACATCTCAAGTGTATGCAGATAGAGGATTAAAAGTCTTTCTTTGCTGAATGGCATCCACACACTACCTATGTTGTTCTTTTCTGCATGTGAACTTTATGGGGTTTTGTCTTTGCGGACGAGAGGGAGGTTTTCCACAGAGACACTGGGAATTCTCTCTCTCTCTCTCTCTCTCTCTCTTTCTTTTGTTTTTCCTCTGAAATATGAAGTGATCATTTTACCATCTATCATAAAAGCTAAAGCTACAATGTTTTGAACAAATATGTCAAGACACTGAAATGGATTTTCTGAGACATTGCAGGACTTAACTGCTACTCTGTTAATACAAAGTTGCCCTACAACTGGCTTCAACAACCACTGCCAAATTTTGCTGTTTTGGGGACCTCCCCCAGGAACTTCAGCTGTGTTTTTACAGCAGGTTTTGCCATGGACTGGAGCCCTGTCTAGAGGCAACATGTTGCCCAGCATTTGATGTTTTTATATGGTCTGCACTAATACAGTCTGTTTGGAAACTTGGCTGGCACTGCGCTGGTTCTAGAAGGAGAGATATACAAAAGGTTACTGAACCTCGTCTTCCCTTTTTTGCTCACTGCTCTGTTGAATTTGCGCCAACAGCTTTTCAAGCTGATTTAGAATTGAGTTTCTTGTAACGCTCAGGAATGCTATCTCTAATGATGTTTTATTAGGAAAGAAATGCCGTCCGTGGGCACGAGCATGCTTTTTATTGTCAGGGTTGTTGCCTTGACTGTATGGTTTTAGCTGTAGTGATATTCCTGATTTAAAAATGTATGGTTTGCAGGGGACAAAAGTTCTATAAAATAGACGACTGTTTTGTTTCAGTTAAATTCAAACTGTTCATGGTACGTGCAGTCCAATTCAACATAATGTTTAAGGCTAATTTCACATGTGCTTAAGCCTTGGCATTAAATCAGGCACATGCTTAAATGCCTTCCTTAATTAGTGCTATATATTAGGACTTACAAAATACTTTTACTACTTTTCTTGATTTTATGAGCTTTTTCTTGTTTGGCACGGGGTAAAGTTAACTTACTACAAATGAAGGAAAATTGGTGGAGATGGGGACGCCAGGCTGGCAAGCACGCGTTCATTAAAAACAGATTAGCTAAAACCAGGCTATGATAATCCCGTAATCAAGACTCGATACACAAACCCAAGGAAATGCTAAACATGAGCTGTAAATAAATAGATGATTAATATCCTTTATTCCAATATGTGTGCCTTAGTGAGAAATTATAGTTCTCCTCAAAGGTCATTTTCTTATTATCTCAAGGTTACACCTTCCTTGCAGCTCTATGATGTGTAGGAAGTAGGGAGATAATTAATAGTGTGAAGGTAGAGTCGGTCCCCTGAGACACAGAACTTGGCAAGGCAGCCTCAGGTCTGTTAGTAAATATTGCAGGAAGTGGTTGATATCGAAGTGGGGGGACAGAGCATTCCTTGAGCCCCACCTATGTAAAAAATGTTTTGGTGGGAATAATGGCTGGAATGGAATGACTGAAAATTATATAGAACCAAGATGGATCCCTCATGCTGCTAAGGGAATTCTTAACTTGCTCCCTAATAAATTTGACTGAGTTTCTCAACAAGCATCTGAGGTGGAATTAAAAGGAGGGAGGACTGTTTTGTATGAGAAGTTTGAAAAGGTTCATTACTAGGGATTATGCGTAATGAAACACATCCTGAGTGTGAGGCTGTGCGGTTGGTGTGCTTAATACGTACAAATTAAATCTTCTCCTGTAAATATGCTAATAAAAACAATGAATTAAACATCAGGACTAAGAGATTTTTTCTTATTAATACAATGTAACCCTATTTAGAAAACTCCAATTTACCGAACACAGATGTTGCCAGTAAAAAATAAGTGGAAAAAAAATTGTATCCAGCAGAATATCAAATGTATTAATATCAAAGTTGAATAAAGATTTAAAAGCCTATTAAAAGTTAGGTAAAAGGATTAGTGGTGGGAAATGTTATACAATTTTATGGTGTTTTATGTAGCTAAACTCTGGAAAATGAAACTTACTGTTCAAAATTGGTGTTCTGAAAATGTGTCTTAAGGAACAGCAAGCCATTGGTCTTTAGTTGTAATATGTATATAATTTAGAGAAAAGTCTCCTGAATATCATTCTCAGGGAGAACTCTAGAAAGCAGTGAAAACTGTTAGAGACTTGTAGCATCTTTGAAGAGTAGCATGAATCTTAATAGGAGATTATCAATTAGACCTGATCAAGATCAGGCTTGCTGCATGTAGCCTGTGAATTTCTGTGATTTCTAACAACTTAGTTGAGTATTGCCTTACTTGAGCTTCTCGTAGTTCTTGTTCATAGGACAGAATTAGTTGCAGGCGGTGGCAAATGTTCAATGAGTTTGGCTGTCCTGGCTGCTACTTGCTCTGCCCTCGTGCTTTCTGCAGAGCCTGTGGTGCTGGAGGAGCTCCCGGGTGAGAAAGATGGGGTTGGTCATGTTCTTGCCATGGAAAGGATCAGAATACACTGCCCAAGAGGACTACTCAGGTCTCTTGGAGACTTCCACCTGTTCCTCCACTTCTTCCTGTTCTGCCGCCCTCTTTACTCCTGCACCTTTTGGGGACTTGCTTCCTCCTCCTCCTCCCTGAATATACGTCCTGGGCCTGATCCGCTTCCACTTCTGAATATGTTTCTTAGCTACAATGCCCCTTTTTTCTGATCCATGTGCTCTGATCGCTAACCCATTCTGAAGTCCTTTCACGACGTGTTTATTGCTCTAAATGCTTCTGTTAATTGGCTTACAGCTCGCAGCAGTTACTCCTACATGTGCTGTCGTTGCGATTTCTATTTCCACGCAGGCTAACCTTAGGAGCATTTGCAACTCAGGGAAATCCTGCTTGACCTCTGGCTTTTAACCACTCGGTGCAGTGGTGCTGGTGAGCTTTTCACCCTCAGCGTCTCACTGATCAGACAGCGTTTCTCATGGAACAGACTCTCTTACATGGTTGTGGTGTCTGTCTCTTTTCAGTTTGATGCAGCAATTAGCTAAATAGCACTACCTGTATGGGCTTAAAGCATGGGCAGTTGCAGGATGGGCCTTTGTGACTCTTTTGGAAGGATATACTGTATTATGTTACTGTGCTGCTTAGATCACTGGTGGACTTGAAAGCCTAAGTTGTGGGGCTGATCAAACCTTTGGTCTCTCTTGAGGCGGGAGCTGGTGAAATGTGGCAGTTGGCACTCTTGCAGTGCCTGGTGGCAGAAGGATCCCTGATATAGGGATGTGCCAGGAATGAGAATGAGACCAATGAGAAGACATTACAAGGAAGAATAGGAAGGCAATTCTTGACAGATTTGGAAGGAAAAGGGGGAGAGGAATAGGGATGGGAAGAGAATTCTGGGGTTGAAAGTATCATATTAAGTATAGAAAAAGAAGAGTAAGAAGAAGCTTGAATGTGGAGAAGAGAGGCTGGAAAAATAGACACAATGTACAGAAGAACAGAAAATGTGCACATGAAAAGGCTGAGGTAAAGGAAAAAATAAAACAAAACTTAAATCTTATAACTTTCAGAGCTTTCTAGACTATGAAGCCATAACCTTGCTAAATTTTCAGCCCTCAGAACTGCCCCCTAATCAATGTTTTCCAGCATCTAATACTAATTTTGTCCCCTTAGTTGTATGGATGACATAATTAAGTACTTTAGGGAGACAGTTATTAAAACTTGAGACTGTAGCGTCTAAACTTAAATAGAAGGAATTAAGTTAGACCTAGTCAGGACAGAAACATGGTATGTGTTCTGCAACTTGGCAAGGCTACATGAATGTGAATAGGTAGAAAAGGCTGCAAGAAGTTGGCCCTAAAACAGCACACTCAGCTCTGAGAAATCCCCAGGCAGAGGTTTAGGAAAATGAAAATGTGTTGCTGGAAGGAATACTCATCAATTTGGAATTAAGGTGCGTTGTTATAAGAATAGAAAATGAGCTTGTGAAAGAAGCACCGCTGCATTTTCATCCCTGTGCTGTGCTGTTTACAGAAACAAGAAAGCCTCAAATGAAGTTCCCAAAGTTGTCCAGGTGCCAATTCTATTATTTCCTAACTGTGTTTGACATAGCAGCATTTTGATTAAACCTCCCCTATCGGTTTCCAAATACTTGCCTTATACATTTGTTTCCGTCCCTGTTTCTTAGACCCATCTCTTCATTCTTTTCTTTGGAAGCATCGATATATTCAGCAGATAATGAAGAAGTCAGGAGAAGTAATTAGAGTTCTCTTTCTGGAAGAGTCGTGACACTCCAGCTTCACACTAGAGAAGAAGGGTTTAAATTGCTAACTTATGGTAATATCATTTGCTTGTGCATACCATTAGCAAATTGGTACCGGAAGATAAACATCACTCATCACCACTTTGTATGTTGTTAAGATTATTTCTGTATTTAAGGGTGGAAACATAGGTTTGTTTTCTCATTATCATCATAACAGCTTTTATACTATAAACTGGAACTTAGCTTTGGAAGAAAATGGAACTCTGAAAATAATATATTAAGATGGGCTTGCGTGTAATCCCTGTGTTGATTAGCATTCTTGATTTAAATGTCTTGGGAGAAGTCAATGTATGGACTGCATAAATAAATAAATACGTAAGTTAGAGAAATGGTACATCATCAGTTTGCATTTGTATGTTTAGTTGGGCTTAAAGTTGCATCCTGCAGTTGGGAGAAACAATTCCCATTTTACATATTTCAGATGGGGATCTCAATATTCTTTAAATCTTCCTGACGGAATTCAGTCCATTATCCCTTCAGTGAACCTGATCCTTAGCCCTGTAATGAAAGGGGCTCAGAGTGGTCTGAAAAAAAGGCTTTTGATTTGCATATAGTACAGTGACTGCAATTATGTTAATTCCCAAAATGCTCACCAGCTGTTTTTGGTGAGGATAGCACTGCAAAAGAGAAAGATTCATCTTTGAATCTCAGCTGCTTCCAGTATTACTGATGGTGAAGCACCTGAAACTTCTTTATTTCACTCTTCCCCCTTTCTTTAGACTATCTTTAGTCTTTGGCATCTGAGAATGGCAACCGTATACAAAGCTAATTTTCTTCCCCTTACGCAGTTATATTGCTTCAATTCTTTTGCCAAAGAATCCGTACCTGGGTATTGTGCATATGAGGCTAGAAATCTTCTCCCTTGTCTCCAGGGGCCATATATTGTGTGTGTGCATTTGCAAACGTGCACATGTATATGTGTGTGTGTGTGTATATATATACACACATATATATATAACATATGTAGGTAGGTATGTCTTTTATTATATTTATCTCTTCTCTGATATACAGGAAAGGAAAAAGAAAAATCTGCCTGTTTTTAAAGCTTATTGAAGGTTATCCAGAGTAGTATTTCAAGATAGGAAAATGAAGGTTTCTTCTTCCCCTCTGACCCTGAAGTTGTAATTACTGATTTTCCTGACACTGCCTGTACTGGCAACTTCTATTTACCAGTGTGCCTTTTTAGAGTAAAATGGACCCCATAAATTTGGCTGAAACAGATGAACATGGTCCTATGTTGTGAGTGATTGCTTTCTTTTTGTGTGTTCCAGGTGATGAATACGCTTAATTTCTGTTGTGGTTTCCCTTTTCAGATTCTTGAGAAAAGAGTAATTTTTACAGCATTCACTTCCACTTTAAGCTCTGAGAGTTACTTTGCCTGCCTTAATAACACCAGAAGGACTAATAAGCTGTGTTTTCTAGGTGCTTGTACAAAATGAATGGTAGATCAAGCAAGAGTAGGTGAAGAGACTTTAAAGGACAAAAGCAAAGTGATCATGAGCACACTTACTTTTCACCTCTGAAACCAAATTATAACAATCTAAAATACTCCAAGATCAGTAGCAGTTGCTTTTGAGTCAAAATCCTCATACAGTCACTGTGTTCCAGGACTGTGTTTGAATTGCCCTAAAGGTCAGCTGAGACTCCTGGCATTTGCTCCCCTTTCAGAACAAGGTGCAGATCCAGTTAAAATGTTCATTTCCCGCACAGGAAGATCTAGTGGAAATAGTCATTAGCCTTTGTGTAAGTGGATTCGCTCTGTCTTTCGAATACCTTCTTCATAGTGTACTCTGACTCTGTTGCACATGAATTATGATGTTTGATCAGATGCTTGCTACAGATTTGAAGTAAAAGTAATTGGCTAAGTTAGTCAGTCAGTAGCTTGTGTAATATTTTGCTGGTGCTGAACCGCCAAGGAATAAAGTGAGTCTGATGACTGTGAAGTTTACTAGCTTTCTCGTTCTAACAGAAATTGTCACCGTTCCAAATAAATAAATAAAGGAACTTCTTATGCAAGGAGCAACCTACGCAGCTCAGTAAGTAGATCCAGTGACATTAAGATGCTGTCTCATTTCTTTCTCTTTCATTTTGAAGTGATAGGTAAAATATCTTCAAAATACAAGCTGTTTAGAGACCTGGAGTCTGCTTGTACTAGGATGGCTGTTATTGATTGGGCAAAGAACCACTGAGTCATCAACCCAAGGCTTTTAAAATGAATGGCACCACTAGATGTATGACCATTATATCATTTTACATTTTATTGATATTAAGATGTAATTGTTCTTCAGGAGGAGTAGCTCAGAGCTTTCAGGCTGGCAGCAGTAAGTTCCATGGTGAAGCCTCTGAATTTCAAGTACTTGCTTTTCTGTCATCTCTACCTATGCAATTGGTGAACTGGTGAATTGGTCATTCTTCAACAAAATATCTGAGTACCTTCAACTCAAATTCAGCTCTGTAGATGTAGGTTTTCTTAGCTGGTATGACTTTGAGGAGAGGGACATAAGAGGAATTAACATTGAATGATGTAATGGAAATATGCATAACAGGTTGCACTGTGCTAGTACATGGTAAAACACAGAGAAGTTGTGTTCACAGTGTTATAAAGGACGTTGTTTCATAGCAATGAGAGAAATATCTTTCTAAGGAATTTTAGATTTTTTTTCTCTAATTGTAGGCAGATCTTTCTTAAAGGAAGAATCGAACCAGTTTTTAGTAGGGATTTACAGAGTACTTAAAAAAAAAAAAAAAAAAGTACTCTCATCAGACATTTTCTATGTATTGAGCTATAAAGAAGTGGCAAAAAAAAGACAACATTCTTTTTAAAATTGCTGCTTCAGCTCTAGTGAGACATTATTTTTTAGCTGATAAGTGCTAGGAATAATGTTTTACATAAATATTCCACAATATTGAGCAGATTTTGTGTCTATAATTAGAGCTTTGATTTACTCACAGACAGAATTAATTAGGGAGTAATAGTTGTAGTGCAGTTCTACTATAACAAAAGCTCATTTCTTCTTCCTCTTGTTAAAATCAAAAGTAAACAAATGTTTCTTTGACCTTTCTTAAAACACTGTAAAAAGAGTATGTTTAGAATATAAATACCCTCGTACTAAATACAAAGACATGTTCAACTGTCCATAATTTATTTTATACTTAATTACACTCCATAGCAGTCTAGTTCAAGACTGCTGAAACTTTCAAATGAGGAAATATATGAGAATGTCTGAGAAGACTGAAGTATCTGAATTTTATTTATATATATATGTAATATATATATGTCAAGTAGATGATATTTTACCCCCCCCAATTCCTAGGGGCTTTGGAAGATCTTCTCTTTCAACAACTTATTTCCCCCCCCCCCTACACACACACACAGATAGGGTTCATATTCTACCCGTTGTTTCATCAGGGCAAGGAGGGAGGGCAGAGGCTTCCTCCTGTAGCATTTTTCTTCCAAGTGCATTCATGTAAGACTAGGGAGATTTTGCTATTAGTTCATGAACAAATGTTCCTTTTGAACCTGACAGTATATCATTTTAAGGAATGGGGTGTAAGAAATACTGGAACAAGAGCTACCAAAAGTTACCTGATTCAGTGCTTATTCTTGTGCTAACTTGGTGTTTCTTGATTTAAGAGCTGTGTCCGAGTCGAGCTGTAGGAATCCCCTAGCTCTCTGAGTCCCCTGTACAGCAATGGGCATGGGAGAAACTTGAGACCTGCTGTGGAACGGCAGTATCCCGAGCCAGCTTGAAGCAGCAATTCCTAAGGGCTGGCAAGGATCTTGTCAACATCTTTTCTTCAAACCATGGATCTTTTCTCCAACCACAGGTAGTCAGAAGTCCTGCCTGGGAGTATCCTGAGAGAAGGGAGGTGGATGGCTCAAAAAAAAAAAAAAAGGAGGGGGGGGGGTATGGGTTATCATCTTTTGGCAGCTCCAGATATTGTGTTTAGCAGACTCTCATATCCTGTGATAAATCTGAACTATCGGGGGAACAAAATGATGGAGAGCAGCTTGTCCAGAGTATCACCACCATGATCCAGCAGAGATCTAACCAGAAGTGTGACATATGCCCTCTTCATATGTGTGAGAAGTCAAAAACTTCCCTTTTTCTTTGACACTCGCTATAATAACAGAATGGTGGGTAAGAAGAATTACCTACCATTGCTGGGTTATTTTCTCTCGGCAGACCTGCCATTCCTAAGTCAAGACCTGGATGAGCCAGAGAGCAATCCAGACATTAACCATTCACCAGAACAACCCACCTTTCACCGACTTCCACAGCTAGACATTTGTACAGTCAATTTGTATTGAATGAACATACAATTAGTGCCTCATTTAATCTGAATTCTGTTGTCTTAGGCACATAATTAAGAGTTGACTGTTATTTCAGTAACTTTGGGGTATTTTTTTTTTTTCCTCTTCTTCCTGAAACTATTTAACTTTCTTGGGCTTGAAGGTAGTTGTTGCCAACTGTCTTTGTGAGACCCTTCTTTAGCAGAAAAAGATCACTCTGAAATTCAATTCTTTACTTGCAATGCCAATAAACTTAGACTCGAGTCTCTTGACCAAGTCCTGTAATTGACTCTCTGAAGTTCTATACTGCTTTTGCCTTTCCTGTGAAACGACATGCACAACTAGGTCCCAGAGGGGAGAAGTGAGTAGCATAATTGTATTTAGAAGTCAGGATCCCATTTGGTTGACCATCAAGTCCTCTTCAGAGATCAGCAGTGTTGTGCATTTTAATGTGGTGGTAAATTGATGTATTACTAGGTGTATACTCCTCATTCATGTCAAGAGCAGCTTGCTCAGCAGATGTCCTATTTTCATAAGCTGATGCCTAATGGAAAAAAAAATGCAAAATGTGCACATGGATCTCTTCTTATCTGACATAATGAATTGGATTATGAACAATGCTATTCGTGTGCAGTCTTTGTACATGTAACCTGCCCTTAAATTTTACTAGGTAAGTGTTGGTACAAACTTTTGAAAAGCTACTGCGAGTGTGCAGCCCCTCTGTCTTGTAGTTTATTTTCTTACCTCCTTAATGTTATTTCTTAAGCAGTAGACTAGGCACACAAGGGCAGCTGCTGTCTGCAAGAGCAATCGCCATTATATTTAAAACTGGTATTTGCAAGATTACTAGGGGCAGTAGTGTGCTGAGGCAATGCTTAGTGCTAGCAATTGTCATTACTTATTTAGCTGCGGAAAGGCATAATCCAAAGGGCTCTGCCTACGAGAACGAAGCTGCGGTGAGCGGTGCTCCTGTTTCAGTGCCAGGCCCCGAGCGCCGGTGACTGGAGCGAGGCGCAGAGCTCGCGGGATAACCCCCCAGGGAGGGTTGGCCTTGCCACCACGCGTGCCGGGTGCTCCGGAGAGCCCCAAGAGCGATGGCACCAGCAGAAGGCTGAAGAGGATACAAGTCAGCCTTTTAGATTTAAGAAGAAAATCATACGTGCCAATGAGAAGTTCTTCCATTTGATTAAATATCCCTTAACTGGTACGTTTGCAGGCAGCATCCTCACTGGCTGCTCATTGATCTCCAGGCCCAGTCCCCCAGTGGGAATGGTTCAGGGTACCATATCAGAAAATTGGTTGGATGAGTCAAAAGTTTGACTTGAATAGAAAAATTGCTAGGAAGTGTTTAAGTTATGATTCCATGCGGCTTTTAAGAATGTGTGAGTGAAGTTTCTTTTCCTCACATTTAATTCAGGTTTTGAAAACAGAGAATGGTGAGAGAAATGTGGGCATGATTTACAAGTTGCCCCAGAACAGTGATGAAAATGCAAGTGGTATAACACTGATCTATTAGCAGAGCAGATTTGGTCATAAATTATAATGCTACTGAAGGTGACACACATTGCAGTTGTACCTCAAAGATTTGGTGATCTTATGAAAACTGTTTATGTTTGGATTTAAGAGCAGTTATAACGTTATATTCCTAAAATATAATTAGCTATACTACTTAAGGGATTCCAGTTTATCTCTCAAATGGGAGTATGTTGCTAAAGAAATGCATCAGACTGACAGGAGAGTTATAACTAGAGCTTCCTGGTGCTGTCCTGGATTATTCCTGGATTAGTGGAACAGTCTAAAAATCAGTCCTTGAAATAACAATTTCCTTCTGGAAATAACAAGCAACCAAAAATATAGAAAGCCCAAATTACTACTTTATTTGACAATCTTGGCATTAAGTTCCCTGTTAGTGACTGTCTCTGTTTCTGTGGATATTTGAGTTTACACAGAAATGCGGCTGAAGCGGCATTGAAGACTATGCAGCGATCATGTATTCTTGAAGTCCAAGGAGTTTGCTCGCAGCAGCTCCTCCTTGCGTGCCCGGTTGCCAGGAAGGGTGCAGTAAGGCTTGTGTCCTCTCTAAGCACTCCATTTTCTGTTCAGGCTCTCCAGGAGGCTTAGACCTTGTGCCGTCCTGTGCAGGCCTGTTGGTGTTTCTTGGTCAGAAGAAGAGTTTGCCATAAACAGTTGCAGATAGGAAATCTGGACCTAAGTTCTGAAACACAGAGTCTGTTTGCCTGTTTCGGGTTACATTGTAGGGCTTTGTGGGTTGTACCAAGAATTTATGCTTGAGCCCTCAAACAGTTCCCTGAATTAGTAAGTCATGTAAAGTCTCTGAATTTTAAAGCTTCTGTTGTTCATCATCACGTGGCATAAGGAGGGACTTGAGTTTCTTCTAAATTTATCTGAAAAGCTTGAAACATGATATGCTTTATTCATCAGCGTGTGTGTGTGTGTGTGTGTGTATGCAATTATATTGCGAAGTGTGCAGTGTGCTTGCACTGGAGGCAACTAGATGAGAGATCTTGCTGCTGAGAATTGTAGGCTTTTGGGTGTTATTCAGTGAAACTGCAACAACCCTAGTAGCAAAGAGTGACATGAAAGCGAAAAAGCTCTGCACCTAGTTCTTAGATCTGTGTTCATGTTTTTGTGTCATGTGGTTCCTGAAGTTTTCAGGCATCGAGACAAAATTGACACGTGAATGGTAATGAGAGCTTGATATCCTCAGTCACACCACAGAGCTATTTTATATGGAATATGTAATGCTAATCATTTGTCATCTCTTTATGATGGAGTAAATTGTGACTATATAGCATCTGTTTTCTGCAACTATTCATAAAATTTAAGACAAGCCATGTCCTTTTTATTCTCCAAGAAAAGTAGAGTGTGGGCCAAATTTTTACTGTTAACATGTATATATAATTGCTAGAGCTGCTGAATTATTGTGATCTGTAATTCAAGTCAAAGTTATTAACAAGCACCCTTAGGAAAGTTTAATAATCAAAGAGCATCTAACAGGTGATGTTGTCCAAGATTGTCAAGATAGATTTGACTTGGAGCTGAGGCCAAATTTGCTGAACTTTCTTTGGATAAGTACAAGCATTTTATAAGAAAATAATCCAAACTACTAATACTCACAAGACAACAACTCTTCTCACCTTAATTCCTGGTGAGCTTTTCGGCAGAAAACCAACTTTTTGTGATTTGCTGTGATAATGTAATAGGTCTATTAGGCATCTGGTTTTATTGAAATTTGGTAATTGTGTTATTGCACTATAAAATTCATGTGCATGCTCTGCTGATGGATTTGGGTCCACAGCTGTATAGAGCAATTATGTAATTACTAAAATTCTATCTCCAGATCTCAAGTGTCTTCTGGGAGACTGATTTCAAAGACTTGGGCATGTGAAGTCAGAATTTACCCGAATTTTCAAATGCAGCCACTGCTTCAACTTTACACCTGTAAACTTGGGTTTTAGGGTATTCAGTTTCCAAGCTGAGTGTCCCTGCTTGTTCAGTTATGCAGTATATTTGGAGCACTGTGGAACTTTTGTGCTGGAAAGATCCTAATAGATCTGTTGAAAATGTCAAGATGAACAGAAAGATTGCAGAAAGTGTGAGAACTGTTCTGGGCCTCAAAGATGTTCTATTTCCCCAGTTCATGAACTTCAATGGTAAAATGCATATATCTGAGAGAGAGAATATGCAAATAAATATATTACAGAAATTCACACTATAAATCTTGTCCTGTTGGGGGAAAAAAAGTGTCTTGTAATCTGTTTGTTCCAGCTAGACTATCTTTTGCTGCTTTGGTTGTGATATCTGCAGCCTGTTTCCATGGATTAATCAGCCTGTAGTAAAAATCCCTCATCAAGATTGCATGCCAAAAAACTGCAATAAAAAGTAATAAAAAACCTCAGCAAGAAAGAAACAAAGCTGAGGAGACCTCAGCAAACCATTAAAACCAAGAAAATCTGAAGTAAATCATTAAGCTTCCCAGGACCGAGGGAGAACAAGGAGACCTGGCTCTCTTGTCAGCAGCCTTCCCGGCTTGTTCCCTGCAGCACCCGCCTGCCTCGCTCGCGTCGGTTCTTGGCCTTTGCTGTGCGCCTGCCAAGTCACTGGGCTCTTTGCGAGGTGGAGAGCAGCTTGCCGGGAAAGTCAGTCACGGTGCAACGAGCTAACCCGAGGTGTTGGTCACCCCAACATCCTGACAGCTGCAGAATAAACAAGGTACGAGCCACTATGAAGACCACCTCTTGGGAGGTGGTCTTCAAATGGCACTTTGGCAATACAAATTGCATTTATTCGGTGGACTCAACTTCATTTTTCCAATATGGAAGTACCTGATACTCTTAAGTTTCTGAATGAAGTGATTTTGGTGTTGAAACCCAGGCGCGGCACCGTATTGGAAAACTAAGCCCCTGAGAATAGTGGTGTAGGGCCAGCACTGTGTAGTAGTACAGGACGGACCGTAGACTTGTCTTTCTGCAGTGATAGGTGGGTGGGTAGGTAAAGTGGCGCTAGCTATGTTTATTCATGCAAGGAAGCTCCATCTTAAGTGATCTTGATTAAATATAAGGGTGCAGTTAAATGCCAGAAATGTCCAATTCATTAGGAAGAACTATCTGGTCTGAGTTTAATATAGTTGCTTCTAAGTAGCACTGTTTTGCTAAAAAGCTTTCTACGGGGTTGTGTATGTGTGCTAAGGCCTCTACAGGGATGAGCATGTGTGCTGCCTAAGGCTTCAGTTTGCAAATGAATTCACAGCTCGAGGATTTTAATTTGGCACATAGTCAGAGACTTGAGATATTGCCTTTAAAAAGGGGTCTCTATGGGGGAACTTGTTTTCAGTTCCATTTATAGAATCAGAATTAATGAACTGAAAGTGTTGGTAGGCATTAATGAAAGGTGCTTCTGCTAGAGCTTAAAAAAAAAAAAAAAAAAAGAAGAGAAAGGCATAACTCTTGTGCAAGAGGATAATGCTCCAGTTTTAACTTTGTTGAGGAATTTTCGGAGTTGCTTTTGGTATTGTACGGAGTGCCTTCCCCCTGGATGCTCTACATGAAAATAAGAAAATGAGGTTCCCGTTCTCTTTAAAAAGTAAGCAAGATATAAATAAAAAATGTCAGGAAGATATGCAGCAAAAATAAAATGAGCAAACAGTGGAATTTAGCAGGTGTCTTGCTAGTCACACTTCTCCTCTCCCGTGTGTTGAACATTTGACTGGGAGGGGATAGAGGAGCTTCCTTGAGGATAGGCACTTTGCGAGGCAAGTTGAGAGCGTGTGGAGAGGCGTTTCCCGCAGGACAGGAGGGCAGTCCCGGGCCCAGGTGTCTCCTTGGGAGAACGCAGCAGCTCAGAATTTCAATCAAGTGAAGTGCACGGAGTTCCTGTGGAATGGAAGTGTTCAGCTCGTCTAAGCCTAGGGAGGCAATGCATGGAAAAAGAAATGTGAAAAGCACTGTTTGCTTTGGGTGGAGAAAAAGGACCAGAGCAAAATTATATGAAAATCCTGGGGAAGAACATGAGTGTGGGTGTCTGATCTAAGAAATGCAAAGGTGATCTTTGTTATTTTTAATCTGTGGTTTACATCTTGAATATTGCATTTCCATAGGAAATACTGCTGTATTTAGGCATTGTGCTCCATGAAGTAGTCCTAAATGTAGACTGTTGTTTCAGTGTCTCAGCTTTCTTAGAAGAGGTGTCCTTAGTTAACTGAAGATGTAAAAAGGATTTGGGCAATATTCAAAAACTCCAGAGCAAATTTTGGTTTGGTTCAGCATGGGAGAAGAGTTTCATGATGTAAAGAGTGATCCTTCTGGCTTGTGGATTGGTATTGCTAGGCTCATATCTACAACAGCTCTATTACACTCAGAAATGAGTATGACAACACAGCCCTGAAATAGTGCCGTAGAATAGGGCACTCTTTGTAAATGGCATTTCTGAGGTAGTCAGATCCAGTAGAGGATCAGGCATCTATTTTCTGTGTTGGCTAAAGCGGGAGGTGATTGTGCTCTGTGCTAGTGGGTTCTCTCTGCAAGTATCATACAGTGGAATTTAAACCCAATGTTTCAGAGGCACAGCAGATAAACTGGTGCAAAAATGAGTTATATGAGTTATGCCTCTCAGGTCTGAGAGCTAGTGCTGGATTTTTCTTGTCCTTGGGCAGGGAAGCATCACAAGGATGTTGTTGGGCTTGAAACTTGCTTCTTAATGTGAAAAGCTATGCACTCCCTTCCTGTACCAGCATCTCCTGTAAGTGGTGTTGTCAGCCCAAGAAAAAATAACAGTTGTGTGTTAATGACTTAGTCATGTCAGCAGCTCTAAGGGATGGCAGTTCAGCTGCTCAATTGGCCCAATTATTATAATTCTCTAGGCTATGTAGGCTCCAAAATCTGAAAGCAAACTTTTTTTTTTTTTTTTTTTTTTTTTTTTTTTTTTTTGCTTCCCCAAATTGGTAATATATTAGCTAGGTGCATTTATCTTGTCTAGTTTACTACAACAGTTCTGTCAGAATTAACTCCCAGCTAAGACCAAAATTAATTTGTTGACAGGTGTGGGGGTGTATAGTTATTATTAAATGCCTGCAAACTAGCCTTGATCAAAAGATTAAAGCTTTCATCTGTAAATACAAGAGAGCGAATCAATTGATGGCATTGTATCTTTCTAACCATCCCTAGATCTCATGCTGCATGCAGGCCTTGTGTTTTGGGTGCTTCTGCTGCCTTCATCTCTGTGAAGATGCAAGTGCAAAGCAGAAGTCAAGTGGGCACAGAGCACAGAACTTCGGTATTCAGAGGAGTAGCAGCTTTCAAGAATTCCTCTGCCTTGTCATCTCCCTCAATTCCCTTAATTTTCATAAAATGCCAGCATCTAAGGGTTATGGTCATATAGATATGCATGTCTTTATATGAATATAAATTTAGGAGTGTGGTTCAAGATGCAGGAATAAGAAGAGAAACTGAGGTAAAATGCCTTCTCAGGAAGCAATTTGGGAATAAAATAATGTTTAGTTTTGATGTTCTGAGATGGATTTTGTTTATTCTATATACTGGTTACCTGGGAGCATGTACACAGAGAATATATGCCTAACTACCTGTGTGCAGCTCCTTTCATTGTAGGGAACGAGCTACTGCATCAATTATTTTAATAATTTAGATTTGAGGTGGCCTTTCCTCCCATTGATTTATGAGATTTATGAGTTAAGTCTCAAAAGTCATATACAAAACAGGAAAATAATCATATGTTCTCCATATATTTGGACAACTCCCCTTATCAAACTGAAAAGAATGGCTGAAAAGACATTTATAGGACTTTGCTAATAGGTGATTCAGAAAACAGATTAAGCTTCCAGCCAGACCGGTTCAAGTGAGCCATCAAGCTGTTTTGCATAAGGATATATTCTGAAATTAAGGTCTTGGCAGTAGATTGGTATCTATGGTGCCAAGTGAACCTTTGAGTTCTAATTGAAAGGTCGTATGGTGGATCACACTCCCTCGTTCTTAAGAGAAAAGAAATATTCCAGTATATTCTGTTTGAGATCAGTGTGACTGCGCCTAGGTGTTACGTGCTGAAGATATATTATCTTTCAGCACGAGACTGTCCTAACTCTCCTCAGTAAAAGGCATGGGGCGCCTTCAGTGTCCATGCAGGCCATTTTTCTTGGTTCTGAGCGGGTGCTGACACTGTCATATTAAGGCAAAGCAGGCACTGGAGCCTGTGGTCAGTGTGAGCACTTGGCCCACTGGCTACTTCAGAGTCCCCTGGTGCTCCAGGCAGGAAAGATGAGCTCACCCTGAAGCTCTTCCTTCAGTAGCTGTTGAGGTGCAAGTAGCTGGAGGCATTTGGTTCCTCAAGCTTGAGGCAAAAATCAAGTATAGCTACCAAGGACGGGAAAGTGCAAGCAATTGCAGGAAGCTCTGCATTTTGAGCATGAACACCTAGCTCTTACTTTCAGTCCATTTGGATGTTTTTTGATGCTTTTCATGTTTGGATACTTTCAAATAGAAACCTGTTTATAGTAGAGGTATGAATGTTTTATGAAATTAGTCACAGTTCGGTCCCCAAAGGATCTAATAACTGACATGGTTTGCAACATTTCTGTGTGGCATTTGCGTGTACACCTAAATCATTGTTCCTCCACTTTTGGTTATAGTGGCCTGTAAAAAAGTCACTATAAAAATGAATCACATCAGAAGACAGATTTACTGTAATTGCTGACTTATAAATAATGAAAAGCTATATAAACTCTTACTTATTCCGTATAACTGAAGCTTTAAGTTTTTAAATGGAAGTTGATCCATTACATAGTATCCTAACTCTGCATAATGCAGTTTCTGAGCCAAGTTGTGTAAGTGGTTTGGGGGACAGTAGGGATGTAGCAAACTCCTGCAGTCTTGTCTGTGCTAGACAGATAAGCTCTAAAGCAACCCATTGATAAGATCAGAAGGCAGTTTGCCACAGCATTTATGATTTGCACAGGCCCTGTAGCTCAGGTTATCTTGTGGTTCCTATGTAAGGAATTGTGTTATGTGTGGATTCAAAAGATACATAGCCAATTTCTGAGTGGCCAATAGCCTGGCAGTTACTAGGTGGATTTCCCACCTCCAAGCCTTGCATAGTTATACCACTGGGAATTACCTTGTCTCTTTTCCAGAGAACGTGTATCATAAGAGTGAGGTGGATATCTGGGACGCCCTTGAGAGCAGGAAGCTTGCTGTGCTGTGATTCTCATAATCTGTCAAGATAGCAATTCTTTAGCTAACATATTACTTCTATTTACTACTTTTATTGTTATTTTGTGTTAAATATATATCTCTGTACACATATATCTTAACTTCTATTCAAGGGGTCCTGTGACCTATCTAAGCTCTCCTGACACACAGTTTGAAACAGTTGACTTTTCCCACTTTTTGGCTTGTCATGCCCTCTGTGTTTTTCCTAACAAGATTGCCTTGATGCATATTGCGTTGATGTCAAAGGAAAGTGCCTAGTTATGTTGTCTTCCAGGAGTGGTGGTTCAGGTCAGTAATGTAACTCCTTATTTTCTTCTGAAAATTATTCCCTGTGAGGGTGATGACCTTGTTGGACTATATCTGTGGAAAGCAATTCTCAATGCATTCCTAAAGATCAGATGGGATAAGTGGCTATCCGGCTCTCAAAGGGTTGGGAGTAAAAACTGGTTGATTAGTAGTCCTCTCAATATGATCCTTGCATTTGTCCATTTCACATTGTTTTATTAAAAGGAATTCCTCAGGAAGCTGATGATACTCTTTAGTACTATGTTGTGGGGAGGAATACAATATAATAGAGATTAGCTAAACTGGAATTGGTTTGTGGAAAGCTTAATGAGACTTGGGATATCTAGAAAGAACGGGCCACTCTGAGGAAGAGTAAGAGAAAATCAGTAGGAAAACATCAGGCTACATTAAAGAGGAGAGTGGGATGTGAATATTCCCAGCTGTTGGACAGATATTGACTCAGAAAGCTATAAGCAGCCCAAAGAAAGATCATTTTCTAACCCCCTCATGATGGCAGCAGATCGATAGATAAAATGCTACCTCTTCTTGTTTATTAGAAATTTGCAGTCTGTGCCTGTGATTTGAGGGCTGAAAACTGCTCACCTCACAGTGACCTCATAATTTCTAGTTACGTTACGTACTTGCGTAAATGAAAACTTTTTTCAAACAGATTCAGCATTTTGCAATGTACAAGTGATAATGGAAAAAAAAATGACTCTGAATAAACTGAGAATTAGTTCTCTACTTGTATATGCTTACAACATGGCAGTTACTGTGGTGTCATCTTTATGCTATAAAAGCATAGTTGCCTCTTGAGAGGTCATGTGGATTAACTCTTCTATAAAATGTGTTCTTTATAGCCCAATAAAATACATTATAGATGTTCTATAGAAGAAGAAAATTGTGGAAAGCCTCTTTGTTGTTAGGAAGTACTTATGTGTGAAATTTAGTATTATCACATGCTGTATATTGCAGGAATTGCCCTAGACAGGGAAATGGTGATTTGGAAAACAGAACGTGCATATGGGATATATGACTGCTTGTGTTCAAAAGCATCACGCTCCTTGGTTTTTAGTTTGAGAAATAGCTGAAAGGCATGAGCTTTTTACTTTTTTTCTGTGTTGTGATACTCAAGCTTGCTTGACTTGAGTAAATATAAACGTCCTATCAGTTACTTAAAAATAATTGATTTCTGATTTTTTTTTAAAAAAAGAACATAACGCTTCCTCTGCCTATTTTTTTTGTATGCTTATCTCCTTTAAAAAAAAAAAAATGCAGATATTTTCGTTTCCACTTAGATTTGGCTTTTATAGATATGATTCCTAAGGATTTTTTTAAGCATGTACTTCCTCTGTCATCTTGCCATAAAATAGCAAGATTGTTGCACATGTGGTGTGTTTAGATGATGTACACCTAACAAAATGGTATTCTTGATATATTCAGTCTCTTTATTGTGCCTGTTTATATAGCAAGCCCTGTTTAGGGCAGCCGTGCCAAACTGCATCCTTTCTATACCTGCTGCTTGCCTATCACCACCATCTGGTGAAGGAGTGTGGTCATTGAAATGAACCTGATTTTACAGAGACTGTCAGCAACCCACGGCTGCAGTCCCCTTATGTCCTGTCACACTGCTGAGTAAAGCAGGTTAAATGCGTTTTTTGGGTGTATTTTAAAGCATATAAAAACTGTTGTAGTCTTTCTGAATGAAGGTTCCCCTTAAAATCAAAGGCTTATTCAAAGTTTTTATAAAAGTGTTGGGTTTATTTGTTTGGTGCATGATTGATTTCAGATATAACATAAGAGTATCATGAAACTGCTCTCCTGTCTCTTCTTTTCCTGGAGAGGATCTCAGCAGGAGTTGTTCTGGGCTAGCCTGGATAAATGAGATGTCATTTTATCTCATCACGATGCCTCATTATGAACTTATGCTTTCAAGAAAATGACAACATAAAAAAACTTATTCTGAATTATAATGAATATAAATATGAAAAAATGATATTAAAGGTCAAGATGGAAGATTTATTTAATGAGCTATCCAGTATTTTTCCTACTTCATTTGGACTTTAAATTTCATTTGAATATTAAACTTACAGTTTGTGATATGCATATGGAAGATATCAAAGATTGCCCTTTTAAAGATTGTTATGATCTCACCTTGTGATACTTGTTCAATTGTCTTGAGTGGTTTGCTCCATTACTGTGTGCAAAAATCCTTTAAAGAGCAGTCCCCCTCACATGCATGAGCATCACCAAGGTCCTCTTTACCTTAGCTGAGAACCCCCATTTATTCCTTCAAATAGTGATCAGGTCATTTATTTGAATTTAGTTTACTAGAATAGGAAGAAATGGCTTGATTACATTGCCGATAATAAAGTCTTCATCTACAAAGTAAAGTTAGTGAAAGTGGAGAGCTCTTTGCGTTCTGCAGGTTTGTTGATGGCATGAGTAAATTCTCTGCAAGCTTCAGAGTCAAGTACATTCTATGTGAGGGAAAAAAAAAAAACTACAATATTTTGGTGAATTCATTTTAAATATAGCTGCTAGCTCTATCTGAATGTTTATAGTAGACATGTATTTGTTGCTATTATTGGAATGGTTAAAGGCCAGCTAGAACTGTGTTCATTTTACAAGAGGTGTGCTAGTTGTACATAAAACAATGATCTCACTCTGAACTTGAGGGCTTTTTTTTTTTTTTCCCCTCTCCTTTCAAGGAAATCAATATTTTGAAAAATTTATTTCATTAATGATGTCTTGCAGTTTAGTATTGCTGTTGTGAGGTGACGATATCAGAAAAGTGATGCTCTTCCTCTTTTTAGTAACATGGCAACTCTTGAATAGATATTTTGTTTCTCGTCATATGTTGTGCAAGTAGAAATGGAAGTCGTAGAGCCATTATGTTAGCTTAAAGATTTGGCAATTTTAGATTAATATTTCCATTTGGGAGAGTTCTCTGTGTAGTGTCATTTAGGAAAGTTGTTGCACCAGCGCTGCAGAGATACACTTCATACACGTTTTTTGTGTGTGACAAAAAGCTTTAAGATAATGAACCCTTTTATTTGCCTAAATGATGTGTAACTTAGCCTGTTTCTTTAGTGGTCTACTTCCATAAAGAAATAAACTTCTGGTTCATATTTTAATGTAAAAATCTCTTTTCAAAAAAATTTTTCATTTAGTTCAAGACTGTAAATAGACAATTCCAAAAATACCTACCTTAGCATCATTATCCGTACTTGTCAAAGCCCATCTTGTAAAAATAGACATTTTATGGGGTTGATGGCATTAAGTGCATAAAACCAAAGGAATAAATACTTAATAATATATTTTCTCACACACGTAGAAAAAATGGCTGCTAGATAATAAAGGTAAAAACTTAGTTTAAAGATGATTACTGAGTTGCAATATTTTAAAAGTAGTTTTCTGATTTTGAAAAGAGTACATAATATGTGTGGCCACATAGGAGAACTCTATGCTTTATATTTAATAATTACATTTTATTAAATCTTTTCATTGTTTGACCGAAAAAAATGGATTTTAAGCTCTTTAAATTTTGAATGTATTGAGGCAACGAATGTGTAGGATAAAAATGAGATAGCAGTGATATAATTTTTCTCTGCCAAGACTTTCTTAAAGGATGACATTCCCAGGGAAAGCAGCAGAACTGAAGTAAAGTTTCCCACCACCCTTTTTTGAGGAACAGCTCTATGCTCAGGCTATTTATATTCCTATATATGCAGATTGTCATGTCAGGCTGGAGCATTTGTTGAATGCTGTACAAGTCATATGAAGTGATCTTCCATTCGGGCTTGGTTTTAAGCCTGTGGAAACCAGGGAGATGGACTCATTTTACTTCCGCTTTGGATCAGAATCTAACAGAAATGAAATGAAAGTCAAGTCAATATGGCAGATGGAGAACCAGCAACTGCCTCTACTGACTAAAACTGCCATCTCCAGTTACCTTAAATCTGCAGGGCTCTGACACTTGTTAGGGTTATTGAGTTCCCACCCACTGCTAAGTTTTCCAAATTCACCCATGCAAACTGGATTTTCCAGTGTTGCTTCCTGCAGCTGAGCAGTTTAAACTTGGTTTCCTTTGCTTGGAACTGTGAGGAAAAGGAGAGATGGATGGCTTGGTACTAAGTCCTTGGATTCCCAGGGATGCAGGCAGAAGGCTTCCATGGACTTCATGAGCCTAAATTAAAGGGTACTGGGATTTAAAAGGTGGTCAGAATATCTAGGTTAAGATTCATGCAGATTTATGCAAATTTAGATTGCACCATGCAGAACGAATTCTCAGGATGCTAAAGAAGTCGGGAGTTTTCATCTGGCATCTTTGTGATATTATGATGGCAGTGAAGATGGAATCTAAACAAGATGCAAATGCCAAGTTCAGAGAGAAATCTCAGTAACAACCTGAGCCAAGCTCTCAACTTGACATAAAAAAAAACATAAATCCCTGAGTTTCCTTTAACATTTTCAAACTTTGGGCAGTTCTGAGCACAGTTTTAGGGTAGAAAAAAGAATGTGTAATAGCTGTATTCTGAACATCTTGTTTACTTTACGTTATGCCATAAGCCTTAGTGCTTTATGGAAGAACACAAGATTTTTCAGGGGGGTAAAACATTTATTTTCCCAAAATAGAATATTGAGAGAAAGACATAGATAAATAAGCAAATCAGACTGACAAGACAATTATTGACCTTTGGCTAGCTGAAGGAAGAAAAGCATTTAAGTCAGTTTAGCATTTTGTGGTTTTTTTTTGTACATATCTTGTCTAAGTTTTATTTATCTGGAAAGAACATTAATTGTTGAAAGGATCTCCTTGTGTTGTGCTGCTGATATTGATGTTAGTCAAAGAGAATACAATGCCATGAAGATCAAAATGGATAACAGCTCTACTTTCTGGGCAAGTATAGTGACATGACTAGGATTTTTATTATTATTATTATTATTATTTTATTTTAAAGTTACTATGTTCATTACTTCTCCACCTTTTTTCCTTTGAATTCTTCTTCTCTGTTAATCTTTTGCAGGTTTATGAATGCTTTTATTATTAGAAAAGTCCTCAGTTGCATGCGTTTGTTAGTTATATACCTTTATAACCATAAACCTTGGTGGTGGTGTCTGTGGCCATGTGTGTAGCCCAGCACGAATGGGAACGTGCGTGGTGGTCACAGAGGAGATGAACTGGGAGAGTTTTGTGAAACATAGGCTGTACAGTTCCGGCGTGGGGTAAATATTTTGGTTCCCTTAGGAGTACTTACCCAAGTTCTCTAACTACAGTTGGGTTTTGCAAGACCCTGACTGGCGTCTAAACTAGAGCAGTGAAGGGCCTGACGTGCTCAGCCAGTCCTCACCCAGTCCGGTACGATGCTCTTGGGCATGACTTTGATTGCGGTCAATGCCAAGCAGCATAATTCCACCTAATTTCTGATATGAATCTAGGGCATTACCCAGGCCAAGGGTGTTTCTGGTGGTTTGGATGGGACTACGCTGTTTTAGGCAGGTTTGAGGCCTGTGGGTGCAAGTGGCGCCGTTCTCTGGCCCAGGCGCCGGAGAGGTCACCCTGTCATTCTGTTCACAGAGCTGTGAGCCACGTTCTGTGAGGATGTAGCTCACTAGATCACACTCAGGACCTCTAACTTAGCTGAGGACATGATTTTTAATAACTTGGAGGACAGACTGTTGTGTTTTCAAAGGGCCTTGTATCAATGCCAATACTGGCAATAAATTTTGTCCTTTTCTTCAGAGGTGGTAAATCCCATGCAGCATTTTCCTCTGCTTTGTCCTCAAAGATTTAGGAGATTTGCAAAAACAAAGGGCAAAATGACCAGCATGTCAGCATTAGAAATCTGTATTTAAAGATTTAGAAGATGACTGAGAAGGGTTTGTGAAACTGTTGGGTTTATGCAGGGACTTTGGACAGACTGATGAACAGGACACAGTTGCAGTTACATCAGCACCTGCATCTCCTTGGCTTTCTAGCAAACGTTGCTATTGAGGTGTAAAAAGGCTTGACATGGACCATCTTGGCCGTTTTGGCAACCGGTCTGAACTAAAAGGTTGGAAAACGGAAATGGTAGAAGAGTTTGGAAGAGAGATGCAATTCAGAGGGTTGGAATTTTGGGGGGAAGTAGATTATTTTGATCCACATTTGCTTTTTCTCCATGAAAAAGGCCAGGTATGCTTGTTTTTGTTGCTGAGTGTCTTTATCATGGTCTGTCAAGGCAGTGTAAACAGTTGTAAAGAAAGAAGAAAAGTTTAATGAATAAAACACACTTAAGCCTTAGGTGATCGGAGTTTACTGATGTGCCGTGACCTTCCTGTGTGTTTGTGGGAAAGATGCTTAGATGGGCTCTGTCTCTAGCCCCTAGCCTTCAATGGAGATATGAGAGTGACACTGTTGTGATGAGGAGTATGAGAAATTTAGAGGTGTCTTGATACTTAATGCAGAGGAAGGGTAGCTAGCATTTTTCTTCATTTTAAAATGAAATGATGCTTTTTTTTTTAACTTAAAATCTATTAAAAAAAAATACAGGCATTGAGATGATGAATGTTGTATTATACAGACTTAATATGAGTAGCCTTGATCTTCTGTTAGATCTATTACAGAATCAAGATCCATTACCAATATCTTATGCTTGTATTTATTCATGACCATTGCATTATGTTAGTGGACATTCTACTGTTCAATTATTAACCTCCTGTAAGTACTAATACGCTGAAGGATTCTCTGAAGGAAGGAGCTGAAATAATTGACTAATGTAACCAAGCAGTTGTTCTCTGGTTAAAGCAAAGCACAGAGGGTCAGTTCATATTGCTTTTCAATCAAACACACAGAGGAATTAATTACCTAATGCATCATACGAATATCAGTGTTGCAGCCTTGCATGTCCTACATCACCAGCCTCCCTTTTCCAGTTGTTCCAGAAAAAGACATACAGAGGGTATGAATTTCAATTCTTGGACTTGTGAAATGACAAGCTGGTTTGCTAGACACCATTTTATACTTTCCTAGGCATAAACATGAGTCGTGTTGTAGGAGAGACCAGTTAGAACTGCAGACTATAATTAGAGTGCTCAAGAATTCAAAGACATTTCTAATGAATATTCCCTTGACTTCAGGGAAGTTGCTGCTTCTAAATGCTTTTGCACCATTGCTACTTTAGCCTGCAGCCTCCAGCCCTGGCAGAGGTCCTTAAGTGTTACATAGTACACATTGTCCCATTAGACAAGTAGTATAAACCAGTTAAGATAGGTGAGAGTTTTTGACATGTCTCATCTGATTTCTGATTGCTATAGAGAAATAAGAGACAATATTTTTTTTGTGATTTAAATTGCCTGTCTATAAGATATATTTCCCATCTTGTTCTGTATACTTTACTATCTTACAAGATGATATAAATTTATTGCTATATATTTGAGATGTTATAACTACACATGAAGTTATTTAGAAATAGTCATAAATAAATCATTATACAATTGGTGTTCCCTGGCACAGTAAATCCTGTTTTTTGGATGCCTGCTGGTAACTCTTCCATCTTCATAATGCTATAAAATGCTTATAATTTTAATTCCAATACCTTTGGTTTATTTGTGCCAATGATCTACAGCCTGAAATAGCTAAATCCTTGATTTCTTTCATTTCGTTCTTAGATTTCAAAGTGAATTTAAGTTCTCCCTCCTTTTTAATGCCTCACAATCACTCAGTACAGAACTTAGGAGAAATATTTTTACAATGCAAAGTCCAGGTTAGACTGTGCAACTGTCTGGTAGTCTGTCTCAAATGTATGACTCTTTACTCATTTATAATTTGCTACTTACATTATGTAGAATGTCTTTCATCTGATATGTAACTATTGCAGAAAATAAATCATTGATCTCTCATACATAACCTGTCAACTCTATTGCTAGCATTTAACTAAATAGTGTAGATTTATGACAGAACAGTTTAACTCTAATTAAAATTGTTATTTGAAAGGCACATCTTTCTAGTCCTTCCTTGAAATTCCAGGAAGTGTGACCATAATTTTAGTAGTTATACAGTTAAAAGTTTCTATCCTGTCATTATGTTCTTGGTTTTTGAATGATACGCTATACATTTCTAAGAAACTGTTCTGGTAGATAGCACTGCCATTTGGAGAATTGGAGTAATTTAACTCCTTAAAATACTTTTTCCCTTTTATTTCTATTCTGTTAATCCAAAAATAGCTATGCTAGCCTTGTTTGTGTGGAGAGAAAAAAAGAATAAGATTTCAAAAGGGTAAAAAAAAAATCACAGTGTATCTAGAGCTAATGGAGCAACAACTGAAATTTTAAAGGAGAAAAAAACAAACAAAAACAAAACAAAACAGAAATCAGTGTAAGTATTCCCAGATCAGAAATGAAACCAAAAAGGTTAGGGATACTTACCAGAAGAAAAGCTGATGGACTGTTTCAGAACAACATGTTTAAATTAAAACTTTTAGAAATTTTGTCATTCCCTTCACAGTGTTTCCTGCCTTGTTAATGCACCTTGGTTCTGAATATAAAAACCATTCCCAAGGTGTTTGTTCAGCTCTTCAGTGATAGACCTTGAAGAGTTGTATAACTTGATACAGTACTTCTAGACGGCACATACCTGATGCATAGATACAGTTGAGTTTAGCTGGATAGTCTATCAAAAATGTCCTGTTATAATATATATGACGATACTATATGTGTCTATATATATACATTTATAAACCAGTATCAGATAAAGTGAAAGTAGGTCAAAAATACGAAAGGATGTAGTCCCAAGTTTTCTGATATTTAAGACACATCCTTCATTGGCTTCAGCAGGTCTATAGATTTTGACCTATACTTCAACTGAGTTTATTAGTGTGCATTTAGTCTTGAGCTGCAATTAGAGAAGTACCACCTTTAGGAAGTTATGTAGCCTATACCAAGGAAAAGAAGGAAGTATTTTAGCCTCTATTGTACCGGTATTCATACTTGTAGATAAGTGGTGTGATAATAAACAGTAGTAAATATAATTATGCTATCTATTCCTTATGGTAGTGATTTTCCAAAACATGCACATCTGCTGCTTTGGAGTGATCTGTCAGCTCTAGGGAAATATCACTTAGCAAAACATGTAATGCACACAAAGCGATTTCCAGCAAAGTTGTTTGCTAAACTAAATCCACCACATTGGAGGAAGAAAAAAAAAAAAAAAAAAAGGAAAGCTGTAGATGAGAAAATCGTAGCAGCAGTAAGAGCTGATGCATGTTTGGATATCTAAAGTTTGGGGCACATTGTCAACAGAATGAAGAAGCTCTTTGTGGCATTTAGGTGGTTACTCTCTTTAACTCAAAGCTATAGTCACGCAGAGTTCTGCTCTGCCAGCACCTAATGCTGACTGCAACCAATTCTACAAACCATGCATTTCTGTGAAGGTCCTCAGACAACCTGAGGTTTTGCCTCCACATATGTCCCAAGTGCTTTAATTTCTACAAAGCTGAGTAACCAAACACTTGCTGCCTAACTACCCAGTTGCTGGAACTTGTGTGGAGCAGACAGACTGATCTGGATCTGATTTGAGGTGCTCTTGGCACATGTTTTGTAGATAGGGTCCTCAGTGTCACACCAATGTTTCTAGATCCCTATCTAGGGGCTCATGATATGAAAATCAGGTGCTGAGATGAGGCAATTAGAGGTAGGAATGATACATCCTGAAGAACTAAACACTGATAAGAATCATTTCATTACCATAAATAGGTTTCCCTAGTGCTTAGAGCATTGGCATAATTCTCTTCCTGAGTGGTGGTAACACTCATATATGTGCTAAAGGAAATAAGTTCAGTGCTCAACATCTTGGAGAATGGCTGCTACATTAAAAGTACCGGATCAAATCCTGAAGCTAGAGCGGAGACAGAATCTCTCCAGTTATTCGGTGGAGGAGAAAAGTGTAGTTATATGTTTAAGATGACCTTGTCTCCATTGACTTTTTTTGTTGTTATTCTTAGGCTTTTTAGGGAGTAGGGGAAGAAAAAAACGAAGGGAGAGATAAAAGGAGATAAGAATTGTATTACTGGATATTACCAGTCTCACGCTGCTGTAAGAAATGGATGAAGAAGCAGGGTAAAATTTATCACAGTAAAACACTGGAATCTCGTGAATGAGGCTTGCGAGTTTTCGCTTAGTTCGAAGGCAGTGCTATAATCAGTTCTTTCTATAATACGCTCTGCTTATCTCCTCTGAAAGAGAACGGTGAGATTTAAGTATGTTAGTAAAAATATCATGAATTTGTGAATGAATATTATGCATAAAATATGAATTGCAAGATGAACGCTTTGCTAAAGTAGCATTTGAATTAGCTGTGCTATGAGCTGGCAGTTTCTGCACTCCACATTCCAGTTCATACGCCTTAGATTTTCCAAGTAGATCAATAACATCAGAACCAGGTGCTGTTTCTGACTCTGAGGTATAGCCAGGATCAAGAGCCTTGACAACTATATTTTTCATGAAAATACCTGGTTTGCAGCAGGTGCATTATGTGACAGGAAGTATGCCAATCCACCAAAGCCACATGTACTTACTCGTATGCATTAGGTTTCATGACTGCCATGAAACTAGTTATTTTATCCAAACCATATGGCAATTCAAGACACATTAAATGGCCTTTTTCTTCTGCCAGGATTGGCAAAACTCTAATCCAACAGCAAATTTCTATACAAAATCAGCAGGTTCTAACAAAATGACACAGTCACAATTCAGCATGGTATGAATTGATCGTATTATATCCATCCATCTGCCATACAAAGGGCAAAAAACAACCCCTTAAAGCAACCACCGCTTTTCTAAATGGCTGCTTTTCATTTGCTGTAAACCATGGCTAAGTACGTAAATGTGATATATTTCAAAGGTTAAAAAAAAAAAAAAAATCTATTTAGGGGTGTATGGGTGTGTGTTTACATATATTTTTACAAACACATATCTATATATATAAAATGCATATATGCATAAGGTCAGGCTACACACTGCCGCAAACAAAAAATTGTATTTCTACTCTGTGTAAAGTCTGTTTTGTATTTCTACTCTGTGTAAAGATTTAGAGTGTTGGTGAGGCCATAGATAGTCTAAGGGCAGCTGGCTGCTGAAAGTCTCACACCGTAGTAATGCAGAATGCTGCAAATGCACCAAGCCACATGTGTGGCAGAATACGTGCAGACTTCTTCAATACAAGTGATTAAAAAATAAATTGCTTAGGAAAATGTTACATAAAGTGATATTGTGCAGGTTTAATCAACAAAACTGTTATTCTGCTAAACTGTGTTTAATTATTTGGTTTTACTCTTTTTATCATTTTGTCAATAAGAGACTTTAAAACATACTGTCGATACTACGTAGTATGATTGGACTGTCCACAACCGTGTTAAATTATTGATGTTATGAAAAAACTAATACAGATTCATTTGGGAGTTCTGAAGTTCAAGATGATCCCTTCCAAAGCCTATTAGAATTCACTTTAACTACTACCTGAATTTCAATAGGGTGTGGATTTTTGATAAAAATGTGCACAAAAGTTCTGTTAAGGTTACAGTCGTCCTTGACATGACACTGGTCATCAGCAGAGGTTTTTTGTTTGTTTGTTTGG
>WBNA01000032.1:1483022-1495501 GCA_013398345.1 Nothocercus nigrocapillus | reverse complement strand
TTCTGACAATGTGGAACTATGGCTTTATGCCCGAATGTGTCTAGAATAACGAAGAATAATTTTAGAAGATAGCTACTTCTTCACAATTACAGTCATTCTAATAGCAAACAATTACTTAGAATATTGCATTTTCAAAACAGTCTTGTGCCAAGCCTGTAGTCTGACTTAAAGCCTGTTTTGCTAGTTTTGGAAAATTTCAAATCATATTCTAGGGTCCAAGTTATGGAAAATATTGAAAATAGAGTAGTAGAATGAGTTAAAAGTAATTTTGAAGTGCTTTGTAAATCTACTGGTTCAATCTTTAGTGTGTATTTTAAGTCATAAAACTTGCCTTAAAATAAGTTGCAGTGAGTATGTTGCTGCTGCATGCAGAGATATTCCATAAAAATGACACAAGGAGTGCCAAGGAATTTCTGCATGGCTCGTAACAGGATTACATGAGTTCAGATGTCAGATATGGTAAAACAATTTTACTCCCCTCAAGAGTCGTGCTGTGTAGCACCTGTTACAGACCCCTCTAGTGCTGCTCATCCTTGAATGTATGGAGAAGTTCCATGGGATTTCCATCAAGGGTTCACGATGTTTGGCAAGACGTTAGTAATGTGATTTTAGTGAATGACAGATGACTCATCTGAGAGATTTGGAAAGTGTCTCAAGGCTTTAATAATTTTAATTGTCATTTGGTGATTTGGTTTAATTTTGAGCCATTTTCCAGATTTGTGCAAGTGAGCCACACGTCATTATTATTACCAACCAGTACAAGCAAGCACGTTCAGTTATGAAATCCTGGTGGAGATCTAGTAACAAAATTTTGTAGCAGCTGTGCATTCATTTGCTTTCAGCATAGTCCTTCCGGCCTGCTGGCCATGTGTGTTCTCATCAGATATGTCTGAGCCCTCGGAAGTGCTGCATGTTTTTTATGTGTTTTTCAGTGATAACCCCTGGTCCATGGGGACCTCGAGCTTTGGGAATGCCTGGCAGTGCACAGGGGCAATCCACAGTGCAAAGCCATGGACGCCAAGGCACGCACAGAACGTGCGCTGTGCTAAATTGTAGTGTTTAACACTGTCAGGGAGTTTAAAAAGCATCGCCCCTTCCCTTCCTGCCCCCCTCGCTCAGCTGTGGGCGCTCGTTGGGCTTGGCGTGGTCGTGGTGCTGGTCTCGGTGCCTGCAGAGCCTGGCTGCTCCTTGCCGGGTGGACCCTGCACGCCGCTTCCTCGCAGCCCCGTGCCTCTTTTGTGATACCTATAGTGCAAATATTCTAGTTGCTTGCTGTAGTTACTACAATCTTGCTTTTCAGATCAGCTTCTGAATTCATTTTGGTCAAGAAGAAACATAGTACTACTTAGAAATTTAAGCAAAAAACAGACAAACAGACAAAAACTTGTTTGGGAAAAGAAAAATCTCCAAAGTACAAGCAGTTAGAATTGCAGTGAGGTTGTTCCATTTAGATATATATATTTTTGCCTTGCTTGCGTTTTAGAGCTTTATGATTCTTTTCTTTGTCTTTCAGGTCCTCCCAGCCAAATGATAGTCTTTCAGGTTTAACTGCCATATGCATGTTTTAATTTGTACTATTCTGTTACAATAGCAGTTGTCTCCATGTTCAGTATTGAAATCCAACAGATGGAAAAATAGAGTTATCCTTTAGAGAAGAATCTTGGTTTATCAAAAGAAGAGGTGAAAGCCTGGCAGAAGTGAGTGGCAGGAGGATGTGGGAGAGAAGATCAAATTAGCAGATAAAGGAAAAGAAGAAATTGTTCTTTCCATTCTGTCAGGGTTTTTATTGGCATATTCATTTAAAATAGTTTCCATTTTCATGATAATAATTTGCAACTTCTTCCTTCTCAATAGTAATTATATCCTATGCTAGTAAGGGCTGGTCCAGCCTGCAGCTGAAGCTGAGATCTCAGTGACCGTCACTCTAGTTATTCCATGGTATGTGCAGTGAGCATCTTTTTACAGACACAGGTAATGTTTCCCATAGCAGTATGTCTGTTAGGAGACCTGTGGTCTCACAGAGAAGAGAAAAGATTGAGTTCCACGTGAATTCTGCTTCAGCTGCAAAACAGGCATGACTCGCTCTGTAGCTAGTACCTATGTGCTCCCACCGTCTGCTTTTATGCACCTAGAATGGCCCAGCTGTGCCATAGTGCCTGGGGTGGATCTCAGATTTCTTTGGCACATCCCAGCTGAGCAATATGCCGTGGCAGTCTGAAGCAGAATTTTTGTATCTTTTTGCTATCAATACATTTCTTGCTTTACTCTTACAATCTATAAGAAGCATGCCTGGTTCAATAATAGACAAAAGATAAAATGAAGTTACAACAGCAAATACAAAAGTAGTCAAAGATCAAGTTCTCTTTTCAGCTTTTGAGCAGTTGGGTTGTTGGATCTTCCAATGTAAAGCAGGAAAATACTGACAAGTGACATTGCTTTTGACCACAACAGCTGCCTCTGTCATGCTACTTTCAGGTCATGAGTACGGGAATTTGATTTATGCCCAGGTCTGATCCCATAGACTAATTGTTGTGTGCAGACTCATTCATCTCAGGGATTTCAGATTCAGGTGCTCTAGGAGATATTTCAACCAGAATCAGGGACCAGGTGAATTATCATGTTTAGCAAATTATGTATGCTGAATATTTTAAAGCGTTTTTTTCCCTTTTGTCTCCTTTTTTTATTATAGCTTGTTTTACTTCTATTTTTTTTTTAATTCCCTCAAAAATAAACTTTCTGACAAAACCATTTCTACATAACTAAAGTTTATCACAATATAGGAAATCGACTCTTGCATAAAAAGATATTTTTTTTTCTTTTTCAAGCCCCAGTTTGTTTGTTGTGGCCTGGCTCTAGAAAGAAAATTAAAGTTTTCGTGGTAAGTGTTCTGGAGCTGGAGAAATTGCTTTCGCTTGCTTTCTATTTGAAATGTGGATGGGGACTATGGAAGATGATCTGCAGAGGTAGAATGTTGTGCTGGGCGGAAATAAAGAATTCCTGTGTTTGGCTGTCATGAAGCGGTTCTTGATCGCTTTGAAATATCTAGGGGTCTCATCATCAAACTTCCAGCAATAACATTTTCCAGGTTCTTTATCACTGTCTTGTTCATCCACATCAACATGGTGATAGAACCAGAGTGTTGTAAGTCTTGAAGTCCAGAGTCTTATGGTACTTGTGGAAATGTAACTAACTAATCAAATGAGTCGATTGTGCTGTAGTGGACTGTCAAGGTCAATCCAAGGTCCCCTTGGATACTACCTGTCTTGCAATATTCTTGTGAATAAGTTTTCTTTATACACACTGGGTGAAGGATAAAGCATTGCAAACTGATGAAAAGGTTTTGCTTGAGCCGTGATACCTGTTATTTTCCAAATGTTCAATGTTCACGTCAAATGTTTGTCAAGGTCCATGTTGAAATATGGTCCCTGATGTGGCTGTGAAGTTTTGGAGTTGTTTGGTTTATGCTCATGTAATAAGAGTTAAAAAGCAGAGTTCATGGGGGCAGTTGGGGACATCCCTTGAAAGATTTGAGGATGCTCTTGAAGTAGCGAATTGCCATTCAGCACACGTGCAAAATTCTGATTAAGTATTGGACAAAGTCTCCCTTTCAGCATCAGGTTGCTTCCTTGGTAGGCATTATCTGTTTGTCGTCTCACTCAAAAGGCAAGAAAGGCTCATGGTGCCTCCTCAGAGGAGGGATGTCTGGTTAAACCTGCGCAGGAGCTCTTTTGAAGGGCAGCTTTTATCTGCCGATTGTGACCTTTATTCCCCGGTCCTGCTGTGCTTTCTCCACCATTTCCCTTTGTAGAAACTCCGCAGAGTTCATCTGGGAGGCAGAGGAACACACGGCCCAGCCACGTTTGACAGAAAGCTGAGCAGATGCAGCAGAATTGGGTGATAAAGACCTGCCTCAGTTAGAGGGTGGAAGCAAGTCTGCAAATGAAACCTGGGGGATTTGAGGCAAGTTCAGTCACTGTAGATCTCTCTCAAAACCGTAAGCCTGGCAGCTCACCCGTGGTGTCTGTGTGAGCCAGCTGCCCACGGTCCTGAACATTATGCAGGTGTCTAAGCCTCCCTGCTCCTCGCGAGGGAGGAGGATTCGCTCTGCTAAGCTGCATCCCTGAGCAGCTTCAGCTTTGGAGCATACTGCAGGCCCTGAAGATACAGTGACAAATTTTTGCGTTTACTAGAAAAATAAAAGCAAGCTGTCTCTTCTCGGCTGTTTTTATCCTTCAGGAAGGCAATATTATTCTAAAATGCCTTTTAAACTCACGTTTGAGGTAAGCCAAAATGAGCTTAATATAACTTGCATCACGCGTGGGTCAGTGGCCTCCTGAGGATGGTTTCAAGCCCATCATTTTTCAGGAACTCCAGAGCACTACTTATTGATATTTTAGAGGTGCACAAAAGCTTGAAACTCTGACTATTTTGTAGCTAATTTATTCCCTTGCTGTATGTTAGCCTAGCAACCATACCAACGAGCTGCTCGGATTTTTCACCGTGGGTGAAGCTCAGCTTTCAAGAAGGGTCACTCTGCGCCGCCTGCTCGGAAATTCGGTGAAGGAAATTAAACTGCAGTGCATGGAGCAGCCCTTCTTTCCTAAAGCCTTCTTTCCTATGCTCTAACAGACCAAATAACAAATGCCCTTTTTTTTGGAGGCTGAGGCAGGTACAGTAGGTGGAGAGCTATTTGGATTTGCTGAACTGCTGCTTCAAAAAAATCCATTACTCTCAGACCTTCTTCCACACAGAACCTAAAGGCATTTTTCTCCTTTTTAGTGAGGCGATACAGTTATGCATAATTCAAACACTGGGGCTTTGGTAGAAAACAGAGAAACCTCATAAACGTCTTTAGGTTAGCTTTTCAGCAAAAATATAGGCAGTCCTATCTTTCCTTGCCTAACGATACAGTTTGTTTCCTAGTTCTGAGTGATTTGGTACAATGAGTGTGATGCAAGCTTTGGCATTGTCAGTGCTATTAAAATGGAAATTAGTCATGCTTATTATTTCCTGAATTATTTCCTTAACAGTCTCCATCTTTTCATTAAATCCTGTAGAAAATATTTATGAAGTACATTCCAGTTGCCATTTTTGCCAGAACATTTCTTTTTAATGTTCCAAGCTAATCCTGCTAGATTACAGAGCAGATCAACCTGAAAAAGCAATGCTGCATTTCAAGGATTTGTTCTTTTTTTTTGGGTGCCTTATCCTGAGATTTTTTTTTTTTTTTTTTTTTTTTTTTTTCCTGTAATAGTAGCAAGTAAGGGGAGAAATAGGCTTGGCATGCATATATGCATTTTCAGTGTCAGATATTAAATAACAGAGTTTTCAGAGTAGTTTTTATCCTATATTTTCTCTCCAGTGAGGCCATCTCCCTACACCTGGGTGATGTTCTTCGGTCTGCCTTTGGACCGAGCTGTTGATTCACAGATCCCCACGGGTGCTCAAGAGAAAAGAGGGTATTGCTGCCTGTCTTTCACAGACGGTGGGAAGATGATGCCGTGAAAACCAAATGCTAGAAAAGAATCATGTCATCACAAGTCAGGCTATTTTATCAAAGATAATTCACCATATTTGGTTAAGGTCACTGCACAAAGAGACAAGCCCAGGAATCTCACGGGCTTGAGCTTTCAGGCTCAAGTTTTTACTATAATGTTTTAAGAATTGCCTGTAGAAAAACTAGCAAGGGGAATATTTCCTTGCCAAGCAAGGTGGCTCTGTGTTACTTTTGCAATTGTTAATTAACTGCAAGTACTGCTGCATAATCTCTACATTGGGGACATGCAGCAGCATTCAACTGAAACGCATGATTGCAAATGTTTGGGAAAATCAGATCCCGCTTGGGAAAAAGCTACCCTCTGCACAATTGATATGGAAGTCGGACTATTTTTAAGGTCTCATCTACATGTCTAACATGTATTGCCTCCATTAAGCACTTTGCATCGGGACACTGAAGTGATTTAAGTCTCATTGCCCTTAGGAAAAAAAAAAAACAGATTTTGCACATGTAGGTGCATATCCACTTTAGCTATGAATGCGGTGGTGATGGCAAAACAGTGTTGACAGGCAGGTGTATCTGACAAATGAGATGTATTTATTTAAACCTTTGAGTTTATGGTATGCATTCTCTATCTGAAACCCAGACTCTATTGCACAGAGCTTCCCAGGCACCTGGAGCAATGGTTTTGCCCCTCATTGTTTGTAAAAGTCTATCGTGTAATTTATAGAACACTAAATTTGCAGGAGCTTCCTAAGTTTCTAAAATTGATGATGACACCTTTTCCCTTCTAAGGACTTTTTCCCTGTTTGCTGTGGAGGGAATATTGTTTGACTGCTGCGTGCTACAAATACATAGGTGGAAAAGAGAGACAGGAGCCAGAAGTGGCCCTAGCACCTCTCTTGTTCTCTCCACTGGAACCCTGGCTGCTGGGACTGAACTGCAGTTAATCAATAAGTAGTATGAATAAGTAACAATTAGTAATAGAGACGTGTTACAATTCTCTTAAACACTGCTAATCACCTTTCTGTAACACACATTCTGCAAATACACATGGGAAGGAGAGTGCTGGAAGTATTGAAATGAGAGATCTGTCCTGCATGGTTTTGTTATTTGTGGCTAGTTGGGCTAGATGGGCCCAGTAAAGCCGGAAAGTTTTCAAGGTGTGGAGGATAGATAAATGCCAGTGGAGTCTGATAGCATTTTGGTTTTGTTTCTTCTTTGTTCCTTAACAATTGCCCCCTGCAGTATACCATTGTCTATTCTCCTCTGCATTTCGGTAGAGTTACCTCAGTATATTCTCACATACATCGCACGGTTATGGGAGTTAGGCATTATGTCTCAAGGACTTGAGATTATCTCTAGCTTCACGTTATTACATCCCATCCTGATTCATTCCAGGGCACACTTATTGTTTCCTATTGAAAGCTGGTTCCTTCCTAATCATCATGCTCAGACTTTAGATAGAGTGTCTTCCTCTGATAAAACAATGTCATTCAGGGGAAGATGAAATTGTAATTACAATCACAGTTGAAGCTGGCAAGAGATGGAGCAAAAATTAAAAGTGCTAAATCTGTAGCATTTTGATTATCAGAAAAGTCCCCACATTTTGCAGCAGAACTGCATTTAAATATGTAGCAAAGTGGCTCCTTGTAAATCAAGTCATAATTGTTCAGCTCTAGGTTGCAGGAGCCAATTTCAATTTTCCACTTCTTGCAGAATTCTCAGCTTTGATTAAAAGCAGAGGTAGGAATAATGGGTTCCCCTGTTAAATGCATAGCCGAGAGAAAAAGAAAACAACAAAATCCTCAAGATATATTGTACTGAGTTGCCAGATACTTAAAACATATATTTTAAAACTGAGGCTTAATTCCAGCCCTACACATATATGATCTCATTTGTTGAAGTGTGAAATGAGAAATATGTAATACTGATGTTCTCCTCAATTAGTGTCCATGGTGTTCAGTACCATTTCCATGGTCATTAGAGCGCATTTGAAAAAGATTTAGTTGGTGATACGTCAGAAGGTATTGATGGAAGGCTTTGCAGTAAAAGAGCAGATAAAAAATGTTGTGTCAAGAAAATTACCTGATATGGAGAATGTCTGATTTGTACGAATCTTGGCCAGTGTATTTTCTCAGGTTATTTAGTTTTTTGCAACTGGAAACTAGTCACCTTTGGCCATGGGCCATTATATTTTCTGTGGAGGCATGGCTGTTAAGAAACTCCAGTGATCACGTTTCTGTGATCACTGTTTGATTTTAAGTAAGAATTACACTTTTGCAGGTACAAAAAAATATCTGCATGGTTTCTAGTGGTTCTGAAGTTATGGTCTTGTGCATGCCTTGAACTGTAAAAATTTTGCTGTAGAAATTTTTCACTATGTTGGGGAAGCGTTGAGAAGCATATTGCTTTCTGTTTGAAATGGGACATTGATCCAGTAACGGATGGAGAACTTAAATGTTATATCTAAAATGTGTTTGTAGGTCTACAAACATGCTGGCTTCCTGGATGGTTCTTCTACAAGTACCATTGGGAATACTTCAGAAAAATTACTTATTGCAATAGTAGATAGTGGTGAGTTTGCTGTGCTTGTTAACTTCTCAGTGTAATACCCTACTTATGATGTTTACCTAAGACTGTATTCTGAATCCAGAAAGTAAGCAATGTAGCAGTAAAATGAAATATCAGAAGGACTCTCCTTTGAGCATCTGGGTAAGCTACATTCACGGGGAGATCATGGTTCTTCTTTGAATACCTAGCAGGATTCTTTGACGTGATGTTATCGTAAATCTTTCCTTTACAAATCCTGTTTACATAGAGTGTTTGAAAATGTAAATAGTGCTTTGGTCTTCATTGGCTTGGATACTAATGCCTAAAAAATAGGCAACAACTTTCCCACTGACTTTTGGGGCTTTATCTCTTCTCCTGCTACTCTCACTGGCCACCGCCAGCGCAGTCCCTCTGCAAGACCCGATGTGCAGCTCTGCCCTGCGCTGCCTGGAGAAGTGCCGGCGCACTACGTGCTGTGAGACTTCGGAAATAAAGAAAGAAGGACTTGAGGGGGCTGACGTTTTGCAGGTATTCAAATTTTGATGTGTATATGCTAGCAGAGAAGAACAGTGTGTCAGGAATCACAGCTAGAAATGCTGCATAATTTTAGTGTCAATATGGGAACTGTGTGAATTAAAATAACAATTGCTTCACCTAATCTCACGTATCAGCGTGAAAACTGATCACCTGAGGACTCAGGCAGGGGGTCGGGGATGCCCTGTGTGTACGGCGTGACACACTGAGGCACGTGCAGCATAAGAAGCTTTTGCCTGCAGGCAGAATATAATACTGGAGTAGGTGGAACAATAGTATGGTAAATCCTATGATCCTATGAAATGTTCAAAATAATTGATTTTTTTTTTTTTTTTTTCAAAAAAGGAGAGAGTGAGGGTTTTAGCTGCTTGATTCCCATTAAAGCCAAGCGAAAGTGTTTCCCTAATCATAATGTTTCAGGGATTTGTAATTGATTTGATTGAGTTTAATTGATTTACTTTCTCTATGGGGAAGCTTGAAAAGCAGTACCTGAATATGCCCTGGAAGCAAAGAAAATAATAAGAGGCTTTGTGTAAATTGCTGGGTATTTTGCAGTAAAGCTAGATTATTGTTTTTTTCTGAAATAAAAGGATTAACTTTTATCTCTATTAATGAAATTTTACTGAAGACCATCTTATAATTAAAAAATATTGCCAGCTTTTTGTATTTTATTTTTACATTGCCTTGATTAAATAGGATTTCTTGAAAATACAGGAGTTCTTTAACATTGTAGCTAGGCAAAAATAAAACCCTAGATAATACTGCAGTGATTTGAAAACTTGATGTTTAAGCAATATGAACCGTTGATTACCCTTGGAATGTTTTCCCTTCTGTTTCAGATTCTAGCAAATGCCATTAACAAAAGCAGTGTTTAATGGCTTTAAGCGCCTTTAAACGGCAAGTTATAGAAAGAAGCAGTACAATGTGGAGTAAGATAATGTAGTCTTTAAAAGAGAGGGAGAGAAAGAAGGCAATGAAAGAAATCATTGCATGTAGTCCTAGTTATTATAAGTGTTTTGGAGTTCTCTGAACATGCAAGTGTGCAGAAGAAAATGTTTAGTTTGCATAGTTGTGTTACCTCTGTAATTTATATTTTGTATCTGATTTTTAGTCTTGGCCAGTTGATTTCACGGAGCATTTCATGACATTTCAACTTGTGAATTTTTGATTTCAGTTTTCCGACCTAATAAACGGTGTTGTAGTGTGACAGGAAACAGAAATCCTCCCTGGAACATCTCTCACCGAAGAGACTCTCTAGCTTTGTGGAGGTGGCTGTAGTACCTGTCTTGTCTTCGGGCTTTCAGACAGTGTAAACATCTGTCATGAACTGCAGGCACTGTGTTCTGGAGGCCACTACCCGCTGCAGGAGGACGTTGGGAGACAGTCAATGCTCAGTGCCCGGGGCTTTGGCATTGATGCTGGTTTTTGCCTCTCCACATTTGACTATATGGGGACTCTTCTTGGACCCCGAGTCCAATGTTCTGAACCCTGCAGAAAGGAGCCGGCCCTTCATTTCTAGACATGGCCTGGAGGTGCCACGTGCCTGCTTGGTCCTAGGTGTTTCTGGTCAGGGCTTGGTCCTAGATGTCTGGGGGGTGAAACCAGGTTGGATGAGAGAGAGAGACTCTCCTCTTGTGCTGAGATAAAGAAAGCACCTCCGCAGGTGAGGTGCCTGCAGCAAAGGAAGGTCTTGGGAAATGCTAATACTGTAACAGTCCCCATTGCAGGAATCACTCCCAAGAGACAGTCTCCAAGTACTGGCCTCTCTGTCTAAATAAATTTTAGTTTAAACATTATCCTTGTTAAATCTAAAGGCGTTCTGCTCAGTAATTCTTTAAAATGCCATGTATCTGATGCCATATAACTGATCTATTGGGTGATATTTTTGATTCAGTAGGAGACATATTTGAATCAGATGGTGTGTTTGATTTACTGGAGGACGTATCGGTTTTGATAGATGATGCATCTTATTCTGCATTCAATAAGCAGTGATTCAACAGGGATGTATCTGATTTGGTGAATGAAATATTGTATCTTATTTTAATCAATTTTTCCTGTAATATACACATTTATTTTAATAGTTGATACATTTATTTTAGTGAGAAGTGTATCAAATTCTTCACGTAATGTTTTTTCTTCTGTTGATGTAATTTATGGATTTTACAAGTGATAGATATATATTTCAATTAAAAATAAAACATTCATTACTGTCTGCCACGCGTTCACGGTGTTTCTAACATGTCTCAAATACAGCCCCCATAGGGTGTTTGTAGTGGGTCAGATGTTCAAATGAGCTTTTTAATGTGTGAACAAAAGCCCATCTTTGACGAAATGAGTAGAGCATTATCATTTTGGAAGTAAAATGTTCTTTTGTAAAGAAACAGATTCTGTTTATGCCTTCCCTAGTGGAGAGGTTCAGTACGTGCTGCAGTTATTAAAAGTGTTAATAATTGATGGATGTTGCATAATCATAGTAAACCTAGGTCTTATCCTGTGTGCATAAGAGTTTTTTGTTGGCATAAATAGGTGCAGGATTTAAGGCCAAAGATTTTCCCTGTCAGGGTATCATTACTCTGATTCTTTGCAGTGACTTTGTTCCTTTCCCAGCCAAGAACACAGTGATTTATAGAGCTTGCCATGACCTCTAGTCCCTACCTGATCAAGCAGCCACACAATGCAATTTGGTGCATCTTTTCAATAAAGGGCAGAGTAAAATGGGTTATGGATGGCACCAAATTACCCTTATTTTAAGTGTTTAAATTTTACAGGACTAAAGGTCATTTCCCTGGATGCTTTTTATTCCATTTAGTACCATGCTATGAGAACAATCATATTAGGTACATCCCAGCCTGACCTCCTATACGTTACTACTTTTATTTAATACAAAACAATGCTATAAGAAGAAAGCTGATAAAAAAGATTATATTTATTGAGTTGCCCTCGGGCTGATACTGGATTATATACAAGGACAGCAAATAGAAACGGAAGGCTGAAACAGGCTTGCGAGAGAGGACCGGGCAGTGCTGTTCTAAATGCCGGCAGTGCGCGGCTCAGGCAATCTGGAGCCGTAGCGGGAAGCCGTGAGGCTCCGGCTACCCGCTTGGTTCGCTGTTGCTTTTCCCGCGGATGGAGGATTGCACTAGGCTGGTGGCTGTCCGAGTTGATCTCCTCGTGCCTCTCGCAGTGAGCGGTTGGAGACAGTGACCGACGCTTGGTGCCTTTGGTCCCTGGGCTGCGAATCCTCTTCTCTTGCATCAAGTTGTGCTGGAAGTGCCAGGGGCAGCCAGGCCTTTCTGATTGTGCATGAAATAATTGCCCTAAGGAGAGGGAAATGGGATGAAGAGATCGGAGGTGTTAGCGTTAGCTACTTTTGATCCGTGTGTATGGAAAAGTCTTCAGTTTTTAATGTGAGAAGTATTTTCCAGCATTAGCAGTTGAGCCTCCAGTGTGAGGTCCTCGGTGCCACTGCAGGAGGACTCTGAGATCAGAGAGCTTGGCTCCCCTTAGCTGTGCCCCGCAAGAAATGTAAAACAGGGGTAAAATGGTTGGTCTCCTCTGGCACAGGTGTAGCAGCGGGTTGAGCCCGCTTGGCCAACTTGGAGCTGGTGCTGGATTGCTTCAGGAATCTTCTGTATTTAACCCTTGATCTTGCCCAAGGAAGCTGCCTGCTTCGGAGAAGGGAGGAACGAAGGGACGTAGAACAGGCTGTGTGATTTAGCTTGGGAAAAGCAATATTCTTTTACTCCGTATTTCTCCTTTTGTTTTGTGTTTCCTCTGCGGGTGAACAGAAGACCCCGGAGGCCCTGCTGCTGGCGGGGCCAGCGCTGGTGTTGGCCGTCGAGCCGCCCTCCCGCGGCAGCGGCTGCGGGGCGAGAGGAGCGCGCCGGGGCGAGAG
>WBNA01000032.1:1468499-1482997 GCA_013398345.1 Nothocercus nigrocapillus | reverse complement strand
GCAGCACCTGCCCCGGCCCAGCGCCAGCCCCGCTTGGCGCGCGCGGGACGGAAACGTGCCTGACGACACCGTCTGTTTTCCTTGGCATCAGAAATAGCCCTGGCTTTTGATACTTAGTTTTCCTTTGGTCAAGGAAGAAGGAAATGATGTAGGTTTTCTGTGGCCGTGCCCACAGCCGGTTTGGATTTCCAGCCCTCATGCCGCCGCCACAGTGTTGTAGCATTTTGATGGTTGTGCATGAGGATGTTTAGCTGCTGCCAAAGCTCGTAAGATTTTACATTAAATGTGATAAATGGGCTGTAAAATAAGGCCATGAGCATTAGTTTCCACAAAAGCACAAAGCAAAAAGCCTTTAGAAATGTCTCCATACAGAGAGGCATCCCAAGATAAACAACTACGTATCTGCACTTGTAAGAAGTTTTATTTCTGGACATCGGGGCTATTACATGACCTGGGCTGCTTAATGGGCAGTACAGAGCGGGGCCGTTGGCGATGAGGCGTACCAACACGCATGGGGCCTTCAGCGTTTTTCCGGACTTGTTCCACTGTACAACGCTGCATCATGCCGTATCCCACCGGTGTGATGGCCGAGTGAGACAAGACAGCTCATGCTAATGAAAGGCAAACGCAGCAGTTTGCTAGTTACCAAATTCACTTAGGGTGTTTCAGAGCATTTGGAAGTATTATGGGAGAGACAGTTGTTGCTGAGTGGAGCTGAGGATAATGAAATTAAGGAAGTGAAAAGCATATGTTTGTCTCTGTTTTAACCAAAGCATGAAATGGTCTCTTACTGTAGAGCTCTATCTTCTGCTTGCCTCAAAGCAGAGAATGTGCTGCAAGATCGTTAGACTAGAACACAGGAAGCACATGTAAAAATTTGTTGAATATACATTTAATCTCAGTGTATGTTGTTTCCGTAATGGTTTCCTCAGCATGGCTTCTAAATATTTTCTGATTTTGTTCATTGCTTGAAAGAAAATAAGATTTTTGTTTTTGCCTTTGTGAATGTGTGGCCTGGCAGGAGGAATAATGAGACAGAGGGAAATTGTTAGTTCAATGGGAAGAAAGATTTTCAGCTTGTTATTACACTGGTCTTACCAATTTATACTGCAGTGTCATTTCTGTTTATGCAATGAATAATTTTATTACATGGGATTCTCTAAGTATCAAAATATGCTGCTTTCCAGATGCATAGAACTGTGCTTGTCTTAGTTATTAGTGCTTAGTGTCTCACATCATACTACTTGTAATTGGAGATCGATAGGTGGTCTGCTGAAGACTGCGTGCCTGACAAAATGAACTTCTTCTGAACATGCAAACAAATTCTGATCTTTATTAATGTAGGGGCCAGGTTGTCAGATACTTAATCTGTGTCCATAAAGTAAATCTCAGAAAGGCCTGGGCAGTGATAGTCCCCAAGGAATTAGAGTCACAGGGCCTCTAAAGGAGGAGACCTCAACTTCCTCCTTGTACACTGCTAGATCCACTCTGTGTGTAAAAGCCACCAAGGAGGAAAGGATATTTGGTAATCTGTTGAGAGGATGTAAATAGGATCTTTGTGATGTTAGTAATTATCGGAAGAAAGAAAGAGATAGTGGAGGCAGAAATACCTTATATCTAACCTGTTGGATAGCCTGGTAAACATCTGACCAAGCATGTTGGGACATGTTGAAAATGTTGCAATAGCAAAATTTGGTCTACAAGGTGCGTTAAGTATTGCTGAGTGTAAGATGGTAAAAGGGTCTTAGCTGTGCTACTACTGCACTCCCCATGCCAGGACACAAGGAAATAAGTAAATGTGGCTGTATCATTTGCAGCTAAGATGATGTCAAGCTGCTGGTCAGAACTCCAAGACATTTGCAATTATTAAATTGGATAAATAATCTAGATTTATGCCCTTTTTTATGCCCAAGGCACATTTGTGTATTTTATATGAATATAGTGAAAGAAAACTAATTTTAAATTTGTCTCAAAACTGTCACCATATCCGCACTTTGGAAATCACAAAGGAAAAGAAAGTTTTAATAGTCATAAAAATTTAGCTGCCGCCTCTCACCAGTGAACATTAGGCCGTCTATTTGGACACATATGCAGTCTATAATTTGAACATGTGCTGGATATTTTACACTTTAGACATTCACCGTTTCTGTTTGTTTCCTCTTTTCAGACGCATCTATATTATGTAGGTCAAGGAGTTTTCATAAAATTCATCTTTGTTAGATAAAAGAAGAGGCTGTTTCCAAGCCTTTTCACGCAGGACTGGAAGTGCCCTAAGGTCGTATCTATCTTTGCCGTGATCTGCCCCTAGTCCATCAGTTCCTTGAAGTGGAACAGCTTTCACTGCGCGGAAGCCGAGCTGGTCAATTTGGGAGAAGAAAGGCAGTCAGCACCATACAGAAACCAATATTTACCTCCTATTAAACTCTGAACACTAAAGGCAAGGAGTGCAGACCATCTTGCCCCTGCCTTTCTCACTCATTCACAACCCACCTCGCTGCCTACAGTGGAGTTCAGGACTCGGTTCAAACTATTTATTATCCTGCTGGGCTTTTTTATTGTCAGCTTTATGAGGGCTGGGAGCACGGAGGAGATGGGGTGAAGGAGCAGGAGCACAGGGAAGTGGCAGCTGCTAGGGAGCGAAGGGAAGTGGGATGGATGGTCATGCTTCAAAAATATAGGGAGCACAGCAGGGTGACTAACAGTTCCCTAAAACTGATGACACAAAACTAGTTTGTTCCTGGGTGAGGACCCAAAATGCTGTCTGAGAGTAATAAAGAAAAGATAGAAAGCAAATTATTCTGAGCTTAATGAATATGAACTCTCCTAATGCCTTTTCAAAAATCATGTGAGGCAGTTGGACACAGTATTTACTACTGGGTTCTGAATTGCTTATAAAATAAAAAGGCTCTCATTATCCTCCAAGAAGGCTGTAAACCATGAACAGCATCATTCTCATTTCTTGGAAATTATTCTACAGGAGTGCGATAGGGTTCTAGTTGATGCGCTGGATGTAGAAGACTACCACAATTCAAGTGTTAAGAATGTCTGTCTTTGAAAGGTGCTTCAGTATCTAGGAAATTGTTTTAAGCTTACTTCTAAGCAATACAATGAATAACTATCAGCCAGTGTTTTTGCAGTGTACTAGAAAGGCTAGTTATGTATGCCTAATGTAATTGCTGCCTTGATCGATTGACAGGCTTTACAAAATTTATTTTAGTTTTCCTTATCTTAATCAAGGTTTTTTTTTTTTTTTTAGAAATATTTTTCCTTTAACCTGTTGAAGGCCAGCTACAGAACTAGAAAGGTCTTTCCCCTTGCTTTGGCATATAGATGGTGTTATCTAGTTCAAGGCTGCTGTGTCCTTTCTGATTATGTTTATATTGTAAAACAGCAAAGATCTCTGTCTTCTCCTGTGCTTTCAGGGAGCACATTTAAATTGCTGTTTCTTATTCGTGCTTCCTGTGTAATATTCTGGACAGGGATGATTTGGAATTCTCTTTCTTCAGTGACCTCTGCAAACTGCATTCAGGGTTTATATATATTCCTATTACGGTTAGGAAGAAATTGTCCCTTTTAATGTTACATTTGTAATCATTTGCATGCAAGGGGACGGGTCAAAGCCTGTAGTGGCTTCCTCCCTGCCTCTCCACTCCCAGGCCTTTCTAAACCTGTGAGCTTCACTTGGACTTGAGCATCCTTGTACCTATGTTGGAAACTGTTGATAGTACGTTATATAAAGGTATCTTCCTGTAGTGTTTTTCTTGTCATAAACTATGTTTTTATTATTGTTTTGTAACTGAAGAAAATAAGACTTGAGAGATCTTGGGAACGTGATTTTCAAATATGCATAGTTACTGTAGCTGCATGCACATACTGTATTTTGTAAGAGCCAGTTTAGTTGTATTAAACGCTATTTACACGTAGATTTGAACGTTTGGCATGCGTAGTTGTAAACTGTAAAAGCAGTTGTGCACCACTCAGGCTGAAACAGTCCCGAATGACTTCTACAAGGTCATTCAGTAAATGAATATCAAAACTGAGCCTGGAAACCTGGTCTCTCAGCTGCCATATATCTTTTATTAACTGGAAAATATACCGTTCTAAGAAAGTTGCTTCTAGGTTTATTGCCTATTGAGTTTAAACAGGTTTTCCAATCTCTTAGTGCCACTTTGGCTATTGTTCTGCCAAGAAAAAGCTCACTGTGAACTGTGCAGCAGTGTCATTTCTAAAAGATGAGTATATACAGTAGTAGTACATATCCTTTAATAAAAAAAAAAAAAAAAAAAAAAACTTATTACTACAACAAAAATGTTGTTTCAGCTCTTTTCCTATGCAGCAAAAGAGTGGCACCCAGTGGCCGTTCATGCTAAAATCCCAACCAATAAAATTCTACAAACTTTAGAGCAATTGCAAAGAAAAATGAATAGAAAAAGAAATCAGCCCTTGTGTCAGCTGCCTGTATATGCCTCTAAATATTGGTTAAAAAACTGACAAGTTTCGTGGAACTTGTGTGTTGTCTGGTGCATGAAGTCTTGGTTAACCCCGGATATATTTGGATGTTTATGAGCAGGTGCATAAGGATTCTATTTTGTTTTCCTAAAAATAAATCTGAGTTTTTACTTTAAAGATGTAGAATAAAAGACATCCTGATTCTGTACCTTAGGCCATATTCTTATCACACTTTTGCTTTAGAGTATTATTGCAAACCTGTTAAAATCTCATAAAATCTATTGTGTGAGGCATCTGATTCCTCTTTATCACTGTGGGTACTCTCTTCATGACAACAGATTTAGGTTTGTATTCATGAGGCTATACTGCTTTTGATGTGTTATTGTAATGCAGATGTGATTGTGCAGTTCCTGTGCACCTTCCAGCACCAGTGCTGCAGGTTTGGACTGAAGTACTCGGGATTAATCTCAGGGATTCCTTTATCTTTGGGCCAGAATGTATTAAATACTTAAGAGAGGTTGCTAAAGGAATGCCTGATCCCAAGGACTCTTTACCCTGTTCTGTGACTTTCTGACCAGCATGGCCAGATGTGTGTCATGTTTTTCTTAAATAACAAATTACCTTGTTAGGAGTGGTGCTGAATATCTGCAATTGCAGTACTCCCTTGTTTCCTGTAGAAATGAAGGTCACTGCCCTAGATGCTGGCCACTCATGAAAATCTGAATGTGCGAGTGTCACTCCTGAGAAAGAACTGTCTTGGTGGTAGAAATGGAAGAGAGAAGAACAAGGTTGAAAGTTAATATACAAGTCACAGGTATTACAGAAATTGGCTGAACACTCTCAGAAATATTTTAATGACGTCTTTCTCTCCTTTATAATCATGAATGTTATGGTCTCAAATGGTTATAGTACCAAAAGAATAATAGGAGATAGAATAGAAAATGAATAGTCCAAAAGGCATGGGTTTTGTAGCCTTTACGAAGAACTGAAATTCCACTACACTTTGGTACGGACCTGGGTGATCAGCTCTTCAATTTTATATGAAAGTGAGCTTTGGTTAACTGGCAGACTAAGATGGACAGGGGACAGGCGAGACTGGTGCTTAGAGGCTTCATTACTGTAGAACTGGACTCTCTTATCATGGAGTCAGTTCTCCTGTTCTCCGTCTGCAGTTCAATTTTTGGATCAAGGAAATGTTTTCTGTTGAAATTGGCTTATGTTATCATGTAAAAAAATTAAGTTTAAACATTTAACGTGCTCCACCAATCCACCCTATTTTTTTTTATCAGAAAATGACTAACCATTTCAAGATATCTCTTTCAATTCAAATGAGTGCTACATGCCGTCAGCATGAGTGAAAAGTATAGATAACTTACAAGTCTACCTAAAGATTTTATGCAGTCAACCCATTTCAGATAATGCATTAAGAGGCATTAGGTCCATATTTATGGTCAGAAAATTTAGTATCTATCTGTTCTATGATCTGAACCTGAAACACATGGTAAGTAAAATGTCTAAGTTATAAAGCAGTAAAAGGATTTCATGCATTAAAGACAGAGCTATTCTTTCTTAGGTAATAAAATATTTCTAATTTAAAGAAAGTTTAACAAGCAAAGTTCACTTTCTTTTCCATTGGAAGAAAAGCCAATTTGATGTTTGAACTGGTAATAGTTTCTTAGCAGAAAAACTCATATCTTAGGTTGAATTATTTTAAATCAGACAATAAAAATGATTTGAAGGAGAACTCTGAAATAAAAAAAAAAATAAAGGCTTTAAATAAGGCATGTTTAATGTCCCATGAGTCAACAAAATTACTTTGTGGTTTAGACTGATTTTGTGTTATTAATAGGGCTGTGCAACCATCTCGTACAAATCCCTTATTCCATTGGTAATAACTTTTTCCTAGTGCAAACAGAGAAAATATTCATATACCAGAGGACTAATAATTGTGAAATTAAGATCTAACAGTTTGAGAAGAACTCAGGATTTGGTTGGAATGTTCAAATCTTGCATGCGTAATTGTATTCTGACATGACTTCTCTCTGTAGTTGATTCTTGACTTGGATTTTTTCCCCTTCTCTGAGAATTAAATAATATTGAAAGCCTGGGAGGAAGAAATCTGGAGTTCTACTGAACTGCTTGCAAGGGATAGATAGTACCACAAGATGAATGTAAGAGAAATGCCAGGAATAATCCTTTTGCATAATGGGGAAAAGAAATTTAGACTGGCACCCCTTTATGGAAAGGAGTACTCCAAGGAACAGAGGTGTAAAATCTGTCTCACAGTGGGCCAGTGTAAACGAAGGATGGTGTTTTGCAGTGATCTTCTGAAGTCTTTCTGGAGGAGTCATTTTCTCGTATATGTCACCTGCTACGAGTGTGTTGGTATTTGAAGTCTTAAGAAGCAATTCCCAGTTTTGAGGTAGAAAGCACAGGGAATCGCAAAGAGAGGAGCAAGACTGGCTCCTCTCCACGTGTTGTGGTACGTGCAGCAGTGCCTGTGTCTGTCCTTTTAAAAAAAAAGCTGCTTGTTCCTGTGATAGCCCTGACCCTTGCGGGTCACGGATGTACAGCACAGAGGGCACGAGAGGTGTGAATCTCTGGGCAGAGAACGAGGAGGAGCAAGTTTGAAACTCTGCTTTGCTGAGCAAGTGACAGCGCCTGAGTGAGGGCAAGTGGCAGTGGCGTGTCCATAGCACAGTGAGGCTGGAGAACCTTGGACTGAAGATACTGGCCATAGCACTGGGAGCACGTGTGCTGGCGCTTGGGAGGCCAAAAGAACCCAGTTACTCACGAAGCAGAATTCAAGACTGAGAAGATAATAGAGAAAGTATTAGAGCATAGGCTGTTGTATGAGGGGAACAGAGAGTTAAGTGATTTCACACTAAGTGGAAATAGTTGAAAGATAGATGAGATGTTTAGCACACTGACAGAAAAGGGAAGGTATAAACTCCCTCAAGACTCCCAGATTCTTCTCAGAAGGAGAAGATTGACAGACCTTTCAGAAAGAGTCTGAAAGAAGGGCTTGAACTTGTACTTTGTTTTCATGGAGGCTGCCTACCTGGGAAGAGGCTGCAGGTTTTGCTGTGCCTGGAGAGCTGCACTAATTAATGAGGTGAGCCAAAGGTTCCCAAGTTCTGAGCATGCCGAGGAGAAGAGGAAGGCAGAGCTCCTGAGAAAACCTGGTCATGCCACCCTAAAAGATGGCTTGTCTTTAGATTATTGTGCGTGGATCTCTTAGAAGCACAACTTTATTTACAAGGCTGAAAATGAAAAGCATTAGGAACGACAACAAAATAGAAGGGGCAGTCAAGTCACTTTTAGTATATATGCTGAAGCAAACACTGTTTGCTCTCTGAGAAAACCTCCGAGGAGGAGACATGTATATTTATAAATACTCCCATCTTAGAGGTCATAAACCCACCCTTTCATTAGCAGCTCACAGATATATCGCACACCCTTGCAGGAGTCCTTGTAGGTGGCTTTGGAGATTGAGAGCTGCTGGTCTTTTGTTCTCATTTTCTCTCTAAACCTTGATCCTCCCCATCCTTCTCAGAAACCGCAAATGCCAAGTGAATTCATCTATGAATCCTTTAGGCCTTTACCGCCCGTGAAGTGTAACAGGCAAGTAGTTAACATTTGTAACACGCATAATAGGAGCGTTCAGAGCCTGCAGGACCACGCACAGCTCCACAGGCACTGGGTGCGCAGCGCTGGGCTTCATTTGAAGTACTTTTTGTTTGGTGCTTTCATGCTGGCAGCCGTACAGCGGTCTCGGTGCTGATTGCTGGCTCCTCTTCTGCCACTACAGCAGGGCAGGGGAGGCTGGAGAGGGCAGCAGGCAGAGGTTGGCTCTGCAAAGTTTATGATTAGACTGAAAACTTGGGTTGTAAAATACCATCTTGCGTGACTAAGGTCATTCAAGTGAATTGCTCTTTCTTTTCTCCCTTTAAGTTAGGGCTTTTTCTTGGTTAAGGAAAGGACGGGAGAAGGAGCCTCAGGAGCAGGGGTCGTGGGTGGGTGTCTCAGTGGCCGCATGCGCTGGCAGCCTCCTTGGCCTCGCGCCGCTCGCCCCGCGCCTGCCTCGCCTTGCCGTGGCTGCCCTGGGCCGCCCGTCCCGGAGCGGCGTTGCAGCCGCGGCGCTGGCGATGGCCGTGACCCGCGTGCCAGCTCTCCCCCCGCGCCCGCCGGGCACTTCCCCGCCGCCCACGAGCAATCAGCAGATGTGGAGAGGGGCTTTTGCTCATCGTAAAGGTCAGCCTCGCCAGACAGCGTGTTAGCTTGAGGAAAGAGCCAAGGAAAACTTTCAGCTGGGGAGACGGTTTGCTGGCTGAATGGCGGTCCAGAAGGTTCGGGGCTTGCGTGTTCTTTTGTGTTTGAAGCTGCGGAAGATGCTCTTTTGCATTGCTGCAAATTACAAGGACAGTACCTGTAGAAGGAGGATTTTTCTTTGTCCAGGTGACACCAAAGAGACAGTGCCTGTAGTGTCTAAATCTCAGTGCCAAGCCTCTCTCTTGTCATTCATGGCATGTCCAATAAAAGTGATTTATTGCCTGGCTGCAAGTTAAGACACTTGATCATTATCATCATTTTTTTTTTTCCTCACATCAACCTTTTTCCACCTTAACCAAGTCCAAGCTAATTTGGATAAGGTCAAGATCTAGGCCGCTCCTTCAGAGTTTTTAATGTGGCTTTTCCTTCAGGTCCTTCCACCTCATTCTTGAAAGATCTCTTGTAGTGTCCCCAAGGCAGAGCTGGAGGAGAAGGTTAGCGGATAATTCAGTAGTTATGCTCTTCTCCAATATTTGATATGCCTCCAAGGCATTACATTTTTGCTTGTATCTGTTAAATTGCTGGGAACCTTTTTCAGTGCTTAATTATCTGCATGAAATATGTGGGGTTTGCAGTGATGGAGAAGGTCGAAATATTTTTTTAACTTTGGCATTCTAGAAGTGAACAAAGCAGTGTAATAGGTTTATCTTCATAATCTTGAGACTGTATATTTAAAAAAAAAAAAAAAAGAAAACAGATAAATGAAAGGGGTATTTAGCCCTTCTTACAGATGTGACATGAACTCACATCATCTCCCCCTTTTGCTATGAATTCACGAATCCTTAGTATTTCTACTCAAGCTTAGTGTGAAGAGCAAGGTGCGAACAAAGATTTTAAAAGCTTTTGTTTTTCCCCAAACCATCCCTGCAGACATTTTCTGAAAAGGATAATCTATCTGAAAACATGTTGTCTTGCAAATTCTTTGTGCTCCTGGGAGATCTCAGGAATGCCGTAGCAACTAAAGGGCCACTAAATATAGTTCTTTCCTCCAGCAACATCCTGGGTAATTTTATGGCTCTGTTGACAGACTTTATGGACGATTTTGACTGGCCAGATATGTTCAAAGGACAGTGCAGGCATAGTGCAAGGGACAGGACAGGCCTTGTAGCTTTATGGAATGATGTGAGGGGAATTACTGTACATATCTTTTTCCTTAAATCATCACTTGCAAGCAGGATGCCTATTCTTAGGACATATTCCTGTTCCTGAGCACACTGAGACAGCCCAGGTTTTTCAGTGGCTCATGAAGGGATTATTTATGTGGATTTACTGGGTTAGGTTGTTTTTAACCATAAGTCAGTCTAAGTCTCTTAAATATTTTTGCCAGACTGATTTGAAATCTTTTCATTGTAAATTCTGATGATATTTTGTAGAAAATGTATTTTATTCATGCAGCCACTTAACATTTTCTATTCCATTGTAACAATAGCATTATTAATATTGCTATTTTTATACAGCATAAAATCTATATGATTTTAATAACTAGTGGCCTATGCTTACCTTATCTAAGACTGCCATGCATATGTGGTAGGTTTGAGGCACATGTGGGCATCACTGAATTAAGTTTGGTTGGTCTTTGTAGTAGAGCTCTTCACACGGTAGGAAACAGAGCTGTGCTGTATTCTGTAGAGCTGTTCAGATGCTGCTGTATAGATACGTGATGTGATTGATATATTTTTTTGTTGTTGTTGTTGAAAAGGATCTGTAGTAAAAGGCTGCATTTTCATGCATATGAAGAAGGGCCAGAAAAGGTAATATGTGCACTCACCATTCTGGAACGCACTGACTAGGGCTGGCAGAAGTAGCAAGCAGCAGGTATAGCCAGAATTGGAAGCCATTGAGTCTAGCAGCTCTTTTGCAGGAGCAGGTTGCATTTTGTTGTAAAGTGCACTTTAATGGGGCACCTTTTTTCATCTCTGACCCCTTAATAACTGCAGGTGGAGTTGGCTGTGCTGCCCAGGCCATCTCACTGAGGAGAGGGGAGCTGTGGGGGTCAGCATTTCTGGCCGTACAATCCTCTCCCGAATGTGTATAAGACAAAGCAGGGGAGTAGGGACGCTAATAAAGGGACACTGTATGAGGCTTCCAGCCATCGCAACTCCACTCCTGTAAATTGCAAATCTGTACAATGGCTAAACAAGCAAGATGATCTTTACGTCAGCTTGTTGGCTGGTGAGCACGTAGATATTCTACTCAGCATATTTGAGACTTGCTGAATTTCTGCTCTTTACTGTTTTCTAAATCTGCAGTGTCATACCCTAAATCCAGACTTTGCTGAATGCTTTTCTTTTTGGTTCAAAGAAATACACTGAGTTAATTTGCTTTCCTCATGCCCCTCCTTTCCATGATCATGCACATGGCTCTGTTACGCAGCAAATTCCTCAGGGGAGAGAAGGGAAAGGAATACACTTCAAAATTTTATGAGCATACACTTACAGAAGCTTAATATTAAATTTAGACTTGGAGATCTGCATGCCAGAATTGCTCCCCTTCATTTCCATTCAGGGAAAAGGAGAAATACTGTGCAGCTCTCTAACTCAGGAAAGTTGAACATGCCAAGAAAGTTTAGATTTTGGCTGATAAAATTTAAATGAAATTGTGTGTTTAAAAAGAAGATATAAGTGAGGTCAAAACAAGCTCCTAAAAGATATTTACTTGGAGTAAAAACAGAATATATGTGATTATGAATTGCCTTGGGCTACTTAAAACAACTCAAGCATGTTTTGCTATTAGTTCTGATTAATTTTATATTCAGTATGTTTTTTTTAGAAATTGCTAGGTGTTCTTGTGAGCGAATGTGTAAATTCAGATTACAAATATGACCTCAGTAGTGAAAGTTGTTTGAGATACAGTGGTAGCTATTGAAAGGAAAGACCAGTGTTACTTTCATCCCAAGGCTGAATGTGTCTCTAGCCAACTGGAAATAGAGAGGGTCGAGCCTGCCAAGAGCTGCTTGTGAAGCAGATGGGGAGGCAAAGAAAAATCTTGCTGAAATCTTGTTGGCTAAGCCTTCCAAATATCCATAAAGCTCCCAGTGTTACTTCACAAATTAACTTGATCATTGCACTATATGAAAATATTCTTTGGCGTTGCCAGTGACTGTTGCAATTTCGCATGCTTCTCCCTCCCTAAATTCTGAGTTAAAAGTTAAGTTCCTAGTTATTTCTCCATGTGCGTAAGAGAGATTACAGATCTGGGGCTGATTCATGGAGATTTCAATGGCTGTGTGTGTCTTCCTTTCTTATAGACTTCAAAATTTTGTTACTGACATTCAAAACATACCCAAGAATGTGACACACACTTTTAATGACTACATAAAATGATATTTATATATGGCCGCAGGCTCTGAGGGGTAGAAAAGGCACATATTTGATTGCCGCATAAATCTCATTTGTGGAATACAGCGAAAGAAGCAGCCATGGACTGTGCCGGCACTCTCAGATGCACAACATGATCCAACAGCTGATTGTAAAATAATACTATCAGTCTTTCTTTTTTCGCTGCCTGTGGGTTCAGAATATAAATCACAAGCTGTGTATGCTTCAACCGATCCTGTTTGTTCCCACTGTGACCTTATATTAAGTGTATTGTTTTTTCATTTATGTTTAAGAACAGATGAAAGTATGTTGAGACTTGCTTCCCCAGCCACATAAATTAAATCAATATTTCAAACGCATTGTGTGGTACCAATTAACTGCTCCCCATCAGAAGTAATATTGTTTTAGAAGTTACCGCACTATCCATTCTATTTGTTCTTTTTTTTATTCTCTCAAGTATTCAACCAATAAAAATGAAATTAAAAGTTTATTTAATTGATGTTTCTCCTCCTCAAGTTGCAAGTGTTATGGTGTATACACAGTACACACACTCTGAAGTGAGGAGATATGTAGGTAGAAAATCATTGATGTTCTCCCCGCCACTTCTGCTGTAAGGTACTGAGTATTCAGTCCTGTGCTTTTGTGTAAGTTTAATTATTAAAAGCTTCTCAGGCCACAAAGCCAAATTATGCTCTTTGATATGCATGGGATCCCGTCACTTAGGTAGGAGAAATCACAGCAAGTCAGCTGTATGAAGTGGGGCCTGCGAGGACTGCAGTGTTCACAGGTTGCTTGGAACACAGCGTTTTTGGAGCTTGGGGGAATTAGAAAGCCAAATGTTACAGCAGGAAAGGAGAGAGAAACTTCAAACCTCTCTGGAGACAGTGGTGGCCAAGTCCTGTCGGCAGCTTTGAAAGGCTCAGCCTCCAACTCTGCATTTTGAGGGATTCTTCATTATCATTTTCCTTCTAAACTCAGAACCAGATGATAGCTAGTTACAGGAAGGACAGATGGTACAAGGAACCCCTTTTCCTCCTACTTTCTCAAGAGCAAGCCATGATTTCTTTGTACCACAGAGAAAAATGAAGCTGATGTTTTTTGTAGATCTCCTGTTTTGGTGTGGTTTTGGATTTTATTCCTCAGTGTTTACGTGTTTTAGATAAGATGCAGTGAAAAAAGCAGTACGATACATTCTCAGATGAGAAGGCCGTGTGCTAGATAAAACAGCATAGGCAGAAGATATAGAAATCTAGGTGGTAGGTGACAAAAAAAATCTAAAGTAGTATTCTCTATTAATACTATCTTCTGGACTCTTTTGGAACCAAAAAGGCAATTTCTGACTAAATTAGAATTGCTTATGAAGTGATCTATAGAAATACATTTTAACAGGAAATTTGTTAGAAGAAAAAAAAAGGAGGGGAAAAAAAAAAAAAAAAACAGGAATTTTTGACCAAAGCCTTTTTGGATGAGGAGAATAGCATAAACAGAATGATTACAAGTGTATGGAAAGTAAAAATTGTTCATGGAAAGGAATGTTATTCATTCCAGTGATTCCTTTGAAGGAAGGAGATGAAAGGTTTTTTCCTCAACACTAGATGAAAATTGGACTGAGCAAACTTGCCTTGGTAAATGAGTTATTTGCTTAAAAAGTGCATTGAGGGTGTAATTATTAATAAATTCAAGTTGAATTTGTTGAATAGCTTCAGATGAATCAAAAATGAATATTTTATATAAAAATGGAGAAAAAGATATGGTAAGTCCTTTTAGAAATCTTTTTTAAGTAAAATTCCTTCTGTTTGTTGAAAATTTGCCCCCCCCCCCAAGCTGGTTTAGCCTGCTCAAGAACAAAACTTTTTAGTTACTTCATTAAACAGGAAATATATATGATATATATAAAATTCTTATATGAGAAGCCAAAGGGAGAAGGCTCCTCTAAGAAAACTGTTCTCTAAAAGAAATCTGGTACAGTTGATTGGTTTGTACTGTCCAAGCCCCTTTTCTACAGTATTCCCTGTCTGTTATTGATATATCTTCGTACATGCTCAAGTATCTTCTCTGGCTTCAAGCTACTCTGTCACACTGGTTTCACTGTAAGTTTTTTCCACTGGAATTTCCCTACAGGGATTTCTCAGAGAGAGAAGCTCACGTAGCATAGAAGCAATGGGATGAATTAGTCCTGACAATGTCATCACAAATTTGTCACAAAAGAGCCTTTGACAAGTGCAGACAACACCATGTGATGCTCTGTGGAACCGCCCCATTGAAAGTCTGAACCCTGTGTCATTCCTGAGCTCCTTTAACCAGAACTTGTGCTGCAGCTGGGTGCGGTGTATCCCACCCCATGGGGTAGCGGTTGGCTTTGCATCCCAGCTGACTCGCACCGGGTGCCTAAGGTGTGCG